>CM028916.1:15577513-16177513 GCA_016801845.1 Polydactylus sextarius | reverse complement strand
TTTGTCACAGATGACTGACCTGACTGTGTCTGGATTCGCCGTATTTGCCATTGAGGTTGGCCCGATGGCAGTTCTTGTACCACCAGGCTCCTTTGTAAGACAAGGCACAGTTAGTGACAGCGATGTCATTGTCTCTGTCTTTTGTAGAGAAGGGCCGGCCCTGGTGGTAGCTAAGGGAATCACCTGAGATCAGAAGGGAGAGAGAAAAAGAGAGAGAGAGGGATGAGGAGCTATAAACATCATCGTAGGCTGGGCAACATTAGTGTATGGCTGTGGCAAATGAGGGGACATGAATAAGGAGACGAGGGGACATAAATGATCGGCCAGGCAGGAGGGAGATGGAGAGGCATGAGAAATAGGGAGAGGAAAGTGGTCCTGCTGCAGGCCCTCAGAATTTATTTAGGCAGAGAGTATTATAATTATAGGCATGAGGGGGATGACAGGTAATTCTGGCATATGGTCATGTTGACAGTCTGAGAGAAACATGGAGCACCAGGATGAGTGGAAATGTGGAGGAGTGCCGGGGCGAGTTTTAGACATCAGGGAGACGAAAGGGGAAGGAGGCAAGAGCACAAATGGCAGATGGCATGAGTGAGCATTTTCACTTAAAGGGCGGCAAAAGCACAGTGTGATAAATTACGCTATATAGCGTAGTACAAGGATATAAAAAAAGCAGTAAAAAGCTGTTGGATGTTGGGTGTCCTTGATAGCTATTTCTATATATATTCAATATAATAGCAAAAATACTTTTGTAGAAATTACATCTGCGTTGAAAATATTCAACATATAATGTCGTAAATAACTTACCAGCTGTGCCATTATACTCTCCTATCCTGAGCTTGTAGAGGTTTCTTGCATCACCAATGGAGAATTTGTCATAATTGGCGTAGACTGACTCCTGCCCATCCTTCATGTCAATCCTCAGCTCGTAACGGCCCTGTGCAGCAATCCTCTGGATGTTGTCTAGACCTGCAGAGAAACAACATGTCATTTTATAAACAACTTTCATCTTCCAATTACGTCAACTGTCAACTATTTCATAATGAAAGAAAGATGGGGTGTAATTTGTAACGGTACCATGTGGACTTCTGCTCGCAGCACTACGGAATAATGTTAAAAAAAACAAAGTTTGAACAAATTTGAACTGGTAATTCCCTTGAACTAAATCATGTGCACACATGAGAATCAGATGATGCAACTCCTGCGTGTTCTTAGCAACGTTGTTACATTATTCACTGATCAGCAGGTAGCAGGAACATGCCCAAAATATTGCAAGGTGTCAGCAAAATGCAGTGATGAAGAAGACTGCAAACTGTTGTTCCCATTTTCAGCCTTAAGGATACACATGTTACATTTTATTAAGAAACCGTGAATGAAGAGATACGACCATTTAAAATAACTTCCATTCTTATTTCACTAACTACATAGTTTGAAACTACCGCACCTCTGTTGACTTCCAAATGTTTATACATCCCCAAATCCTAAATCACAAATTTAATTTTCCTTATTGCAGTTGCTGTATAATATGTACATCACATTTAGATAGAAAATCTGCCTATTAAAGAGATGAAACAAATGAAATCTCCGGATGAACAAAAAAAAAAAAAAAAAGAGGAAAATTTTTATTAGATATTCAACAGATGTTGTATATATAGTGCAGCCAGAAATAACACTGGTGAAATTATGACAGTATTGGATGATGTGAAGATAAGAGAAGGGGCTAAAAACCTACATTTTTATAGGTTAAGTCCTATATGAGGCTCTGTATGATGTCGGCCGGACATGTGAATGTGGACGACTGGCCATGTAAAGAGAGGTGGACACTATCACCACCGGCCGCTTGTAAATGCCACATGTTGCAACTTTATGAGATATGTGGCTTCGCTCTGTATCTCCAAGGTAGCAGATACGAGACTCGTTTGAACTCAGACAGGCGATAAGGCCCCGCACCGACCCCCGAGAGATTAGAACTGCGTTCACTATCAGATTACAACAAGCACCCATTTGGAAAAGAGCCTCCTCTCCTGCTTAACCTCCAACAGAATTGTCACATGTGCACTTTTTTTTTTCTGAACCGGGGGAAAAATAAAAACTCTCAAACCTTCACTGATAAGGAATAGGAAGTAGAAATCCAGTTGAGCAGGGAAACATTAAGTCTGCAGTAATATGTCTTTTGAAAGCAGATAACATCTATGTTACAACTCAGAGGCACTTAGGGTGACAGGGGAAAAGCAATTGTTGTCATAAAATAGTGTTTAACACTCAGTCATCTCTAATTTCCATTGTGTAATAGCACTGTATTATCAGCAATTAATTTAGCACTCATCATTTTTTACTGTTTTTCCCCCAACAGTTTTATGGGATCAGACTGCTCTGTTCCAAACTGCAACGATTAAAAATGCATTTTGACACACTACTTCACTCTTGTCCTATTATACAACCAATATTACCATCTTGTCACGTTTTATTGCCAGCCTTCTCTCACACTTATACAGAAACGGAGGAGGGAGGGGTAAAAAAAAAAAAAAAAAAAGGAGAGGGAATAGGGTAACGCTCATATATCGCACACAGCGATCATCAAACTGACATCGTGTCCAGGATTAAAAACCGGCTGAGGTCAGTAGGGATGGAGAATAGATTACCCTGAAGCAGCAATAAAAACGGCCGTTCTCAAACTGTAGCTGATAATAACGAAAGCTTAATTTCCATATTCTTTACTGTTGACCACTGAAGTGTTTCTTCACTTCACTTTGAGTGGATTTAAAACTGATGTTTATGGGTCCTTATTGCTCAGTATATCGCTGTTCAGCGTGTACAGGCGGTGATTAGCTAAATGTTTGATATAATGATTCCCCAGGCCAACAGCAGTGACCTTATCTGTGTGAAGAAGAGTGAGGGTCAAATGCTTTGACATCATAAAGACATTTACTACTTACTTTTTAAAGGGATAATTAGAACTGTGTACCTCCAAGAATCTGGTGCTATGACATCAATCATAATACAAGGGGTATGATAATACACTGCCATACACAAGTTAATATGTTGCTATTTTTTAATTTTTCTAATTTCAGGAAAATAGTAGTCATAGTATGACTTTTTATGCACTCTCAACATTTAGAGATTTACATTTACCATAGTCCTTGTGAACATCTGACATCTGACATACTGCTTTTAGTGCAATTTCAGTGGAAGAAAACACATTTGCATATATCAGAAAAAATTAAAAGAATACATAAAAAAATACAGTGTGATGTATTTTGTGATCCACTGGCGTGACTGACAGAGGATTCAGGGTCATATATCACCTCAGCTGAGAGTTCAGTGTGTTAAAAAGGTTCATTGTAAAGAAGATCTTTTGAATTCACCATATTACAGAAGCTTTTTTTACTAAAAGGTTGTATATCTTCGCAGATAAAGTTCCGCTTTGTTGGTGAGTATTGAGTTAGTGTTGAAAGCAGTAATAACTGAATGTTAACTATTTGCTGTTCCCTTAGTGGTAAATGAAAACAGTGGCATGCTAAGTGCATTTAGTATTTAATTTTGTTCAGGAAAATGGGATGTTAAAAGTGGAGGTTGTTTAATATTTGTGGACCAAAAAAATGCATGTTCATAACATCAGATATTCCTTTTGAGAGTGTCCAACTAATGTCTTTTATCAGGTGTTGTAAAAAGTTTTTTTTCTTTTTTTTAAAAAAAATCCTTGATGTTTTTAAGCTTGTACGTGCAGACTCTTTCAGGGTTAGTAAGTATTTTGCTAACTTGCTTTAATCTGCAGGTGTCACTGAGGCTGGTGTATTATGTCTCACTTACAATGAATACACAGTGTTTTGTGACGTCTTTACTGCAGATGTGAACCAGGGACAAAAACTGTCAAACAGCTGAGAATTGAGGCTGTCACAGATGATGAACTGTGAAAAATGTTAACTGTCAAAAAATAATTCTGTGTGCTTGTCTTATGTATTACTATAAGAAAATATTTCAATGTTCAGGACATCCCTCTTCTTGGATTAATGATATCTCATGAAAACTGCTGCCTGAGTGTAAAAGTGTTTCCTATCCTCATTAAAATGATTTTGTGGTGGGTGTCTCAATATAAGAGCTTATTGTAAAAAAAAAAAAAAAAAAACAAACAACCTTTATTGTTTTTATAATTATTATAATGATAAAGGTCCAAAAGAGAAAAATACACAAAGTGTAGACACTCATCCACTGACTCAGACCAAAATAAAACAACTATTGGTTTGAAAATGACCATAAATAACACAGTCACAGTGCCCTTTCACTGATTGCTATTGATTGCTGGATCATCTGACAGATTCCCATATGATGGTGCTGATGGTGCTGACCTATGATGAAATTGACAAAACCATTCTAATCTCTTGACCAAAGAACTAACACGTAATTTTTAAACAGTAACCTTGACATTTTGTACCACACGCTGCAGTTACTGTGTTCCCTGTCGGCCTGTTATCTTTTATCTGGCATCACAGGGAGAAGCTCTCGAACCCTGAGGTTACATTAAGCTGCTTAAATGCACTGAGAGGACCGGGTAAAGACCAGGGGCGATGACGGACAGAGAGAGAGGGGAGGAAAGTGCATCCTTGGGGTGCTCAAAAAAGTAACTCTGGAGATGGAGGTGCCCTGGTTTGATATACGCTCAGAATCTGCAAGGGGGCAGATTATTGCAGATTCAGCTGAAGCTGAAACAGGTCGAATGAAATGTTGTACTCACTGACCTAGATATGCTGCAGTGTCTCTGGATTATACTGTACAGATAATACCATTAAAAATCTCAATCACGTGATGCCTTCAGGTGCCTGTTAGACACAGTTAAAACACTCCTGTCACTTACTCATAACTCACTATGTTTAATGTGCACAGCAACAGAGGAGATTTCCCTGTCCGATATTTTTTAAAAAACAGTAAGGAACAGGAATTTTCTCTACCTTTCTTTGCTGAAATATAAAAACACCTAAATTATTCAGTTTAGCAGACTTTTCCTATTGTGATAAAAATATTAGGGGCTAACTTTGAACTCCCTCCCTGTGGTGGTGCAGTAATAAGAACAACTTAAAATATCAGTCGACACAACAACAACAACTAACCACAGTAACCACAAGCCTTGACACAAAATTATGGGTAACTGTGGTGGATTTCATTATATTGTCAACCCCAGTTCATGATGGGTTGAGGCTAAAAAGCTGTTTATGCTTTCACCTATTACAGTGTACTTAGTCACTAATGGACTTGAGCGAGCTACAGCTATCTGGTGTTATGAACCAATATGTGTCAGCAACCAAGTAACAGCCTTCCCTCAGTTATAATGTGGTGATAATGCAATGGCATAAAATTTCCCTCAGTGTTATTTAATTCCTCTAATCAAAAAGTTCAAAAAACATCCTTCTCAAGGTCCTGATTCACTTGATGAAATATTCATGTAATATTTTCCTTTAATCATCTGTGCCAAAGCAATAACACAAAAACTGGCCCATGAAGAAACATAAATGAGTTGCACATTTTCTAATGAATATAATTATTGTTTCATGATGAGATTTGGAGACGAGGAGAGAAAAAACATCTAGCAGGCCATGAAAACAGTGACAGCGTTCAGTTGTGTTGACTTTTTAAACAGCGACCCTGTGACAATGACTCTGTGACTAACTCTGCTGCTGATTTAAAGGCATAATGATAATACTGCCCCTTATTCAATGTTTGTATCTTTAATACAGAGCTAATACAGAAAGGTACAATATCCCAACATGGAGCAGGCTGTGTATAATCAGAACCAGCATCAGAATCATGGCCTTGCAAGATATTGTAAACATCTTTTCTCCGCCCAAAAAATAGATGTATCAATTGAAACCAAGTGAAAGCTACAGCCCTCTATTGATTGCACCTATTAAATCCACTTCAGATATGGGGGGTGGCGTGTAGATAAAGAAGGTAATACAACCTTCAGAAAACTGAAACACTAGATTGAATAAAATAGGTTTTAGGTTGCAGTTCAATATCAGTGTGTAGCCTATAAAATGCTGCTGAAATATGCAGGGCAGGATAACAGGGAGTTAAAGTGAAGCAGCAGAGAACCAAACGTTCAGTCTCCTGATTTCACCGAGGGAGGGTTGTTTTTTAGCTTATCTCTGGAACTAAAGCTCTTTAAAGGAGCAGTTTGGCTATGAGATCACTGTCATGTCTGTAAACTCAATACAAAAGTGAAATCAGCTACTGGTTATCTAAGCTTAGCACAAATACTGAAAACAGAGAAACAGTCTGGCTCTGTTAACCCTTTGCATCGTGTTTGCATATATAAAACCCAAAGCGTAAAAAATGACAAGATATGGTTTTTCAAGGGCTTTATGTGCCAAACTGCTTCTCTTATTCTCTCTGTTATTCTCTATTATTATTTCATAGTAAGACTCTTACCAAGCCAGAATTCATCCTCCAAGTTTCCAAACCCAACTCGATAGTCACTCCACTTCCTGGAAAAGTCTGTCAGGCCATTCTGACGACGCTGGAACACCTGCAAACAATATGAACGATGGGAACCAGTCATTCAGATTAAAATGACTGACATAACATGGAACTCTGTTGACAAGGACACTTGGTACAAAGAAGTAAATTTCACAGTTAAAACCACCTCCAGTTTTCTCCTCAATGCTCTTTTTCCTTTTTTTTACCTAAATGGCACAGAGACCTACATTTGACAGAAATGCTATTAAAAGAGAGAAGGTGTTATTTTCACAGTAACTTACAATCCAGCCTCCTTCATCAGTGGTCATGTCACAGTACACCTGTACTCCCTGGCTGGGGTCTCTGTTGATGTAAATGGTGTAGACGCCACTCAGCGTCTCGCCATTCAGCAGGTGTTGGGCACAATTCTGAGGTGTTGCAAATAGACGACTCCCTGGAGAGACGGGAGGAGAGGAGGAGCAGTCGTGACAAGTAAAGATATGCAGGTTTTTTTTCCCTAAAGTCATTCGGTTTGCAAAAACATATATTTATAACTCATGCATAGAATTTGAAATTAAATGGATTTGGGTTTCTTTGTTTTTAGATGAACTAATTACTACTTTCATATTAACAGTGGTTAATGAAGTTGTTTGCACTGAAAACCCAGTGTATTTTACACAACCACTCCGCTCTACAAAGTCCCTCTGTGTCTTTGAGTTAATAGTTTACATGTTAACATTTGCAACTTCACTTTCTCAAATGACAAGAATCACATGGATTTTAATCTTAATGTTGTAAATACATCTGGATGATAATCTAATCAAACTCTTACTTCATTAAATGAATGCTGAATAACCCTTTGAGCTGTAATGGAGTAATTTTATACTGCTATTATTAATTATACTGCAGTGTACAATCTGAATACATCCTCTACCACTGTACTGTGCTGCTATAACATACCTACTGCTTGGGTAAAATGAGGTATGTTGTAATTTATGTTTGGTATGTTGCCATAAATCCCATTGTATTAACAACTTTATGATGTTCCCTGACCCTCATTTGACTGACACATCCCATATCCAATTACAGACTGAGGACACTAGAGATTGAAGTACTCCGTTTCGCTCCAGGATTGTAAATTACCACCCTGCAGGTGCAGGCTTATGGAAGTTTCCCTTCACTATGCTACAGGGAATCGAGATGGAAATTGTGCCTGACTTTGGGGACCCATTATTGTGATGACTGTTATGTGAAATTTGGTGAAAAATGGTGTGTGGGGTGTCTGTGAGGCCAAGAAGCACTCCCCATCAGAAACACTTTCCATGCTTAAAAAAAAACAAAAAAAAAAAAAACATTATGTGTATGTATGCAGGTGAAACAGTGTGCGCTGTACCTGTTGTGAAGGTGGTAGAAACTACAGCACTGGTGTCAAGTCCTCTCGCTGCCTGAAGCTTGACGGTGTACTCTGTTGTCTCAGCAAGTCCCTCCAGTCGAATCCATGTGTCCTCTGCATCCAGGATCAGCTCCTAGTGCCCAACACATGCGCATAATAATTATCATAAGATATACTGTGAGAGTTAAAAAAGTGAGGGATAAGAAAATGAGCAAAAATATAATAACTGAATGTTTATTCATTATAAAATATAGAAATTTCTGGAGAGAAATACATTACATTAGATTGCACATGAGATGCTAATAAAAGACTGAATTGGGTTTGTGGGATTTGCACAAACCTATTGGAAAAAAAAAAAAAAAAAAGTTTTAAGTTATTTTTGTTAAGGAAACACTTGAAAACTTGCTTTTTGTTCCAGACGCTCATTATTCTCAAACTGGCAAGAGAAACAGGTGCAACAAGGCGTATTAGGTCAATTTAGATAGTGTACTAGTGACCGCTGACTTCAGAACGGATCTGTCTGTCTCGGTTTTTATATGTGAAAAGTGACTGAGCTGTGAGGAATAAAAATAAGAGAGGAACTGAGAAGCAAGAAAAGCGAATGGTGGATTGGTGGGGACTTGGAGGGAGGAAGAGAGGCTGGGGGGTGCAACTAGACAGAGAGAAGAAGATAAAAGACTGTTGGACAGCCAAGCTGAGAAGCTGCGAAACAATCAGGAAACAAACATTCCTATTTCTGTTTAAAAGGTCATGAAGGTGCAGTATAGTTACATTGTTTTGTTTTTCAGTCTTTTTTTTTTTTTTTTTTTTATTCAGCTCATCTTACAAAGTCAAGACGTTTGACATATACAGCACACACACACACACATATATATATATATATATATATATATATATATATATATATATGTATATGTGTGTGTGTGTGTGTGTGTGTGTGTGTGTCTGTGTGTCTGTGTATGTGTGTGTGTGTGTGTATGTATTTGTGACATGAGTTTCTTTGATGAGATGATAATCCACTAGCAGGATGCTCAACTGACAGACATAAACTTGTCCGTGCATGTGTTTGTGAGTTTGTATGTATGTGTGTTACACTTTAGCCTGGGTACACATTAAATATGAACGGGAAAAAAATGAAATATTCAGTCAGTTTGGACAAAAAAATATCACACATTTCCAGGCAATGTGTCCATGTGAATTATGCAGGGAAGCAGCTGGTAAATGGTGTCTCTCTGTCCCTGGGGAGCTGACATTTTCCCATTGGGTTTTCAGGGTCAAGATAAGATTTTTATTGCAAGTGAAAAAGCCCTGTCTTATCAAGGATAACACATACCTTCATACACTCAACATAGATGGTGCAAGTGTGGGTGAGTGGTCAGATATTTGGTGCTTTTTTGTGCTAAAGTATGAGTGTGTGTGTGTGTGTGTGTGTGTGTGTGTGTGTGTGTGTGTGTGTGGGGAAGATCTGCCAAGTGATACATACGTAAATGTTAATTAGACAAGAAATTAATCTCACACCTACTTTGTATAAATTATAAAAGTCCATTATCTCCGTATGAAGCAACGCTGGCTGAGCAGCTGTAAGGCTCACCAATATATGGTCAGATTAGACAGAGATGATACTGCTGCGTTTTTAGACCTCAAGTAGAAACAACCACACGAAAGTCTCACAAGGGGCACTTTAATGTCTGGGGGGGATAATGTTTTTTTGCGCCAGTGATGAATTAATAGAATCTAAATGAACACGTGGTGAAGAGAAAAAAAAATGTAATTGATTTTCCTTTCTTCTGACAGGCTTTTATACTTATATTCTTACCTTTCTTTTAGAGACAAATGTATTTCAGTGCATTAATATAATGACATTAGTATATAATTTACAACAGGATAAAAATGACCCACATACAGCATAATTATGTTTTTGTAAAGTGATCTTGAAATGTATTTTAATATTAATCATCTTTTTAAAATAAAAACCTTCAAGAACCAAGAACATTATTCCTTTTCTTCTCAGCCTCTCTGAGGAGGAGTGTCGCCGTCCATCTTTAACCAACAACAGAGTCTGTTTGTTGAGCTCCAGCTGAGAAAGTAAACAACCTTGCCCTGGTAACTGCAGCTTACTTGCCAAGTACAGGTGCTGTGTTATTAGCACTGGCTCTGAAATGTACTGACACCTGCATCTAAATGGACCAAAATGACATTTGCAAGTTCTCGAGCCATTTAGCATCCTGCAGCTGCTGAGATTATTAGCAACTGATCCTTCAAACTGAGGTGAACAGTGATGATGTCCAAAGCCCTTTGTGAAGAAAAGCATCAGAGTGGATCTGGGTAATATTTTAAATGATTATTAATAACTTGGCTGTTGCCAGGTTTGCGGTTTGAGGTATGAAACAAAAACAAATAAATAAATAAATGAATATATAACTGTACGTGACTGTGGACTGTTTTTAAAGACCTGACAGCTTCAACATATCTTCACTCTCTCTGATCGTTTCACTTCTGTTTCACATTGTTGTTTTACTGTGTCATTTAACTTAAAAACTTTACAGGACCAGAACAGACTGACTGGCATGTCTCTAGTTAGCTGCACACTTCTCTATGGAGAACATCTAATATTTGAATCAGCCATCCAGGACAAAGACATGTGTTCATGTTAGTAAGTTAGATAAGACGTCTTTAAGTCTTTAGCGGGAAATCTATTATGAGTTGTCATTTGAAGGCTGTGAGTCAGACTGCATGTCTCAATTTCCCCTCATGGATCAATAAACTATTTCTGATTCTGATGTCTATTCTGACATCACACAAAACAGACATAAACACTTCATGCAAACATAGTTTAAAATAAAAATATCAGATAGATATTATGAGAACAGGTTTCTATATAGGAAGTGCTATATTTCAAAAAATAGGATAAATAAGATATAAATGTTTCCATTCTGGATGATGGTTTTTATGCTGTATGTGTGTATGTAATAATAATAATAGACGACTTTATTGATCCCTTTGGGAGGTTCCCTCAGGGAAATTGAATAATGTAATAATGTACACACATTACGCAGATATGTTTACCCCAATAGAAGAAAAACATTATCCAAGCCCAAAACAACTTAAGCTTGACTTAACATGCAAATTTATGCAATCTTGGAAATGGCATATAAACGGTTGATTTAATTTAACTCATTTTTGCAAGCTTTTTTTTTTGCATTATATTTTTGGACAAATTAAAACTAAATAAAAAAGAAACATTATTATTATGGGGATGGGGGTGGGTGGGTTGAAGTGAAGAAAATGCTTAGAATTGGACAACTGTTGGAAGAAGTGGGTCTGCTTTGGAAACAGGTCAAGTCTTGTGTATCTGAAGAGATATAGTTTCACATTCTTTGTGCATGAGTGACACCCAATGGTCGACCATACAGCAGCGCCACACTTACAAGGTCAGTGCAAGAGAGAGCGAGAGGAGAGCACACACACACACCCACATGCATACATGCGCACACATGCACGCACACACACACACACACACATGCATGCATGCACACACACACACACACACACACACACACACACACACACACACACACACACAGAGGTGAGGCGAGAGAGGGACAATAAATGAGTGAGTTTATTTATCAGCTGTCCCTTTGTGAGATCACGTCTCTACATTGGACACTGAAGGGGACAATCTATGTTCTGTGTTTGTGCATTTGCGCATGGGAACCTAATGGACAATAAAAAGAAATCTTTTGCAAAGCATCATGGGAAATGGTTCCAGTCAATTTGTTAAAACGCGCGAAGCGTTCCACACAGATCTTACTAATGTGCTTTATTATCATTATTCAGCCACATCAAAAAGTTTAATCAAAATAAACAATGTTTCTACTGAGGCACATTAAAGTAATATCTCTATTGGACAGGCAATTTCACTGTGTAGCGCCTTGATGTGTGTATCAATCTGTGTTTATGTGTTTATGTGTTTGTGTGTGTGTGTGTGTGTGTGTGTGCCTACACAAGGGATTACAAGATTAAAAGATAAAATTTGAATTTTGTGCTCGTCATAAAGTTGTTTTCCTGTATTAATTTACTTTCTGTGAAAGCTGCTCAGTTCTGGTTTATCCAGCTGATTAAACAGGGAACATTTGCAGTTTAACAGAAATGCAACATGTTCTTTTTCATATGTCCTACAGGAGTTGCAAAATTAACTTTCTATTTCCAGGTGAATGGATTAACTGAAGTAGAGTTTATCTCCCTGACACATGTTTGCAGCTGTAGCGCAGGATTTTTTTAGTATGAGCTGATAAGAAAACATATTTTGGCTTCGGTGAAGATTGAAGATGTAACATGAAATTACAGTTTACATTATATCACCAGTTAGATTGTGAATACATTCATGAATATGTCTACAACTACAACAAAAATGGAGACATTACAGCTGCGTTGCTACATACTTTGCGGCTGCCATCGGCGGACTTGTAAGTGAGCATGTAGTTGTCAATTTCTGCGATTGGTGGTTGCCAGGAGATGAGAGCGCTGCGGTGATTCACCTCACTCGCTGTCAGGTTCACAGGTGCATCCATGGCTGCCGGGAAAACAGACATAAAAGAACTTTTACACTGAGTTTACTTGGCTGGAAATCAAGGGATGAGAATGATGATAAAAAGAAACATGTATTGTTATTGTGCTTTCAATATTTTCTTCCTACATTTCTACAGTTTAGTGCAACACTCAAATAACCATTGTGAAGTTGATTTGTTTGCCCACTTTTACAAAACAGGATCATTTTCGCTTGTACTCACTCAAGTGAGTAAATACCAGCTGCTGAAATGAAGAAAGTTGATGAGGAAAATTTCACATTGTTACAGCGCTTAGAAATCCTGAGAGCTACTGTACATGTAAATGTGTTATGTAGAACCTCTTTGCTTGAATGACTTGTACTGAACTGCCTGAAGCAGCGGAGCAAACACTGTGTATTTCCCTTTTAGTTTATTATGCTTTTGTGAGGTCTGAAATCTTTTGAACAGTTCATACTGAGAAAATAGCTTACTGACATATGTTGACATGATAACATTTTAAACTGTTTAGTTGCTGCTGAGGTTAGAAGACACAGAAACTAATTTGTTAATTTGCTAAAAAAATGTTTCATGTTTAATGTTTCATGTTTCACAATGTCAGGTCCCAAAGAGCTGGATTTAGAGCTGATAGTGATCAGCTTGTGCAGAAATAGTAAAATATAGTGGAAAAAAATAGTGAACTACACATTTGGTACTTAAGTTTATGAATCAACAGTTGTATCAGCGTTTTGTGAGCGTTAGCTGTTTTAGTCAGCTTCTCTTTGAGGAACACTTAAAATATCATTAAGAATATCAGCTAATTTTCTCATTCCTACTATCTGAATGCTGAATTTAATGGCACATACACACATTCATGCACTGCATACAGTCATGCATCATATAACCAACATTGGCACAATTATAAACAGTGTTCTTTTACAACTGCCGTATCAATAATTCATGTCACTACTACTTCTTATTCTCTCTTTTTTTAAATAAAAAAATATTATATATGGTATTCTGTTGTATTATTTATCATCCTTCAAGTGACAAACGTGTAGTGTTCTAGTCAATAAAGAATCAGTGATTTTAAACACACAACAATAAACTGCTCTAAGCTCAAGGTCTAGAGTCCTGCAGGTTTTTGATCATCTAATAGTTAATGAAGTCACGCTGTGGCTGAATCACTATCATGAAAAATGTACCAGAATACAATCATTAGCAGCAAAATAATCAAAATGACTGCAGGGAGTTACATTTGGGCCTTAAAGGAATAATTAAAAATATTGAAAAACTAACCCACAGATAATCCCCACGGTGGTTAACGTGTGAGTGTCTCACAATATCAACACTCACTTGTTTAAAGGTGGCAGTTAAACCACTATTTTTGGCAACTTAATCAGGCTTGTGACACGATATGTTTGTCTTACATTTATTAGAAAACTGTAGACAGTACAAATGCAGCCATCACTTGATCCTACGGTGTCACAAATTAGTAAATACGCCAATTAGCAATAAACTGAACAATGGCCGAAAAATACCAGCTTTTTCTCCGGGAAAGATGGATATTATTTCATTCTCCTAAAGGTCAAGGATAAAACATACTGATGAGTTTTTGTCTATGTGCCAGTGTGAGAGTGTTTGTCTAAATCAAGAAAGTATTTCTCATCTTCTGAAGCCTCAACTTCTACAACACTAGCAGCAATAAACAGGCATATCAAAACATCAAATATGTTTTATTGTCTTACTAAATACTTCATTAAGGTAATAATGAATATTGAGATAATAATGATACAATTTGACAATGCTAAACCTAACTGTATGTCCTTCAATAACAAAATCAAAGCAGACATTTCAAAGTCACTCAAAAGCTATTTTCCCAATAACAGTTATTGGTACTTTTAGAAGGTTACTTTTGAAAAAAAAGTTTTCAGTAATTTGACCAATAAGGCTGGCTATATAAACTACTGTAACAGTAGTTACAGTAGTTTATATAGTTTTATTTTGTGGCCTATTGTTCTGCATTGGCCAGAGTCTCTCTCTCTCTGGACAGAAAAGCTATAGATGAAGCAAAACCGACTGTGAAGACTGAACAAAAGCTCCGCTGCTCAGAGAAGTCGAATGTTATGCAAGTACTGCTGAAGGCCATCTTGACAGGATTTCTCTATTTTGACTTTTTTCTGTTGCCACTTGAACTGTAACTTTGACACTGCCAGTGTTAAACAAGATTCAACGGATACAACAAGGCAAAGTGCAAGAGCACAACAAAAAGCAAGCACGTAGAACTGAAACAATAAAAGCACATAGAATAAAGGCATTTTAAAAAGTGATACAAATAGTTAAATGTAAAAGATAAGTCTTAAAGTTAAGATGTAAAAGGGTGCTCACTGGTATTTCTATCCTTGTATTCTCTGGCATTTTGTTAAGAATTTGGATAACATACTGTAGTGCCTTAAAAGGAAGCTTCAACATATTTAGTTTTGACCCTGTGTGGAGTCAATAAACCTTAGAGTCAACATGAACATCCACAAGGATTGTTCTGCTTCAGCAGATCAGATAAATATTGTAGGACTAAGCTTTTCCATAAGTTATGAAACAGTAATAGGATGAGCTGGTGCTATTAAATATGTTTCTTCTGGTTAACAAATTTGATAGCCAGCCTGTGTCCATGATCATGTGTTAGTTTAACTCTCAACCCTTCCTTTGAATTCATGACTTCATTTGTTACTGCAGCACACAGGGAGACAGAAAAGATGTGTGACAGAGGTTTTTAGACTAAATCAAACCAGTAAAAGGCATAATTACTCAGTAGACATGTATAGTATTCCAGTGCTATAGCACAAGTCAAGCTGTGCTGAGAACTCCTCTTTAACGCTACAACAGTTCAGACTTCAAACCACTTGCCCAGCTGGATGCCTTCTGCCACACTGATATGTAAATCTTTTAAAAAGCAATATTCATAATATTGGCAACAAATGTAAAAAAGGTGACAGAGAATGGTTGAATGGGATTTTGATCCATGTTCTGTGATTTACATATACAAAATAAAATGTTGGTTGGATGTGTAATGCCCAAGAAGCTTCCTAAAACCTCTCTCAGAAAGCTAATTTAGGGTGTTGGATCTTAAACACATGGTTTTGCAACTATTTGACATCTTTTATCTTTTCAGACTTAACTGGCAACCTCATTATGAAAGGCAAGCACCTGACACTGATTGGCTGCCTTCACTGCCACTCAGATGAATGTAACTTCACCAGCTCCTGAACACAGACAGACCGTCTTCTTACAGCTATTCGCCTTTGAAGGGGAGGGAATGGAATCAGAGTGGGGAGGCAGTGAGATAAATTTTACGTCACAAACAAACATTTTTGAAATTGACCCATTTTCTAGCAACAGTTCAGTTGGGTGTTGTAATTTCTAGAAAAAAAAAAAAAACAGTGGACAGTGGCAAAACACACATTTGTCCACAACAACATTTGCCCACACAATTTATTATTCCAGTGAGTATTTATGACACCAGGATAATGTGTGTAGGGTGGTAAAGTTTGTTTGTTTTCTTGGTAATAAAGGTGAATGTGATCCAGTGCAACAGTCACGCTCATTGATGTGCAGTATTTTTCAAAGAGGAGCAAACTGTACCAGGCTTTGTCTACACAGGCGGGAACTGTCAGTAGAATAAATTAGTTTTTGGTTTTGCTTTAGTTAGGGTTTGTTGAAAATAACAAAAATATTGCTTGAAATTTGTGAAAACTAATGACACACTACATAATCTGGTTCTCAATGAAGCATGACCACTGGAAGAAAAAACAAAAAAAAAAAAAAACAGAAAATTTCCAAATATTACTATAGGAAGAGAGTTTATCTATACATTGCTATTTTCTAGGAAATTTAAAGAATGGAAAGAAAGGAGAGACATCCTTGCACATCTTCAGTGAATGTATTTAATGATGTGGCAAAGACCTTTACATCAGTGATACCTAATTCCCACAGGGCTCAGTAAGAGGAGCAATGAAGCACTTCACCCTGTTTAGTCCAAGTATATCACTGCCTCAAAAACATCGAGGTCCTGGATCACAGAGCCCTCCCAAGTTTTACTGCACATTACATCACACCTTTCAAGTACATTCTTGGTCTCTGTACAGCTTTAAAACAAGGCTTAATTATGGTGCCTTTGTTGGTACTTTAACCACATCACAGGAAAACTCACCTCCATTTTACCAGCTTATATCATCTTTTTTGAGTCAATATCTGATCTGTCAAATGGCAGCGGAAGCACTGATATGGTATAACCTTATTTTAGTGCATGAGAGAAAATAGATGACCTTCTATTTGGGAAAATCAGTTTCCTGGAGTTACATCATGACTCTGGGGCACATCCTTTCCCAATAGTGCCCTGTGTAAGGGAGGCAGGGATGCTGAGACAAATGAAGCGCTGCGCTTTGTGTGCTGTGCAATCCAACGTCACTGCTGTAAATATGAGATAAAGACACCCACTGCAGGGCTGTCTCTTTCTGATGCTCACTGTCTGATTTTTTGGCACTTGATTCTCACTTTTTTCTCTTCAATAATTTCCTCAGAAGTGAAGACTTTCATGAGCAACTATGACTTTTTAACTTTTCTGAAGACTTAAGGGTCTAAAGGTTTTACTTTTAGCTCAATATCTGACTCCGAATCCTGGCTGCATAAAGCAAAGGCCTGTTCACATACAAATAAAACGTGTCACTCTTACTGCCTGCGCTCTTTTCTTGTCTAAATTCCAGTGTGTGCGCACATATGGAACGATCAGTGACAGCTTGGTAGTTAACAGCACGAACCCGCCTTGATAACCTCCTGAAAGATGCAGGGTGCCTTCTCTCAAAGATGATGATAGACAGATCCACTGTGTGACAGAGACTGGAAGCAGACAGAAATAGAGAGGAGAAAAAGAGGGAACAAAGAGTGTTTAAAGTGTGAAGCTGAGTAGTAGCACTGTGAGATAAACGCAGCACATTGTGGATTGCGCTGATGTCCATTGTGATGTGCAGACCTCTTGTCCTTCACTTTCTCATCTTAACTGATCTCCTGCGCATCTCGTTTCTGCTTTTTTTTTTCGTATTTATCGTTCATCTGTTAGCTTCCGTTCTCACATTTACCTCTGCTTCACTCTCTCCTCATCTCATGTACGCTTGTGTTTCTCTCTGCTGCTCCTCTTGTCTCCCCATCTTCTCTCCAACTCCTTCTTTCCTCCTTATCTGACAGCCTGCCATTCTAAATCAATGTGCCAGAGTGTGAATTGAGTTTATCTTTTGTTCTTGTCATCCCCTCGTCTTGATGAACACTGGTCTTGCAGTGTGTGTGTGTGTGTGTGTGGGACAGATGAGAGAAAGATCAGGCTGAAGAGACGTTTCAATAGATGACCCCTACCACCCTCATTTTGCCTCTCTTTATTCTTCCTTTCTCTTCACTCTCTCGTTAAATCTGTCTTCTTGTCCTTTTGTCTTTCACAGTTTCCCTCCAATTAAGCCTTTGCATGGAGAGAGCCTGAATAGGTGAGCAGGTTTCATTGGACTTCCTGGAAACTCAGGAGCTCTGTCCTCAGATGTGAAGATTTGAACAATGGGTCTGAGATGAATAGATTTAGAAACACCCAATGTCTCATTAACACAGATTATAAACAATGTGAGAGGGGGAAAAATAAGCACACACAGAGAAGCAGATGGAAAGGGCAGCATGGGCAGCAGCAATTTGTTGTACGAAAACAAGAGGGAGGATGTTATTCTTTTCGGAGTGCATATCACCTCTCTGAGCTGTTTTGCAAGTGAATAATTCTGTCTGTATGATGTATAGGTAACTCTTTTGTGTTTATGAAGTCCAACAAATTTAATCACAGGCTTGGATGGATCTCACGGATGGAATTATGCTGTTCAAACAAACACCTTGCACGTCTGTAAAATATTAATGAGGCAGGTAAGTGATGATCAGAGCTGGTTAGACAATAGAGCTGAAGGACAATGCAACTGTCCATCACGATGTTGAGTCAAACATCATGGTCTACTGTCCATTGTCAGACCATTGCAACGTTACATTTTACAGCAGTGTTGAGTGTTGAGCCTCTCTTGCTCTTCTCTAAAAGTCTTTTCTAAAGAAAAGTATATAAAGAGACCAAACTGAAAAGTCTGTGATGTCATCTCCCTCAGAATATAAAATGTGGAGGAAACCTATTCATGTCACATAACAAAAAAACACAAAAACAAAACAAAACAAAAAAAAACCCAGTGTGGTCAAGGTAAAAGTCATAACTAAAACTTATCTGATGAAAATGTACAATCAAAGGAAAGATACTTGGTTAAAATATTAATAATAGCTCAATTAGAAGAAATATGGATGAAAAAAAACAACATTTAAGAAGGAACAGCAACAAAAAACACAGGAAAATCTTGACTGAGCAAAAGAAAATAGGAACATGGACAGATTGCTCAGAATGAGCAATCTGTCCATGTTCTCCCACATGTTGTTATTTGTGTTAAGTATTTAGTTGTCTTAGTTGGTTCTATACTTGTAAGAATAATACTTTCAATAAATACTAGTGACCAAAAAAAAATAAAAATAAAATAAAAATACATGTTATCGGTCAAGAATCATTTATGAGTAAGTATTGAATATTGTTAAATTCCTGTTAACATTATGATTTTTTTTTTACTTTTTAATTTCTGATTTCCAATGTGCTTTTTATCTTTTTACACAGTTATTACACCTCCCTCCCATTTCTATTTCTTAGTAAAGTTTCTTAGTTTCAAAACCTGTAAAATCTGAACTTTATGGTTGGAAAACAACTCTGTGAATATCTTCATGTATTATAGAACTTCCAAACCCAAATATAATTAGCAGGTTGTCATTAAATGTGAGGCTGATAAATTACAATGAAATAATATCCGGTTAGTGTAATTTTAAACAATGATATAAATCATTAATCATCATATAAGTAAAGTAAAAGTAAAATAAACAATGGCTTACAAATAAATTTTTTGTGCATGATAATCATCACATAAAAGCATTTCAAGACAAATATTACAAATGTTATATCTTTTTCAACAAAATTGACAGCTCTGGTTATTAAAGTAATGGATATAGTGTATAATTCCATATAGAGTTTGGAGCATTTTAATATACTTGTAGTTCTGATCATTTTACCATAAAACAATTAACAGCACAGATTTTATCCGGATGCCGGTTCTTAAAGTACATTAATCTGTCAAAAAAGGTTCCACTGCCTGAAGAACCAAGATTATGTTTCTGTAATAGCAGCACTCTCAGCACTTGAACAACTATCAGGCAGAGCTAAATGAAGCTGCCTGCAGCAAGGATCTCTGCTGCTTCAAAAACTTGCCAAGCACTTCTCAGCAAGTGGGCTCAGACACATCTGAGGGGAAGAGTCCCGGTGCTGCAAGCCTACAGACTTAAAGAGACACCCGTAGCAAAATCCCTTATTTTCTAGCCCTATAGCTTAAATATCAGCCTCTAGGGAACCAAGCTGTATTACTCTGTGTTGAACTCTTGAGGCATGGAGGCCAGACAACAAAACAACTCTCAGCTGTGGTTAAGAGGCTTGGGAATCAACAAAGAAACCACACCCCCTCCCCTTCAGAAAACATGAATGACTGCAGCAATCTCGGCCACATTTTGATATGAGACAGGCTCGTATCCCTTTTCCTCTCTCACTATGCATCGTGTTCAGCGTGCTTATAGCGAAACCATCCTTTCATAAAACGAATGGGGAAAGTAAAAACCTTCACCTTATGTATATTAAACATTGGACCAAAAAAAGTACATCCAGTAAACAGCTTGTTCTTCTAATTCTTCAGTGGCCATCAAAATCAGCAGACATAGAAGCAGAAATGTAGAATATTGTAAACAAATGCACCTTGAGACATTTTGCCATTCATAGCATCATAATGAGTTATTGCCTTGTACAAAGGCTTTTCTTCAGCACATTCAATCTGAAGTGGAATATAGCTCACCATCAATCCCATCAACATTAAATCATTGGGAGAGCTGAAAAACTCATTCAGTCACTCACTTCAGTTTTAAATCCTGCTCCCCAGATGTCTAATTCTATTTGAAAACCATAGACTGCTTTACCATTTTGTTCATTGTGAGACAAATTATTAATCTGAGCTCACAAGCTGGATTTGAAAAAAGCAAAAAGACACAAAGCAGCGAACATGAGAAACGTGAGAGTGACCAGGCAACAGCCGGGATGGTTGACCAGACCAGCCAATGGTCTCATCCTCTCACAGCCTGTTTCCAATGAGACATCCACCACTGGAGCAGAACAGCCTGAGAAAACAACCAGTGTGAGCACAACAGTGCTTTAAGATTTCAATTAGGGAAGTTTAATTAAAACAACAGATGATCCCTCTGAAGATGGGGTTGACTAAGTCACCCCCTGCTGAGACACATTTTCATTAGGACTTTAGTGAGTGTTAGTTTATGTACGTGAGTCCGTCTAGTACACTGCTGTGTGAATACTTCTGTAGTGCATGTGCAACCGAAGTATGGGACTTAAAAATAGAACTAAACTGTAATGGTATTAAATATGTAACAAATATGCGACAAATTAGATGTATGTTCTGTAATAGAAATAGTAATACTAACTTTGAAGAAAAAGGAGAGTTTCTGCAAGTCTCTCCTCTTGAATGGAGGAAGGACATACACTGTGTATCTGTTTTTTTTCTACACACTCACATTTATTCCACACTGGAACAGCAAAAATAAATTCAGTCTGTTCCAGAAGAGCAACAAAGCCAAGCATCCAACCATTTGCTTGATTCAATAAGACATGATGTTCAAGACAAAATCCTTGTGCTCTTTGCTCTCTCTCTCTCTCCAAAGTGGTGCATAAGAAAGTGTCCTAACCAGAGTAGAAATACATGTTTCTTTTTTTTTCTTTCCTTTTGTTCTCTTGAGAAGCCAAAGCGCATGATGCACTAGGTAGAGCATCTGTTTCCAAATTAGAGTCACCTTAAACTGCCAGGAACACTTGTTTATGTATAAGTTCCTATATGCATGTACAGCACTGACATGGATGCAGGTACACCTAATTTTCCTGAGCCCCATTTACGTTTTGAAGTCTCTGCAGCTCTGCTCTCATATGTTGTCAGGGTTTGTTTCTGTTTCAAGCAGTTCATCTTTGCTGCAGTGCAGGACAGGTAGCTCTGGTACTCCTTGGGGGATATGAACTCTTGTGCTGACTGAAAAGTTTTTTTTTTCCTGCTGCAAAAACTCCAGAAAAAAACAAAGTTTACAGAGCTGCAACTCAGCTAAACTGGAACAATTCCTTTACCCTTAGTTTTACTTCCAATGGAGATGCTGATAAAGGTGCATATAATTAAAGAGACAGGTCATCTGGAGGTGAAACAGTTAAACAGAGGTCAGAAGTTTGTAATTTCAAGTCTGTTCACATCTTTGACCACATCTGAGTGTTTCACAAGATAATGATCCCTATTCTGTCATAATGACCCATAATCATAATATCTCCTCCTGATGTGTTGTCTTGCATTTTTGTGTCACAAACATTGATTTATACAGAGCCAGGCAATAAAAATGTGAAAAATTTCTCTCAGTAAGAAAATAATAAACCTTGATGCACTGTTGATACATTATGCGACCTCTCACCAATCACATGATATGTGTCTTTAAGCATGCAGTCCACTTCTCCTAACAGGCACACTGTGGTTGGTTGCAGTTGCAGTCAAATGAGCCACATGCTGCTGTTTGGCACCAGATGTTAATAGTTAGAGAATGAAGTTGTCCAAGAAAATCTTTTCAAGTTGGCTCAGTCATTGTTTATCCACCAGTTATGACCTGAAAGGTCAGTGGTGCTGTGATACTTTGCCCACTTAAAGCCTGGTTTACTACAGGTTCCTCATTGGTCTTGTACAATTTACTGTTTACTAAACTACTACTTACTACTTACTAAGTTTATCACTTTACCATTAAATAAAACTTGTAAAGTGAAAACACTCATAGTCTGCTGAAATAACTTTACTGCAGTGAAATTTAAAGCTCAAGGTCATGTATTTGACAGAAACAGTAACTTAATTTCTATTGTGACATTGTCACAGCTCAGGTAGTACTGGAGTAATGATTTGTTGTTAACGTCTGGGGGGAATGAACACTAACATGGTGCCTTGTGGCAAACCCCGCCAAGTGTTCTCTAGTGTGTTACCAGCTATATGCTGACATTGCTTCAACAGAAACTAAACAATATCATTTCATGGATGAGACTTATTATTAGTGGTCAAGACTTCTGCTGCTCTGCAACTTTAACTTACTTGTGCTGTAATTTCTTTTCCCTTCTTTCTCTGTGTGCATGTGACTCTAACCGGCCCATATCATATTAGACATATCTTTTTGATGCTCAGCCACCAATCAATGGGAGGGAAAAATGTGACGCTAGAACAGATATGAGACAAATTATCAGCCTGCCCTGCATCCATCTGTCCAATCTAGTGTAACATTTCCGAGTTAGTCATCGTGACAGTGATTTACTGATAACAAAAGCACCGGCTGTATTTTTTCTTTCTATGATATACATATGTTTTTCTGTGTTTCACTTTATGAATCCTGTGGGAACAATGAAACACTAATTCTGATTATTTTATTAGCAGTGAGTAGCTATTGCCCTTGGTCAAGGACAATGGCAGAATAATTGTTAATTAAAATGCATATTTTTCCATCTATGCCAAACACAGCGAGAACATTTAAATTCAACACTGGCTCCAGTCAGTGCAGGCCTGGAGGCTCGTCCTGCAGGCCTGAAGTCCGGCCGAATAAAATGTGCACATACGTGTTTGGAGGTTGGTGATGACCGTGCCGCTGGTGAGGGGTCCTTTGGTGGCATAGAGTGCTACAGAGTAGGATGTGCTCGGCTTAAGGTTGGACAGCTGGTGCTCCTGCTTGTTGCCTTCCACAAGGAAAGTATCAGCTGTCACTGAAAAATAGAAAAAAAAAAAAAAAAACACACATCGTTTATATGTTTACTATACCGACACCATCCCACACATCCTCTGCTTTCAATAGATTTTATTAAATCTCTTTGAGAATGCAACCCAGCATGAACAAATGTCTGATTCGATTTTCGAAGTCTTCACAACCACATTTGTATTTCTTTTTCAATTCAGGGGATTTATACACCAATTATACTTTAGTGAAATGTGCTTTTGGGGACTACTCTGCAACAAGAAGCCATACTATACTAAGATATGCCTGAATAGTCTGCAATATACCTGAAATATAACACTGATGAAACATTCTTCATCACTAATTCTATATAACTGCATATTCCAAAAATCATTTGGAAGTATTTCCATATCTATCTAATAATCTATCTATCTAATTTAAAGAGTGAATTAAGATAAAGTATCATACTATTACCAATCTGCAGCTGCCTCTGAACTGAGTGTGAAACGTCTCATTGAGAAAATAATTGAGTTACGTGAGTATAAGACTAGGCCTGTTACTGTAATTATATTATGGATTTATTGCACAATATATGGACATGACCTTGGTCATTTTTGCTGACCTTGTTATGGCCTCATTGGTACGTTTCTGTGCATTTACATAAGAATGTCACTAACAATTTAGGCAACATGATGCTACAAGTAACAGCAGTTTTCACAGCCATTGTAAAGCTCCAGTGTTTACACAAAATGAGCAGAAAAAGAGCTACTGATCTACTGATAACCTGTGTACAAAGCATTTAGGGTCCATTGTTAAACTGTAGTGTCTACTGATAGTGTGCAGGTAGGTGGTTGATCTGTAAATTGTAGCCACAGAAAATAAACTATCCAAGAGTCTCCCTCTCTACAGTGCATGAGTCTGACACTATCACTACTACATGTGTAGAAAAAAGAAGATTTCATTCACACAAAGGCTGGTATGTCAACTTTGTTCTGTCATTATTCATGTTTTATTTATTTAAGATATTCAATTTGTTGTTGCTTTCCAATGTCTGAATATTCTTGAAAATTAAAAGTTAATCGTTGAAAATGCATCATATTATCATTGTATCCAAAATCATCTCAACAATAAAACTAGATATCGTCATTTATTATCTTGACATGCCTATGTCATACATCAACTTGACATTTAATATGACTGCTGCAGTGACAGCTCACTGACAGCAGCTTGGACAGCAGGTCTGAATGTTTTAATCCAATGCTCTCATCAGTATATTAGTAATGATGACGGCATCACAGTCTCAGTGTTGCTAACAAGGATACAGGTAAACCACATTACTTCCGTTTATACTGTATATGATATTTTGACTGATATCATGATGGCTTGAATTTTATGTAGGTTTTCCTTGATGCTAATAAAATACTATTTTTGATGCAGACCAACACTCAATGAAATATGAGGTTTATTGACCTTGGTTTAACACATTGACACTCGGGGGGAATTTTTCCACAACTTACGTTGCACTTCTATAAAGCTTGGCCAGGGCTGCCTTCCAAATATGTGTCCAGCATATAGATACCGTCTCAGTATCTGAGATGATCTGGCTGCGATCCAGTCAGTCAGGGTCTAATTTACACATTGACTCCTACAGCTCAGTACTACAGATTTCTGTGGATATAACCCCAGGCATGGCTTAGTTAGTAGGGTCATAGGAACACAAGAAATATGCTTCCCACAACATTTTCTCTTGCCAGTTTGTGAAAGTCAGAGGGAAAAAATTGGTTGAGATGAAATGTTGTAGAGTATTTTACTGTTGGGTTTAAAAAGTGTCTTCACAAAGACCACTGGCTGCCAGCGACAAGCCGTTTGTTTGAAAAATGGGACTACTTTGAAATATCTTACATTTCAGCACTCTAGCTGTGCATGTCAAGTAGCTTTAATCTGTATCTGCTGCTGGTCGTCCTAGTGTAACTTGGCAGTCGTCCACTTGGTCCATGGAGCAAATTATAAACTGGCTCTGAGGGGCCAACAATGCGGCTACCTCTTACCTATCTGGATATGGCTGTCAGAGAGTGAAGACACAGGGTACATCTGAGGTGTATGCTGTTTAATAACTGCAATGTTTGTGCCAAGGCTTAGTAGTTCTACCAAGCATAATGAACTGTTCTGAAAGCAAGACAAATTGATCTATATGGCCTCGAAGGACGCATCGCGCTGATCTCACTTCTTAATGGGAAACCTTGATGGTACCTGTCACACCCCACCCTGCACCTGAATGACCTAAAACAAATCTGCTCATTATACTGTGACTCTGCAGCCTGATGTTACTGTATCGTCGCTATGATTCTTCACACTAAATGCAGCATTTCTCTCGGTAACAACGTGGTGTGTAAATGTTTACTTGTGTGGCTCCTTTTAAAGATAAGCATTTCATGAGACATAAACATAAAGTTTGCACCTACTGCCTTAATAAAGTAGCTCAATGCATATAAAAGAGGAACACTATAGTTGGAAATGTGAAACTGAAAAATTATCAGCATTTCTTTCATTGTTTATAACTATGTACTTAATAGTAAGGTATTTAAGAACATCATAGGAACCTCTTTCATGTCCTCAGCTGATGGGTTATCTCTACATTTATTTATTGTCTAATAAGAAACAAATGAAACAAGGTTATGACGTCTTACTCTGGTTGTGCGTGAGCGTCAGTACATAGTTGTCGACACTGGACAGAGGAGGACTCCACCTCAGCAGGGATCCTTGTGGAGTGATGTTGAGGGCCGTCAACTCAGATGGCATGTCCATTGCTAGGATTATAAAACAGAAAAGTATAAGACCAAGGACTCACTTGCTGCAAGACAAACACTAAGACAAAATGCTCTGAATTCAAAAATATCAATTCATAGTTTTATCTATAAAGTGACAGAAGATGTGTTGAAGTTTTTTTTGTCTCATCACTAATCTAAAACTCTAAGACATTCAGTATTCAAGAAGCTGGAGCCAGAGAGACCTTGGCACTTTTGGTTACAAGCTAATGACTAACTAATTGCTGCATGTCTACTAATAGTAATTAAAATTGGAAGGGTTCGTGGAATAACAAAAACCCTGCAGAACCTCTCATCTCAGATATTGTTTAATTATTCCAAAAATTTGTACACAGCCTATAAAACTGTGTCATATTTTCTGTCAAATGCAAACGGGAAGTCATTTTGTACATAGCCTATTATAATATAATTGCAAAAAGGCCTAAAATATCAATTACAACTGAACAGTTTTGAATGGAAAACTATTATTCAGCCTGCGTCTGAGCTATTATTATAGTAACTCCCTTTGCTCTGTTGATCACTGTTTCCTCAATCCTCAGACATCAAAGGGAAATTATGCAGTCAAACAGGCAATAGAAACTCTTGCATATTCTCCTGAGCCTGCTGTTTCCCCACCCTCTTCCTAATTTCATTCTCAGACTGCTGGACATGCTAAAATCGAGTTTGAATTTAATTATACCTTTAACCTCAGTGTTTCAACCCCAATTTCTCTTCAGGCGTGTTATTTTGGCACGGCAGAGTGCATGGCATGAGAACACAGAAGACTGCATGTGCTCCAAAGCTCTGCCCAGATGAGGTAATTAATATTGCCCTGCCCTCATCGAAAAAAAAAAAAGAATTGTGTTCATTAACATATTGAAGTGAGTCAGAGTTTTTCTTTTCACTGCAAAAGATGAGCAAACCAGATTAAAATCATTACATTAATTGCAAAAAGGTTTAAGTGAATTTAATGGAGGCTTGCCAAGTCAATTACATCGACAATGGAGATAGAATAGAGATGGCCAAAAAAGAAAACAAATAAATAAATAAAATAAACAGGTCATCCTCTTTCATCAGGGTTTGTGATAATCCAATCATCTACACTCTCCATCTCCTGATTGCAGCGGTGAATCACAAGCTCGAGCCAAATACGTCACACTCACACTTGCATCTGTATCTGAGAGTCAAGCTCCAGTGCTTAACATCAGGTTTGGAATTAGGACAAGATAAAAGGACGGATGTGTGTGACTTCAGTATGGAGCTGTGGGGCAATTAGGCTACATGATGATGGGAAACTCTGCACAATAAAATCGAGGGTCAGCTGCCAAAAAGCACTGGATCTATAAAATGTACTGCCAAAATCTATCCACAAGTAAATTAAAGCATGGACACAGATAATGATCATGTGGATTTAGCAAACTCCTCCACTACAAACCTGCTGTTTCCCCAGAAGAATTATACAGCACTGATACAGAACCAAGACCAACCCAGTTTCATGTAGCTCACATTTAGTGGCAATATCTTTATCATTGCAATGCTTGAAACTTTTTTCATCATTTTTATCATTACACTCAACAATATTGAATAAATAATATTTAGTGGTGACTGTTTTGAAGTTGTCTACTTCAGGCAATAATGTCAAACATCTGGCAGGTCATGTCTGCACATCTGTTAGTTGTTGAAGTAATGTTGACTAAAAGATCCTGATCACACAGTATTATCCTGAATATAAATGAATCATTCAGACTATTACTTGCTTACTGATAGCTTTGGCTGATGGTTGACACTCCACTTCTAACTGGCTACATCACTGACAACAAGACTCCTTATTGACTGACAAAGTCATCACTGTGTTTGTTGTTGTGAACTCTGGAGAGACGTGATCTCGATTTAAACATTGCAGAAATCAAAATGGCTCGCGGTGGTTTTCCCTTCGTACAGACAGTTCCAGCAATACACATTTACAAGTTAATAGCCAGCCGTTTATTTTATAGTTTGGCTAGGACAGGAAATAAATGTTGATCCAGTTTATAAGCCTGCTAACAGCTTTGATTTTGCCCTTGATTTTATTGGGGACAAGTGGGCATGAGGATATTGTAGTGATGGGACATTTCAAGTTTTATGGTTGCGTACTATCAGTTATGTGAATAATACGTCAGAGAAATGTCAGGAAAACACTTCAAATTGGCTCTTTTTTTTGTAAAGTTGAGTATGGTATTTCAGGAACATCCCAGCTGTAGTGGCTGGCCATGAGGTCTGCTCTGAGATATGTCTGTGGTCATTATGCCGACCAGACTGCAGCAGACAGTACAGTTAGTAAGATACACTGGGCCGTTTTACTCCCCAGTCTATCGCTGCATCCTGTCTCATTACTGTGGAAGCTGCACTGCCTCACTATATAAAAAATCTGCTTATCAGTGTGCGAGTGTGTCCCTCCACATTAAATCCAAAGCTTCACCGGATGTGTCTGTGGCACAATGCTGATAGTCATGTGGAGCAGACCAAAGCCATGCAAATATTTGTACTTGCTACTCCACAGCTGCATGTGAGCTGCACTGTTGTAAAGCTGCCGGGAAACTTTTCAGCACCGAACTTAGAATCTGAATCTATTTAGAAGTAACAATATTTTATTTGCTACTGCTTGAATTTGAAAGGTACCATATGTCCATTAACCTCAATCAGCAGGTAGAGATTAGTCAATTGTTTTATGCCATTTAGCTCCAGAACATTAAGTATTAATTCAGTAAATTGTGATGATGCAGATTCTTAAAGAGTAATTATTAGTTTTAACATTAACATAGAAGTCTGATCTTGAGTGTGAGATTAAGATGATTTTCTCGGCGTACGCACACACACTTAACATTTTTATAATCTTTTCTTCAGACTTATTCAGAAACTACATGTTAGCTATTACCTAATTGGCTATCAGTAACCACTAATTTCTGTGTCTTATTGTTGAGCGTGAATTAAGAAATGACTAGTTGTTCCTGTAAACCTGAAAAGTGCAGCTTCTTATGCACATTACACATTGTTATAAACAAGTTGTACTTGTTTCTGTTGAAAAAAGTTGAAAAAACAAAAAAAAAAAACATGTTTTTGTTTATTTTTGTTTTGTTTTGTTATTTTGTTTTGTTATATTCTCATAATAACTTCCAGTCTCCTTTTTTAAAAAATATTTTCTTGTTCTCCTGTTTCCAACATGTCCTCAATCAAGTCTCTTTTTATGTATATTTCACCTTTGTTGTTTCCCTAAAACATTTATCATGCTCTCATTATTTCTTCATGTGTATATTATGATTCATGTGCACGATTTTGCTGTTGCTACATATCAACAGTTGTTTAAAGCAACTCATAGAGGCGAAATTGGACAAGCAGGAAGGGTTTTAATAATCTTTCTCCAACCTTCAGTTTTGGAAAGACTGATACTTTACTCTTGGGTCATGACACTTTGCTAATGAGCATGGTCATTAGCCCTTAAGCACATGGTCCATTTAGTGTTGGCCCTCCCAAATTCATCTTAGAATAACAGTACCTGCTGTGTTGTCAAAATTAAATATGGCTCCCTGCTTTTCTTGATCCCTTCTGACAATAATTGATTACAGAAGTGAAGCAAGTAGCAATTCAAGTCATTACATACTTAGCCAGCCAATGTTGGATTACTCCTCCAATCCCCTATTTATGTATTGTTGTTGAAAGCAGTATTAAAATGTCCCTGGTCGGATGTGAGGAAAATGTTATTTACCATTTCTAACAAGCTTGACTTTGGAGTTATGTTCTTTTCAAGCTATTACAGCCCCAACGGCTCTGCTCATTGTAAGTACACTGGGACTGTTAGAGAAGAGAGCTGATAATAAAACAGAGAGTAAGACAGAGACGAGAAAGAGAGTGAATGTGAATGACAGAGGCTCTTTTAGATTTTTCTTTCTCATCGGTGTCTTGAACCTGGCAGCTCATGGTGAACCAGGTCTCATTGTTATGCAAACACACCTTCTGCTCTGCTCTCTTCTCTCTCTGTTCTGTGCTCTCTACAGTTTCCTCATTTTCTCCTCCCTCGTTCTTTCTCTCTCTCTCACTCACGCACACACACACACACGCACACACACACACTGAGGATTATGCAGACGGCACTGAAAGAAAGTGTTAATCTTAGGTTAGAGGAATTCTTTCACAGAGAAGGAAGTCTCATATTTACACACATACGTGTGCGTGTGTGTGAGGTTTTGTTTCCTAACTTTAGATTCAGTGATAAGTTCAGACTCTGAAAGGAAGAGAGCTGGAGCACTCTCACTTATAATGGGGGCTCACTTAAGCTGGGAAGACACAGGAAGGAAGATTACAGAAAAATGTATAAAGTAGAGAGGAAATAGAAGGACTACAGGAAGATGGAGGATAGAAAGAAGAAAAATGTACAGAAGTAATGTACAGAAGTACAGAAGGGGATGTGAGGAGATATGCAGAAAATGAGATAGAGTTGGGAGCACGTTACCCAATGACCCAGTAGGTCATAGATTAGGTCATTTCATCTATTGTAGCAACGACGACTGCAACTCTTGTAATGTCAGCTGTACCATTAAATCCTGTCTAAAGTGTGCGTGTGTGTGTTCATGTGAGCCTGTTGCTCCTCTTAGCACAAATCCCCTGACGCGGGGCTGTTATTGCTGTGGGAAGAACAATTGGTCTGAAAGTCTTGCAGAGGGAGATGAATTCTTTATTCATTTTACATGGCAAACATTTTGCCACCATGCCGCCCACTCACAGCAAGAACGTTTATCAGACCACAGCAGTCAAAGGCGAGAGAGAATCTGGTTTTAATACAATGCATCCTCCTACTTCACGAAAGCAGATCATCACAGCACACATACCATGTACATAAGTGCGCAATGAGACACAGCAAAGAATAAAACTAGGAACCCTAGAGGTAGCCAGCCTCACTAACCCACTATACATAGATAGATGAACTTCTTAATTATATATTTTTTGTTAAGAGCTGAAGCAACATGTTTTTATCAGTCATGAGAGTTAATGAATGAAAAGAAAAGACAAACATTCTTTGGTTTCAGCTCCTCTAAAGAGCAAACTCGCTGTTTTTTTTTTTTTTGTTCCATATGGTATATATGTTATTGACTGCTCCAGGCAAAATGCAAAATGACAAGTCCTAATAATGTTTGATGTTAAGCTCCCACCTGTGAAGACGGAGGTGCTGACCACTTTGCTCTCCTGACTCCCTCTGACTGCGCTGAGACTGATCTCATATTCTGTAGCAGGAAACAGACTGGACAGGGTATAGTTGGTCACATCGCTGTCAATCACTAGGCTGTCCACTCGACCTGCAGGGGACACCACAGAGAGCGGGAGAGAGAGGGAGAGACCAACAACAGAACATCACATGTGTTATACAGAATATACTGCTTGGCCAACTGGTGTGTGTTTCGCATCACAGAGCAAATATTCAATCAATGCAGAACTTTAATTAAAAATTCAATTAGAATTCACTGATAAAATGTTAGAATTAATTAGGTAAAACAGGGTTTGTAACAGGGAGCTGAGCACCAAAATATCTTACACCAAAGAAAGTCGCTACAGCAAATGCCATGTTCATTTAACTGTAACAAGGCGATGCTGTGTGTCACATATGTGTCACTATAATAAACACCTGGTTATTAAAATCCATAAAGTTTGTAATACATAATGTTTGCGTTTGTAACATACTATACCTCTGGCTGACTGGTAGGAGAGCTTATAGTAATCAAAAGGAGCCAGTGGTTTGATCCAGGAGATGGTCACTGCATCTTCACCCACATCTGACACCGTCACCTCTTTCGGTGGGTCCATGCCTAGAAGAGGATCATGGGTAAGGAAGTGTTAAACATGGTCAAAATGGTTTATAATATACAACACGGGAGACCGAAGCAATATCTTATCAATCAAGCTTATGGTTGGTAGATTATTATATTGATATTGTATAATAGGAGAGCAATATGTGTTTGTGTATATTATCAAGCCAGTTTATATAAACATCTGAAAGAAGCGCTGCCCTTGAAAGGCAAAGCATGTCAGTAATCCTCGCTTGGGTCATTTTCTAATCTCCTCCTGATTACATTTACATAAACAAACCTGTCCTTGGTCTGTGGAAACACATGCATTTTAATGCAAATTTTTATTTAAAACACACCATGAAAAAGATACTCCCATAGAAATCCAGCTGCATAAAAGCTAAAATAACAAAATGGACGGCATTAGCATTGAAATCGAGCAGCGCTGACGATTTGTTTTATGTGTCTCCTGAGACTATCAGGCTGCTACGGAAAAGGTTATGGTGAAAACAGTGCGAGCAAATTAAACTCATGGCAGGTCCTTTTAGAGAAAGAAACAGAGGGGGAGGTGGGGGAGGGGTTTTATTGAGGAGAAGAAAGTTTAAAGAAAAAGGGGAAAATGTGTTAATCGACTGCTCTGGTGTTGCTACTGAAAACAATAATGGTTTTGAATATATATAAATCCCAGCTGTATTAAATATATTGTATATAGCATTTATATAAGTTATGATAATTAATCCAAGCATACTTTACTAATTGTGTTTGCCTTGGCAAAGGTGGCACCAAAGAATAATAACTAAAAATGAGATTTTCAAATGAGGCTTCTTGAGTGTTACAATATAGTTTTGTCAGTGTCACTTACCGCTGCTGACTGGATCCTTGTAGAAGGTCACAATTCAATTTGCTCTGTGTAAGCTAATAAATAAATGTGGTCCTCAGGCTGAATCTCATTAAGACTCCCTTTACAGTGACCACAGTCGCAGCAATAGAATCACCAATCACCAATTGTAACTGTGGTTAAAATGTGTGGGAGAGCAGCACGTTTCAAATGTTGCAAATGTAGCGAATGTAATCTTAAAAGCACCTAATTATACAAGGAGAAAGCCAGACTGCAGTCTCTCATCAGCGCTCACATTCGAACACGTAAAAGATCAAAGTAGGAGACCAGAATTATCTCACTTTAAAGACAGGTGCAAGAAACACTCTACATCTGTTTCCACATCCCCGTCCAATTTCACCCTTGAAATCCTCATGTGTGGGTGAATGTAAAGAGTATGTACCAGGCAGCAAAGTTTTATATGAACACGGCACAAAAATTAGACTTCCATCATTTCACTATTTGTTTCCAGCACCCCCCGTCCCCCTGCATTGCTCATTATTTATTCTCAGGCATCTTATAATTCTGACCCTCTTCTCATTCATCTTTTTGCCAGTTGAGACAACCACATTCATCATCAAAAGAAATCTCTGAGACTCCTTTTCACACAATTAGACAGTAATACTTTATAAGACATTAGACAAGAAGCAGAGAGGTGTAAGGGATCTTGTGAAGTAAAACATTAAAAAATAAAAACAAAACAAAAAAAATTGAGATGCATAAAATAGAAACTCAGAACTTGGTGCCAAGAAGAAGCAGAATTATGCTTTAACACAAAAATGTTCAGAAATAATTTGAGACCTGACATTGCATCGTCCTTCTCCCTCCTCTCATTTCTCCTTCTACATGTCCTTCTCTTTGTAAGAGTACCATTTATCAACAGTTATTGAAATATTCCCCAAAGTTAAACTGATGTATTAGAGTTTAGGGTCAGTTCGTCCGTAGACTCAAATTCGATATATTTATCATAACTCAGCCGTCTGGTATCACGGAGGAGGCAAACAAGCTAAAGATTTTTGGTGCTGTGTCTCTTAGTCTGGATAAGTAAAAAAAAAATCTTTGAGGCAGACCTCTAATTACAAAACTTATTCTACTGTGGCTCTGTGCAAATGAAATGCTCAAACAGCATTTTTACAAATACATATTTAATTTAAACTCACTCTATATTTCTGTTTCTTACTCTGATTTTCCTCCTGCTTCTCTTGCTTACTTTACCTCATATTTGCTAATTCACCACTTTTCTTCCTTGCAAAAGAAAAAGAAAAAAAAAACTTTTCTTTCCAATTCCAAAAATCAGTTTTTCCTCTTGAGTCTAAATGGGACTCTGGGACCATCCAGCAACACAATCATATGGGAAAGATTAGTCAATTAATTGTCTGGTTGATCAACAGAAATAATATTGGAAACTATTTTTGCACCAAATATTAGTACTTCCATATAGCTGAAGTTATTTTACAGGCAATGGGAAAACACTGCCAAGTGAGAACCTCTCAGATATGAAGATTGGCTGCTTTTTTGTCTGAAGTGCTGCTTAATTGTGGCCTTTTAGATGAGGTTGGGTAAAACAAGCAGTTATTATGATCATATCATTAAGAAATTTTGGTGGACATTTTCATCATTTGTTATTTATGACCAAAAAAAAAAAAAAAATTACAAATTCACCAGTTTTCACATTTATTAATAATGTGAATAGCTAATGGTTGCTCAGGTTAGGGTCACGCTGAAATAAAAAACCATGGTGTGTGTTGGTCATGCGTAGAGAAGCACCTGCAAGTGATTAGTTACAGATGTTAACCTGTACTCATCTGTGTCAACCGGTAGATGCCACGTTTTCATGAAATCAAGCAGCTCACCTGTAGTGAGTGATGCTGTAACTGGTTCAGAGGTAGCATCCCCTTGAATCGTAAATAGACTGATGGTGTACTGAGTGGACGGCAGCAGCCCCTGGACCAGTGACCTTGTTTTGGAGCCATCCAGTGTCACCTTAGAGGTGTCGGTTTCGTCGGCAGAGCTGTAGCTCAGGATGAAGAGGTTAGCGGGTGGCGCTGGAGCGCTCCACGCCACCGACACTGAGTCTGATGTCACCTCTGACAGGTAGAGGTGGGTCACGGGTCTGATTCCTGAAGACACGCAGGTTCCAATGATCATCAGAAGTTGAGCACAAGGAAAGAAAGACATGGCTGCCATCATTATGAAGATGACACATGGGCACTTTGATGATGGACGAAAACGGTCCTGAATGGTGTAGCAGATTGTTAATAAAACAATAGCCTCGGGCATTGTCTTGATAGGGCAGATGAGAGAAAGAACATACCACAGTCTTGTGGAAGTTTAATTCAATTGGTCATAAAGAGAAAAAAAGAGAGGGAAAATGAATGAGATTATCTGCCATAAAGATGAAGATGTGATGGGGCTGTTCATAATAAGAAAATGGAGAAATGATGATGAGAGCAGATGCTGTTGTCAAACTGTATGACCTGAACAGGAGATGATGTAAGGAAAATGAACCAGTGCAGCAGCTGACAAAGGAGGAGTTAAATTTAATTACCCATGTGTTGATGTATAATCCAGATTAAAGTCATCCTGTGGAGTTCTCTTCATAATCATTACTTGAGACCCGCATTGTTTACACTGGCTTGCATTTGTGCTCCTCTCTTCTGTTACAGGTGAATCGCTACCTTTTATTATCCTTCCACCAATTTACTGCATTATTATCCTGTGCAGTCAGCAGAAATTGCTTAAACTCCACACTAGTGGGGCATTGAGACAGTGAACAGATTATATTTTGCAGAGGAAGGAGTAATTGAAGGTGTGCTGAGATGGTCATGGTGGTGAATGGTTATGATGAGGTATAAAATGGTAATGGCAAGTCTTTTGTAGAGTTGATAATGACTTGTGGCTAATGAGATGCAGAAACATTATTTAAATATAACTGTTGGGGTTTTCATTGCACACAAAATAAGGTCAGTCTACTGGTCAAGAAAAGTGATATTTAATGTGTGAAACGTTTTTGGGCTGGAGAATTCTGGAGAATCTTTGGTGGCCCATCAGGGTCGGTGACCCTGAGAGCCGAAAACTGTGCAAATTAAAAAAAAAAAACATGGAAATGTAGAAAATCCACAGCAAGTAGCAAAGACAATAACAGAAATCTTTCCAGGAGAAACAAAAATATGTTGAACAGAGCTGAGATATGTCTGTTCTTGGTGACTCAAGACATCACTGAAGTTTTTTTTTTTTTTCCACACAGACTACATAACTCAAGTAACATTCCAGATATCTGATGTTCAACCAACACTGCTTCTGAATTTGGTTGGATTTTTTATATTTTATGTTTATTTGAATGTGAAATACATGATGCTCACTCCAACATCATGAGTAAAAGTCATGATACAGTATATCTGCCTTTTCTAAAAGTGCAATAATAAAACTCTCCATAATGTTGATATATGGCAAATGACCAAAAAAAAAAAAAACTAAACTTTTTAAACTTTTCACAACTGTACACAGCAGGTAATGAAAATATAATGTGTTTTCCCCCTTATGAAAAGTATTTCTCGTTCTTGCTGTCGTTAGCATCTTGGAAAAGAATATGAATTAATGAATAAATGAATACACAAACAAATAAATCTGTAAAAAAAAAAAAAAAAAAAAACATATATCTAAATTGATTTGTATTGGAAAAATTAACAAACTTCTATTGCTCTATGACTAATGTAGTGTGAAAATATGGCTGCGACACAAGCAGTACAGTACCTTCCTCAAGAAACAGACTGAAGGTTAGACAGCCGTGCTGCAGAGACAGTCTGGGATTTTTAGTTTGTGATCAAACTTTGGATTATTCAACAGGTTTTTCCTTATGGTGAGTTCACCTGAGTACAGGAAGACAGATGCTGCCAATATGGCCAAGTGAACAGTGGATGAAAAGATGACAGGTAATTAATTATTTTCCCTCTGATTCTCTTGATCTGTCACTTTATCATTCTCCCATCTCTCTTTTCCAGATGGCTCGAGTGGTGCCACTGAAGAAAACCACCGATAACAAAAGATGATGAACGTGACAATGATCTCAGTGATGATGTCTGCGACGGTTACGACAGTGACAAGTGCCAAGATGGTCAAAAAAGAAGTGGAGAAGAGGTGATGATGACGACAACGATGATGATAATGATGATGATGATGATGATGATGATGATGATGATGGGAGTGGTGAGAAAAAGAATGACAAAGCCGACAGCCGCGTTTGCCCATCATTTTGACACCATCGTTTGTGGGACTGAAAATCTCATCAAGCTTTCTGTAAAAATAACAAAGAGCCAGCGCTGAGGAGATCGACAGACGAGCTGACATTTGGTTAGATGGGTAGACGCAGGTCGGGAGAAAAGAGAACTGCAGTAAGTTGTGATTGAAATTCTCAGAGAAAGAGGCAACATCAAGCAGTGAAAGCAGACAATAGAGTGTGTGACAGGAAAGTTGAGAGAAGGCGTCGTTGAGAAGGATCAGAAGAAACAGAAATACATTCAGATGTCAAACAAAGGTGTAATTATGGAACACTTGCAAGCTCATTACCTGCACTGAGTAATTCATCTATATTCTAATTTGCTCTTCAAAGTGTCTTAAGGTCCATGATTCACCTTACCTGCTGCTACGTCAAAATGCACCAGTTGTTCGAACGGTCGTCTAGCTTTCTGCCATAAAAAGCTGATATTACATGTCTTTATAAACTGTGTAAACACTTACTCAAAGCAAAAAATAAAAATTCCACTGCAACCTCGATACTGTGTAGAAAAGTTTGTATCAATCACTGAGAAATATAAAAGCAAAGACTATCGCATCAAATTATCTCCTCCCTCATCGATCATGAGTCTTAAATAGAACTGGTATTTGATAGATGTGTTGCCTCTACCTGTGAAGGCATCTATGGTAGCTGCAGTGCTCTGCTGTCTTCCTCTTCTTGCTGCTACAGTGATGGTGTACTCAGTTCCGGGCTCCAGGTCAGTCAGGGTGGTGGTGGTAACATCTTTAGGCACTGAGAGCTGGAATCAGCAGAAACACACATGTAATGTGTGTAGTAAACACACGTGTACACAACAGAGCACACAAAAGAGCACAGTTCTTTACCTCAGTAGTAACACCCGAGGAGGACGTGTACGTGACCTTGTAGTGGTCGATGGGACCCTGGACCACACCCCACACTAGAGTGATGGTGTTGTCTGTAGAAGCTGTCACAGTTAAATCCATGGGCACATCCAGACCTAACGAATGGAGAAGCATGACTTCACTAAAAGCACAGGTGTTGTGAAATATATTTAAAGAAAACGTGAAGCACCACATGAACATATTAAGTGTTCAGCAGGAAAATGCACCCGAGTGGCTGCACTCCAATAGGGTGAGTTACTGATGACGAACTTATATGTTTTATGACATTTCAGGAGCCACACTCCACTGCCATGACAAATTTCCTGTGACAGAAGTGCAAGTGCATGGGACATTACCTTTTGATATTTACCTTCACAGGTCTTTTTCCCTTTGTGAACCTTTCACTCACGACACTTTAAGCGAGCATATAATGTTTTCTTCATCCAATCATGACAAACTACTTCTCTAATATTTTAAATGACAAAAACATGAATGAACATTTGCTATTCAAATTATATCTTAATTGTGTTGTCCTCTTTATCCTCTTCGGTTGGATAATCACAATAAATCATCAGCGCATCAGGTCTCATGTAATTTATAAACACTATGTCGACGCGTATCTTCAGTGTCACTGGATGTTCTGTGTTGTTTTCTGTCTGTCGTTGTATTGTGTCATTATGTTGTGTTTTGGCTACATTTCTGAGATCCTCCTCTGCATTCTAACAGAAACACAACTGTTGCTAGTGATTATTTCATTCATTCATCAGTCTTTCATAACTTGTGTTGTATTCTTTTCTACTGTATATTCTTTTCTTTAGTGCATCTCTGGCATCAAAAGAAAAATCATTACTGATTAAAATTTCACAGTCCCACATTCACACTTTCAAATCTTTTTGTATTCATTGTGCTTCTATTTGCTTTTTTTTTTCCTGTGGGCAGTTGGCTGGTGAATCACCAATATCTAATTCTCATCTAATCTTCAGCTGTCAGAGGCTTCAATGTTTTTGCAGCTCTTCGTCAAATGTAGTTTTTTTTTTTTTTTTTCATGTAACAGAAATACAGAAAAGAACTTCAAAGAAAAGCCACTGTTAATAGAAATGATGGCTTCATGCTTTCAGCAGTTCACACTAACGACAACATAAGCACAGCTGTGTGTTGGCCAGACAGGAGGTGTTCATATTATTTAAAGAAAAAATGTGATAGATGTAGTGCATTTTCAAAAGTTCAATGAGAGTGCACTAAACCGTGGGATGGAGAGCTCTTGCTCATAAGGCAAATGGAAGCATAATTTTGCAAAGTGCAAACTACCTTCACGCCTTTAAAATAACTGCAACTGGAGGAAAGATGCACTCGGCTTCTGACGTGATGGGAAAGATTACTGAAGCACCTCTTTTAGCTAACATTTCAAACAGAAGGTTAAATGGGGTCTTTTTTTTTTTTTTAGCCAAACAACTCAAAACACAATAAAAATTCAAATAGCTGATCAAGTACTGAGGTAAAGAGGGAGCCATTAGCGAAATGGTATGCATTATTACAGCTTTAAAATGCTGTAATGGGAACTCTGACCTGAGCCAGAACCATAAAACAGCCACACACCTCACTAAAATAGGAAAGAGTCTTGCCAAAATCTGATTTGCTTAATTTCACTAAAACAGCTTTTAATGTTTGGAACAGGAGCGTTGACCCAAAGCACGAACTGTGAATTACATGTATAATGATAAATGAGGCAGCTAGCCTGCTGTGATGTACAACACTGCTGTGGTTCACTTAGTCTGTCTTACATGCATGAGTGGATCACTGGCTTTTTGACAGTGGAATATAAACAGCGATTCACTCACTGGTCCTGGCATTCATTGTCGCTGGTGTACTCTGGTTGCTGCCTTTCACAGCAGAGATGCCGATGCCGTACTCTGTACCGGGCAGCAGGTCTGCAGCACAAAGAAACACAGAGAACAGGTAACTAATCTAATACTAAATATGCAAAGGGGAAACATCATTGACTTGTTTTACACCCTCCCCCTCACATGGTGGATGTGTCAGTTAGTGGGACTTTTTTATAGCAGCCTAATTATCTCTACATCAGGGATGAAGTGTACATGTACATCACTATGATTTGTGAAGAAGTCCACTCTTTTTTTTTTTTTTCCTTGCCCGACCACATAATTGATCCTTATCAAATCAATTCAGTACGTCCATGGTGAACTTCTCAAGCTACAAAAAACGGGAAGAAGAGATGAGCGACGAGAAATAAGCGAGCGTGACGGAGATCATTAGAAGAAGGAGGTGGAGGGGAGAAGGAAAATGAAAGTGACAAAGAAGGAACGAGAGTAGCACGAGCATTGATTGCAGTGGCCGAACACTGTAACAAAGGACCTTTTGCGTCTGTTCTATTTGTCGGCCGTGCCCTTTACATCACAGTGGCCTTTGAGAAAAAAACATCCCAGCTGACCCCTCCTTTCTGACAGCATTTCAATACGCCTGCAGGACAACAAGCATTTCCACAGATACAATCAGTGGCCCGTCAGCAAAGTGTAGGGCTTGTAGATAATCCTGGGATGTAAAACACAAAGGCACCTCCCAGCTTATTCAGTACCTTTACATTAGAAAACACTGCATAAAGCAAAAGAGATACAGATTTTGATGAGAAAAGTGGACAACACAACATACTTAATGAAAAATGAGCAAAGCATCCCTCCTCCACACTCACCTGTGAGAGTGGTCTTAGTGGTGGCTCCCTCATTTCGCGGTACAGTGACTTTATCATACTGATCCCCCGCTAAAGTGCTGTACACCACCTGGTATCCCTCCACCTACGTATAAACATACATATTTTAACAGCTACAGCACCAAACTGCAGGTAACACTTGTAATAATATCTTCACAGCCAAAACACCTTCAGTACTTTTACCCTGTGTTGTTAATGGTTAATAGAATAAATGGTTTGTTTAGCGTCAGCCCAGTATGATATTTTGGCTTTGTGTCAACAAGCTGCAGAATCATGAGGCATCAAGACAGACTGTGTTGGTAGTTAGTGAGCACTAGAAAACAACTGTGGATACTGAGTGAAATAAATCTTTTTTCTTATCCACTGACCACTAGCAGCAAGTGACAGGTTTGTTCTTTCACCGTTATTGGCATTTACCAAGCTGCTTAGTGCAGATCCACCTGTTTGTGATGACAGAGCGCTAAAAAAAAAAAAAAAAAAAAAAAAAAAACGAAAAAACAAGTGTTTAGAACTTTAAACCTGCTTTAGGGCAGTTGTGGAGAAAGGGTGAAAAGCAGTGGAAAGTGGATGATAAATTATTTATTATTATTAAAAAAGATAAAATTTTAGGGAGAACCGTATTTTAGGACGTTTAGCGTTTATTTGTTTCCAGCTGTGAATTCAAAGTCTTTACTGAGACACCTACTGGATATTAGACAATACAAATAATCCATTACAATTAAATATCCTACTATTAAAATGTATTTATGAAAAACAAGAACAAATATATATTCGTAATATAAATCAGCAGTAAATGTGCTCATTTAGAGCCCCTCCAGATATTATGTCAATATATCATTAGTTTTATTACCACTGATTTACTAGTATAGTACAGTAAACAGCTTCTATGTTGACAAGATGGACAGTTTTGGCTATTCTATGTTCTTTAAGGTGTAATATCTAGTAACCTTATCTAAAACTATTTAATCCACTATGCTCATCATAACTTTGTTTTTGTTTGTATATAGAATTATTTCAAACAATGATACTGCTGAGAGTACATTGCAAACCATTTGTTCTTTACTCACTAAACTTTGTTGTGCTGCAATGAAAATAACTTGCAAATGTAATTCAGTCCAGGATTCATTACCTCGGCCTCGCTGTTATCCCATTCGAGCTCCAGGGTGGTGGAGGTCTGGGACACCAGCCGCAAGTTCTTGGGGGCATCGATTTCTGAGAAGAACGATAAAGCTGACAATGTTGGGGACACTGAGACCAATTCTAAGGGATTGTGAACAAGCAAACAGCAGCAGTTTCAACAGCATCAGATACAAAAACGGGAGAGGTTATCTGTACGGAAGATGAAAGAAAATACAGCGGATCATCATCTGTTCTTACACATGTCCTTTAGTAACAATAGAAGATAAATAAACATACACTTTACATGTAGTTGCAAGAATGTCATTTTGATTGTGTTGTTTGTACTTAAACCAGATTAGAATGATGTTTCTACAAACGATGTGCTTTCTCCTACACAAACTTTACAGGAGCCAAAGAAAAAAAAAACCTATGAACAGATGTTCACCACCATATCCAATATAGACAAACAGTGTGGTATACATTAAGCCATATGTCATCAACTGTTCTATTCCCAGAGGCAGGCACAGGATCACACACAACACTATCACCACATCTGCTTGCTGTCAGACCTCACCGGTTGTAAACTCAGTGGAAATGGATCCACTCTCGTTTCCTTTTCTCACACCTCTGACAGACACCTCATAACGTGAGCCAGGACGCAGAACCTGTGCCGCAGGAAAAAAACAATAACAACAGGAACAGTTTAGTCTATTTAATCTCTTTGCATGGATTTATGCTTGTTATTTTTTATCTCCAGACACAGAAGGCAGGCAGGTTTTGAGATAAGATAATTCAACAAGTATACACTTACACACACACACACACACACACACACACACACATGTTAATACTGAACTACAGTGTAATAACTCCGAAGCCAACTATCATCCCAAAGATAAAAGGTTTAATTTGTGAAGACTGGCTTTCAAAAGGTAGATGAGCCCAGATACTGTCTGTATGATCAGACCTGTGAGTTTAGGACATGATGAATTGTACAAACACATACTCACACACAGATACACTAACCTGCAGGGAATACTGGCTGAGCGTAGGCTGGAGGCGGAAGGTGGTCCGTGGCCCTTCACCTCCCACGAGGCCATAACGCAGTACAATCTGATCAATCTTTGCTTTGGGTGGTGTCCACTCCACAAACGCCACAGTGTCAGACACATCGCGTACAATCAGCTGTGTGGGGCCGTCAATCACTGTCAAAAAGAGTAGTATTGTTATTGAATGTCTTGTTGCTATTATTATGAACAAAACAGGGCCACTCAGGTGGAGTCGCTTTGTCGATTTGTCCATTTCTGCATTGCTTTTTTGACGAGGGACGGCTATCATCTGACATTTTTATCACCAATTAATCACTTGAATTTTTGTTAAATGCAAAAGTATTACTTGTCTTACTTGTCTGCGACTTCCAGATTTATGTTGGGACTCATAGGTTTGGAATCACTGACATAGGATTTTTTTTTTTTTTTGGGAAGTAGCACATCATTTCATTTCTGAAGCTGGATCATATCTTACAACATTAATCACCAACAATCAGTTAACTAATCAACCGATCAAAAATAGAAAAGATAGTTTTTCTTTCAGCAAAAGAACTCGTAATTTCTCATATTTAAAATATTGCCCAACTTCAAACAACTATAAAAGAGCTTGGCCTTGATAATACACACTCCTGGCCAAATTATGATTAGGGGAAATTTGATTCCAACTTTTGGTTTGGACACATTTCAATCAACATTCACAGGGGAACTAAAACAGAAAACTTAAAATTAAAACATGAAAGCTCATGCCTATGTTTTAAGCCTTAGCAGCACTGCTATATATGTGAATTTGCAATCAAAATAAGCTGTTCTCTGACTGCCAAGCATTTAAAACTTATCAGACTTGACACATGTTGAGGCAGTGGGTATTATCTTTGCAAATTGTAACCCATGAGCCATGATTAAAGTCCTCACGAGCTGATTGCTGAAGAACAACACTTATTAGGTGTGAAGAGCTGAAAACACATTGTGTGTGATGAGAAAAATCCACTTCAGGATGTTCGAAATGATTGGGGTTCATTAACCATTTTCTCTACATGTTCTCACTCTTAGAGCATCAATGCCAATATAAAGAATCCTCACTCAGAGTAATAGGGTGTTAGAAAATGTGACAATTACCACTGTGTTTCATTAACCTGTTAATTACTTCTTCCCACAAAAGCTGTGGTCTCATATGTGTTACTTTGATTTCACATCAGCAGGTTTTTTGCTTTTTTGATGAATCCTTTTGCAGGTAAATGGGGCTTAAATGACACTTATGCACATTTTACAATAGTAACTTGAATAATTCCTCGATTAAATTTGAAAAAGGTGACAAACTTCATTTAATGTTGAAGAAGGAACCAAAATAGTACATGACACAATGCTTAGTTAGACATGAATGTCTTAAAATCAAAGCGCCACACTGTTTTGTGACAGGATAATTATTCTCCTGGATGCAGCCCCTGGGGAAACTACTGTGAATGACATCTTTCATGCACTAAGCAATACAGGAACTAGGTTTTCTTTTAAAGTCTTTCTTTAAGCTTTTGAGATCTAAATAAGTCCCAGGCTTGGGCTTGACATATTGCAGGTCCACCCTGATCCTTGATGTATTAAAAATTGGCCCCTTGGGTCTCGTCCTAGAAAATATCCTGAGGAAGACAGTTACCGAGAACCAGTTCCCACATCAGCTGTCTGCTCCCTCTGGTTTTTCCCTCCCACTCTTCATCGTACTCTCCCTACGTCTCCAAGGAAGGATAAATCTTTATTCTAAATAATTGAGCACCTGCAAATTTGTCTTTCCCTCTTTCTTTACCCAATAAGATGTCCTGCAGTGGGCTGCCATGAAAAATGGATGAGAAAGTGCCATGAATTATTAATCGATACTTAATTACAACCTACGAAATGAACAAAGACTTGACAAGAAATTGATGGTGTTTTGACGGCAGACATCAGAGTTTGAATTGTTATGGACGAGGTTTGAATTGGATCTATCACAGCTGTCTAAGTTGTGTCAGCTGGGTGAAGAGTGGAGGTAATACCTCAGTGAGGTTTACGTCAGGGACATAAATGGTGGCAGACCAACAAATACGTCAAGGTGACACTCTGTGGTTATGCTAGGGTATTATACAGGTGTCTACTGTGTATATGTGTGTTACATCTTAAGAGCATGTGAGTATGTATATTATTCTTTTCTTTTTCTTTTTTTTGGTAATACATGCAAAATGTCAAAAATATCAGAAACTGCTCGACACCTGGTCATATAGCCCTAAATCCTGATTGATGAATCAAAATACATGCCATTAAGTTTGGAGATTTTTTTTAAGTATATATTTATTGTATATGTGAATCATGCACTTTTACTGAGTGAACCTGAAGAAGCTTCATGATGAACACATTGTTCACATTTAATAAAGTCAGAGAGAAGTCATTTCAGTTTCACTGGAAATGTAGCTTCATACTGATTCAAAGAATCAATAGAGGAAGACTATTGTCTTCTCAGCCTTATTACCATTTACAAGTATAGAAACCCCAAAAGGAAAGTGAGGAAAATTAAAGTGGGATTTGAACCTGTCTCCGGGGTGATAAGTTTATGCTTAACCCAGTCATCGTCTTGAACCTACTTTACAGTTTATTTAAAGGAAAATAACTTGCTTGCCTTTCAGGGCTTCCATACCAGAGTTATGAACCAAACCTAAAATGAAACTAAACTAGCCACATGGTAGTGCTATTGGTTCCATTTTTTTCGGCCTCAAGACTGAGAACAATCACAGCAGGCAGCCCAGCTTTCTGTTATTTCCTATGGGGTCAAAAAGTGTATCTGGCATCAGCTACACAACAGGTGCATGTATTAATGAGAGAATGAATGAATTAAATGTATATGACTGATCCTCATGTAAACATGTCTCTTCACCATTTCACAGTTAGCTGTTTTAACTCCATACATACGTGTTGTGACGGTAGCAGTGACTGGCTGACTTCGACCCTGGTCTCGGAGCGCCACTAAGTTAACAGTATATTCTTCCCCTGGTCTCAGACCAGTCTGCACAAAGGATGTGATGGTGCTGGGCAGCTGTGCCGTCATTCCTCCATCGTTGTCCTGGGAAAAACCACAGACAGATGCAATGAGACTGGAAGTTTATTGCACCTAGTTGAGTAAACCCCTTCTCACATTTGATGGAATGAATTATATCACAGAATGATAGAATGAGAATATGAGACTATTATCACCAGTGTGACATAAACAATAACACATGCAGATGATCTCTATGCAGAAAATTTTCAGAATTTTATAATTACCGTTTTTTTTTTTTTTCTCTTTCGACTCATTTGTAAATGTCTGTATAGTTTAGCACATTAAAATCCCAAACCGTGTCACTGAAAAATGAGTATGTGGGCTACAGTGATATTTCTCAGGCCCTGTACTGCAGAGGCAGCATTCTGTACGTTTTCAAAGGCCTGTCACTCATCCATACAGAGCCCCTGCTATTCCCAGCTGTTCTCGGAGCCAATGTTGCACATGCACTTCCTGCCGACAGACAGATGTTAAACCTACTGCTGCTCCAAGATCCCCAGAAGCCTGAGCTATGAAGGCATGTATTAAAACAGAATATATAACAGCTTGCTACTTTCCTGAATCAAAACTGTAATTAGAGATGCAATCCATTTAATCACCTAAACTAAATTACCAGGGTGGGCAGTAACACACCACGGTAATATTCCGATAACAAGCGGTGTTCAATCTCAGTAATAATACAGTTAAATGCAGGCAATGCTATATTATACTAAATGAAACACCATAACAACATATCCCACTCCCATCGCTGGTGTCAGTTTGCTCATAATTAGTCATCATTCTCTCTTCCGACAAGCTCAATTAGATGAGGAATATCAAAAGATTTCTTTTGGTTCTCGTGGAAATATTTTTTATTACTTTAATTATATCATGCCTAAGGGTGTCAAAAATGTGGGACCATTTGATTGTCCATTCATATGTTTCACTTACTTATTAAGGTGATTCAGTTTTTCAGGTAAGGCAGTATGTCATTTTTATGTCTATCGGTAGAAATGGGCACAAGGTGGTTCTCACAATCTTTTACTATTCATGAAAAATATTATAATCGTATTCCATTTGGAATATGTTGTAGTCGTGATTAATATCTTACCAACTGCAAAATAGAATTATATCAGATAGTTTAGGATAAAGAAACAGCTTGGTGATAAATGCTTTTTAAAAAATACATATACAACCTCTGAGGCATGTGAAAATTACTAGAATAAGATTTTCTACAATGCGCTGCCTTCAGCTTTCTTCATGATGCACTCAAATAGACAACAGTGGGGAAGGTAAAAGGGTTCCCTAGTTTTGAAAACCATCAATTTTCATAAGGATGAAGAAGAAGAAAAAGGAAAAAAAAAAAAAAAACTGTTGACACCACAGTTTGTGGATTATCCAGAGTGACAGCCACATTGTTTCTGGTAAAATACTTTGCTGTTGATTTTTCAAATGTAATTTCTCAGAGCAGTGAGCAGCACAGAAATTCATCCACCTCCATTACACTGGGGTGGCAGCAGTCTCTCACAGACAGATTATCACATGACCTAGGTAAATAAATAAATAAATAAAGATGCTGTTATGGTTATGTGGGACAACATGTTTTTGGCTGGACCATTTCAGAGAGGCCATATAAGCTATAACTCAAACATCCATGACTGTCTAAGTGATTATCATACACTAACACAGAATGTTAGAATTACATTTTTGTTTGGACAAATGTCATGTGACTGCACGATGGGAAGTTTCCCCTGTTCCCTGACTTGCTCTCTGCAAATGGGCTGCTGCTAACAACACCGACACCACCACAGGACATTCACAGACAGCGTTGACAACTTAGTACCTTTGTTGCTGAATTTACTGACTTTTCAGTCTGTTTAGCACTTAGTGTCACATTTTGTAACTTTTTGGACAAACCTTAGCTACATGCTGTAAAAGAAAGTCACCAGTAGTCACTCATGTCTTTAGTCTAACTGACAACACAGCAGCCAGAGGATGGTGGGCGTGTTTTAACTCATGTATATGGTAACTTTTTCAGGATTGTAACAAAGCAGAGCAGCAGCTTGGAAATGAAGGGGATGCAGATTAACATCTAGCGTTAATGACCCATGTTTCAGTCTTATTTCATACTCGTGTCATTTTGTGACAACACAAGCAGAAAAACATGTAAATGAGAGAAGCTTTATTGGGAATTCGGCTGCTTTAAAAATGCTGAAACTGGCTGACACAAGGAAGAAAGTGCTGCAGTTCTGCAGCAGTTTTTGCCTATGTCCTCAATTTTGCACACTGACCATATGTGGTAGTGTCATATATATTGTGTTTTGACCTAGTCTTGTTGTAAACTGGGTGAATTCACTCTTATGTAAGAAAGTATTATGCTTGGAAGGGGTTCCCCAGTTGCTTAATCACATCATTCCTTCTCCACGATGCAGCTTCAGAGGCTCAGATGAGCAAGACAGATCATTTTTAGTTCTTCATGGAATCTGCCAGTTGCTGCTTTTTCCTCACAGGAGTGAAGGAGTCATGAAGTGTAATTTGAACAATGTTATAGCCACAGGCAACAATTAGCATCATCAGCATCATCATGTAAGATATCATTTATGAAGAATTGTTAAAGATTTGCACAAGTTCACCATGTCTCCTGAACGTTTGAGCTATGAGCTCCGTGTCTCACGATTTAACATGAATCAGAAAAGTCAGATGCCTCAGGGAAATGATGATTATTATATGAAGTCAGGTGTGTCTGTTATGTGCCAATTTAATTTCAGCTTCTTATCCAACAACCAAAAAAAAAAAAAAACAGTGAAATAAAATTTGAAAAAAAAAAGATTTTGTCCTTTTCAAAAGTCACATAAATGATTATTGTTATGATCATTGTTACAGTTGCAGCAAATATAATAAAACTAGTACAGTTCCACTAGTCATAACACTGACTGACCAATTGTTTTATAGCGTTAACACCTTATTACAAAGAACCTAAGATATGACATGTTAGATGGCTTGTTGTTTTGTGCAAAAGCACTGGCAGCATGATATTTTATTGCAATGTCAGATATCTACTGTAGCTGTTTCTAAGAGTGTTAATAGTGGGTTTTGACAGTCACCTTCCCTCCCTCCCTCTCTCACTCTGCATTTCCCTTTGACAGGCTAGTGAGTACTGTGTTTGCTCCCATAGGCTAAAGCTTTCATGCCTACCTCCATTACGAGATTGTCAAAATTCACAATCCCCATTGCTGGATTAGATCCACAGGGGGCGGGACTGCCAACATATAATATGATTTCCCCTGTGGCTAGAGCAAGAGAGAATGAGAGCGAGCGAGGGGGTGAAAGACGCTGGAGGAGGAGCGACGGTGGCGAGACATGGAAGACTGGACAGAAAGAGAGAGGAGAGGAAAGCTAAAAGCAATCAAATGAAATCACAGGGCCCACAGCTTTTTGTCATTCAGAAAACTTTCTGGAATAAACACAAACAAAGCATCTTAACAACGGATTCAATGCTCAGAGTCTGGCCTGAACAAAGGATACCTCCTCCTAAGAACACCTTAAAGGAGAAAACCAATTACTGTGAGAGGTCACGAGATTAGAGTGCCGCGAGTCTCCGAGTTTACAGCAGGAATTAGAAAGAGAAAGCTTTTTGCTTTCTGGCTTTGAACGTGGCCTTGGTATGGTTTTTACGAAGGGTTATTCTGGAAATGGGTTTAATGGCTCATCCATCTAATAGCCAATAAGCTTAAGACAATCCGCTTGTCTAATGTGAAATAGGCCCCCTAGAAAACCTAAATCCATCCCGCTATTTTTCTTCCTGTTACCTCAGAAATCCAGTCATTTATAGATCAGCATTAGCAAGTTTTTAAAAGACTTCTTTATGATCAATAACATTTTTTCAGCTCAATGAGCTAAATGGAAAACCGCTACTGTTAAGTGTGTGTGTGTGTGCGTGTGCGTGTGTGAGCTTGTGTGTGTGGAAGATAGCAAGCAAAACTGCCATTTGATTCATTAAAGGAATAACAAGACGAAGTCTTTTCTCTGTACGTTCTGTTATTGTGGACTCTACAGTCTCACAATGGACCCGACAGTGAACACATGCACTGACTATTCACACAACTTTACCTTGGGGATGAAGCTGATCTCCCATCCATCGAAAGAGTAGTAGAAGGGTTGCCACTGGACCTCGACCGATGTCTCTGTGATGGATTTGAAGAATAAACCATCTGGATTGGAGAGATCTGGAGAGGTAGCCAGAGATGTATTATTGTTCTTTAGTGACCTAAACAGCCCATCAATCAGTACTCCATGTAGCGCTGAGCTTTTATCCTTTACAATTTCAACTTTTGTTCTGTTGTTTCTCTGTTCCCTCAAAAATATTAAAACACACACCCACACATCTGCTTGTTCAGCTCAGATTGTGATGGTAATATCACATTTATATTTTACTACTGTATTGGAAGATTTTGCTATTTCTGTCCAACAGTCTACATTTAATTATCCCAGATTAAGAAAATAAACATGTCAGAGATTTTAGCTAAATTATTCTTGAAAAAAAAAAAAAAAAAAAAAAAAAAAAAAAACTTTAACTAAAACTTTCATTAACAGAAGTTCACACATTTAATTCAGTACTTTGTGGAAACCCCTCGGCAGAAATTATAGCTTCAAGTCTTCTTGTTAATTCTCTAAAATCTGTGCAGACATGGATTTAGGCCGTTTATCCCTGACAGATCCTGTCAATCAGGACTGAAAAAAAAAGTTCTATGTACAAAATTAAATGAAATTTAAGAAATGTACATGATGTACGCTTATTTTCATTTATTGTTATGTTTTACAGAATGAAGAGAAAAAAATGGCAATTTAAAATTAAACATACAACTCAATAACATAAAAGCACAGGGTCTAAGCACTTTCTCATGCTGCTGTAAATAAAACCTGAGAAACATTGATTTCTGTGTGCAACAAAAATAACCTCAGCTCATATTCTGACCTAACAAGATGCTAAAAGGACTTTAAATGCAGCTGTGTTGCTATAAATTTTTCCAGGTTATCAAGTACTACATTTTATAATTAATTTAGCAAAGACAACCCAACAAATCACATCATCACTGACAAATGGCTGCATCAAGCTCATACATGCTAAATTATTTTTCTCACAAAAATGAAATTCACTTACCTGTGAAATGGAAAATCATTTTTAGCAGCCAGGATACACTAATGATAATACACTCTACAGAGCCAGCTGACATAGCTACAGTTTTCTAACTGCATTGCTTCCTGCAGGGCACACGGCATAAACACACATCCAAAAATTGCATGTGTGTGTGTATGTTTGTGCGTGTGTTTGTTTGAGTGAGTGTGTATTGCAGTGTGAGTGACACCAAGCAGGTGTTACAGGTAGAAATCACAACCAGAGGAGCAGGTGGTATTCTCACTCTATTGACACTGAGTAACATCGTTTGGGAGGATTTAACAAAAAAAAAAAAAAAAAAGAAGAAGAAAGAGAAGAAGTAGAAGAAGAAGAAAAAGTGAAACAAGGTTTAAACACCCACATGTGTGATTGTGTGTTTATATAAATGCATGCGCGATACTGAAAGAGCCAGAGGATATTTTAATGAAAAAGTTAATTGGAGGTATTAAATTAACGTGTCCGTGAAACTGATGTGGATGGAGGTGAAACATATTTTAGCCAAAATAACCAACAAAACTCCACTTACACGTCCAAACGGTGATGCTGTTAGGGACACTGATACTATTGTTAATGACAGCGAACACATTGATGTTGTACTCCATGCCTGCTTCCAGGCCTGTGATGGTGCAGGTGGTGGTGTTGCCTGGAATCCTTATCTCTAATTGCACACCTAGAAGAGAAACAGGTAGAAAGTTAAAATATATCTGTATATGTGTTGTTTCACAGGTCTGGCAGAGCTTTGTATTTACCTCCTGGGCTGCTTGGTGTGTAGGTCACCAAGAAATCTGTCAGCACCACTGAACCCTCCCACTCCAGTTCAACAGTACGATCAGTCGTCTCACGGACTCTCAGGTTCATGACAGGTGCCACTGTTGACACAAATACACACAAAAACCAACAAATATTATATTTTGTTGCTATTTTGTATCAGCATCACATTTTACCCCGACTTCACCTTTGTGGTAATTTACCAGTAAAGACTGTAATTAGCTGTACACTCCATTGTTTTATCATTATCATTATCATTATCATTATCATTAAAGGTGACTGAGAATGGTAGAACAGGGTTTTGATCCTTGTTTTGTGATGTGACATATTCACAATAAAATTTTAGTTGGATGTGTAACATCTCAGAAGCTTCATAAAAACCTCTCTCAGAAACAATTGGGGTGGGGTTTTAAACGTGTGGTTTTGCACCTACGTGGCATCTTTTTGGGCTTAACTGGCAATCTCATTATTAAAGCACTTGACATTGATTGGCTGCCTTCACTACCACTCAAATGAATGTAACTTCACTGGCTCTGGAACACAGACAGACCATCTTTTTACAGCTAATCGCCTTTGAAGGAGAGGGAATGGAATAAGTATGGGGGGGCAGTGAGATACATTTTATGTCACAACAACCATTTTTGAAATTGAGCCATTGTTTAGTGCCATTTCTAAAAGAGGAATTTCTATGAAAAGGAGATGTTCAGAATTTCATGTTCCTGAACGTGGGTGGACTACTGTTCTTCAACAAAGACGAGGTGAAAATGGTTATTGATTCTCTGTCACCTTTAAGGTTTCCATACTCTAAATTCATTATTTCAGTGCCTCTTACAGAGTCCAGCTGACTTAGATTACCTAAGTATCACTTGTAGCTGTTAGTGCACTAGATGGGGCAGAGGCATACACATAGCTACACTGTGGAAAGATATTTCTTTCCAGGAAATAGTCCCAAGATAACAGCCTCCTAAACTACATTACAATTCATATGACACATAAATGTAGATGTATGTGTTCGCCAGCACAGGACTGTATTTTAAGTCATTTCACTCTGACAAGTAGAAAATTGTGCAAAGAAACTACAAAAACTAAAACTGACATGAATGACAGCCATATAAAGGTTTGAACATTTAATAGTTACTTAGTTTAAAAATGCAAAACCTCTGATATGGACCTTTAAACATTTATTTCATGTCCAAATCCTCCTGCCTGTTCACTTTGAGATAATGTCAAGTTGCCATCTGTAATACACATTTTCACTTATCCATATATATAAAAAGGAAAAATATTCAGACAGCTCGCTGAATTCTTCCACGCTCAGACTTGAGTAGAGCACATTGTGAGTGAGCATTCCAGTAAAAAGAAGCCAGTGCTCTTGGCGACGAGAGGCTAAGTGTTAACATGAGCGAGAGGAGCACTGTCACTCATTCAAGTTGAAGTGAAGATTGTCGAGCCATAAAACTGAGAGGTGGCGCTGAATGCGAATGCAGGGGCATAAACAAAAGTGTTTACAGCTCCTTCTGCCAAAAACGATGAGGAAGAAGAGGAGGAGACAGGTGAAGGACACAAAAGAAGAAAAGACATGACAGAAGGTACAAACAGTTTGAGTTGAGAAAACGATGGGATGAATGCACAGAGGACAGTAGAGAACAGCAGAAGAAAAAGACCAGACAAGATGTGCTCGAGGAGAATAAGTGACTAGCACCAAGGTACAGTTTAAAAAGAGAGAGTGGGGAAAACAGAGGAAGAAAAGGAGGGACAGTAGAGTAAAGGAGCAGTGATGCAATGACATGATAAACAACCAAACAACCTCTCACCACCTCATCATCTCTACATCCTGTGATACAGGACTACACAGCACAGAACTGAGGTTTCCTCAGGGAACCTTTGAACACTTTAAGAGGCCATTTCAGCTACTTCCACACATATACGAGAGATGGCTTGATGTTATACAGAAGTCTTCTTATTTCCGAACAGTGAACCTGGGCTCTGGGGATGATTCCCACACTCCATTCACTTAGTTAGATTTATTTCATCAGTTGGACTCAGCTTCGTCGATATATGACGGAAGTAACAAAATCAAAAGACAGAGCAATAATCTGTGGGATAGGAGAGGAGTGATTGAATGAGGTCGTGGAGGAGGCTGAGCAAACGAGCTGCTCAAATGTCAAGACATTATCTCCAATAGTAAGTGACGGCCAGACTCTCGAGAGACGGTGCACTTCGGAAAAAGTTGATCTGAAAAGTTCGTCAACAATGTTGAAGCTGAAATCTCTGACTTTCAACTAAAGATTCAGCAGAGACTTTTTTCATCTCACTTTGCTGTTGCCATGTGAAAAGGTCAGCAATGACCAGTTAATATGAAAGCTCAGTTTTCTCAACAGAATTTTATCAAAATATCTTTATTAGACTGAAAAGAACAACCGATGACTCTCCTCAGGTAGAATATAAAAAAAAACACCAGAAAATTTGTTTATATGTTGACATGTTGGAGCAGCATTATTTCACAACTAATTATTTGTCATAAATTGCTACTTATGTATATGAATGAAGTTGATATATTACTGCACATTAGAACCTGAAAACTAATTCCGATGCTCAGGATGTTTGTCGTCAGGATCATTTTTCAGTCATGCACCTTCATAAGAAGAAGGCGACTTGCTGAAGGTTATTCACAAATCTTGCCTGGAGTCTTTAAGTCTCATTAGGTCTAATCAGCATCGTAGGCAGATAAGCAAAATCTACTGAGCTAAAACCTTGACTGTGGAACAGCAGATGACAGCGTAGGTCAGTGAATCATCAGAGGACTAACCTACCTTCAGGCTACTTTATGAAGTGATATTTCTTTTATTAATTTGCACCTCTGGCTAAATTAAAACTTTCAGTGTGAGGAATAATTATTTTGGATTTGTATGTAATAATACAATGCCATCGCAGACGTTATTCTATAATAACGTCAAAGTGTTCTCTGCTTGTTGCTGACTGATATTCAAAAAGTTCAGTCCTTCCACACAACCTGTTGTAGCTCAAATATAAATGTGTGTGTGTGTGTGTGTGTGTGTGTGTGTGTGTGTGTGTGTGGGATTGCTGAAATGCAAATGCAAATGTTTTCTCCTACACTCGGTTAAAGCATTCAAAAAAAAAAAAGAAGAAACACATCAGATGCTTTTGCTAAAAGATCAGACCCACATTTCTGTCTCTTTTGTCTGGCAAAAACACAGCTCCCAAACACGTACTTTCAAAGATGTATTGTCATACAATTTCTATTCAGGGCAGTGGAGAAAGGCTCTGGATATTGTTATAAGCTACAACACAATTTCACTTGAAACGGTATGTGTCCTCACAAAGTCGAGATGCACGATGAATGACACAAATATTGTGTGTTTTTCATGTGGCTGTCAGGTTTCAGTTAGATGTGTCTGCATGTGAGACAAAAGCTCAATTGTGTGATGTGGTGGACTCTCACAGTGGTACAGTGCTATCTATAAATACAATCCATGGAAACAAGGCTTATTCATAAAGTGGGCTTCCTGACTACTATAATACTGTTTGATCGGCTATAAAAAGAAAAGCCACTTAAATTTAAACTTGACTGATGTTGTGCTGCAGAATGGGGCAATAAAGTAGACGAGGGATGATACCAACCTTCTTTATAGTTTTATATACACAGCAGCTGCACTGAGATCCGCAGCTATGTGAGAAATGTAAATGTCAGTTGTCACCAGGGCCGCACTCAGAGGATGTCAACAATGTGAGAATGTCTCCGCAATTTTCCCACTGTAGCATCAGAACTCATCCGAGTGATTGTGGAATACCTCTGCTGTCAAGATTAAATGCCACTCTCTAGCATAAGTTGATCTCTGCTTTGTGGGTGGATATATTTTTATGTAAAGATATACTGTATCTTACCCCAGGCCTGAAACATCCAATTTAAATTCAGCAGCCTCCATTATTTCACATAGTGGGTGAATATAGGCCAACATAATTGAAGTACAATACATCTCGTTTTCTTCAGCTTATGATAGTATAAACCACTTAAGCCTGTCACCCTACAGGTCTCTGGTAACTCAACTGCTTCGTTTTGTATTCATCAAACTGTTTCCTTTAAGTAATGGCTATTTTGGCCTCTAATTGCAAAGAAATAAGCAATTCCAACTCACACACTTGGTATAGATAATGAATAGGAGAGCAGCACTGAGGAATCAGGCTTAGTAATATGATTTGCAGTCCCTGTCGTTCTATCGCTCGCTCTTCTGTCTGCCCTCATCCGTCACTTTGTTGACAGTTGTCTCAAATGGCAAAGGAGGATCTGATATTTTGGTGTGGAGAACCGGTTCTGAACAAAAGGGAGCACAGCTCACAAAGTGTCTCAGCTGCTGCTAATGTGACAGTTCTCTCCCTGGATGAATGTGACTTTTGACAAATGAATGCTGTTACACCTTCTGCTGTACAGCAAGTCACGTGCCCCACCACCTACATATGAAGCACAGAGGGGTTTGTTTTTCAAGGCTGCACGTACACTAAAATTGATGTGGCTGGGCTGGGAATTGTGTTTCCAAATCTGCGGAGCAAACTGCAACTGCAGAGAGGAAAAATATCTTAAATTTGGAAGCTTACACACAGATAAGATCCATCTACCTGTGTGGCTGGACTGTGTGGAATCAACCATGAGTCATGGAGTACAATAAGTGAGATTTACTTTTTATCTAAAACTCGGCCATAGTGCACTGACCACATTTTCCATTGTAGCCTTATTAGCCTAAAAAAATCTAAATAATTATAAACCTGAAGCAATGAAGGCATTGAAAGTTCATGGAGCATCTGGAAGCAGACTAGTCTACCATGATGTGTCATGTTGGTGGTATGTAATGTTTGCACACAAGCTTCATCATCTGTTTTAATAAAATGCAGCCACACAGGCATGCTGGCTTCTTTGGCACAATGTCCATTAGTTTTTGAGTCAACTTCAAGTAGGTATACAGTAAATGTTGAATAAGTCAGATCTAGCACTGTCCATTATGCTGGGCAAGTCTTTAAGTTGTGAAAACACTGGTATTTTCCCACATCTCACTGGAAAGATACTGATGTAGAACTTTTCTCCTCATTAAAACTAACGTGTGCCAGTGTCCAACAACAGCCATAGATAAGTGAATCACTTGTCTGTCTACAATGTTCAGAGAATGAATCTTGATCCTATACCAGTACTAGCTTAAGATTTAAGACTGTTGTTTAGATCATTTCAAAATGTCCCTTTGGATTCAGGGAAATTCTGATGTACATCCTCTGAAATTATTGCAGCTCTATTTGTATGTATTTGACAGACTGTGGTTATACAAATACACTGAAGGGACTTTTAAATCTCCGTTCTGTAATCTCCATTCTGAAAAAAAAAACACCACATATCTCAATATTTACAACATCTAACAGAGTGCAAACATTAAGAGCTATGTACATTTCTGTGGTATGTATGGTGATGTTTTCACTATATATCATATTCAAGTGTATTCCTATGAATTTCAGAATTACTCCCACACTGCACATAAAGAAAATAAAGTACCATTATGTTTCTAAAGATATTAACTATACTGTAATCTGATGCATGCATTCAGTTGTTGTGCCCAGATAAACCCATCAGCTATAATGCCAGCCATTGATGATTAGAAAATCTGCCCACATTACAGAGAATCACTCTTGGCAATCTAATGCTACAGCTCTAACACTGCAAGAAACCAGTTCTTGCTCAAGAATTCAGTTTGAAGTGTTTGAGGGTCACTGAGTGTCATTGTGAAATCTGTTCAGGCTGGATTTCTACTCTGAGTTACTTGGTCCTAGTCACACTGACAGCAAGTGTTAAGGGAGGACAACTTCTTTGCCCAGATTTTCTGCTTCAGGGAATTGAACCACATATGTCAGACAAACTACTTTTTGTACTTGACAACAGACAGAGGATTAAACTGATGTGAAGGATAAAAAGTAATAGCCTACCAGAGTTGCAGTCATCTCCAGCAAAGCCATCCTGGCAGACACAGAACCCCTCCTTGCAGAGTCCCTTCTTGCTGCAGTTGTTGGCGCAGTACACCAACGAGCAGTCCTCTCCCACATACCCGGGCCGGCACTGACACGTCCCGTTGACACACTGGCCCTGGTCCGAGCAGTCGTTGAGACACCTCCCGACCATACAGTCTTCACCGGTGAAGGACTCCTCACAGACACACTCCCCGTCGATACACAACCCGCGGCCTGAGCAGTCCGAAGGGCACCGCGGCTCTGAACAGTTGTCGCCTCCAAAATCACGGTCACACACACACTCCCCGTCAACGCACACCCCCTGGCCAGAGCAGTCATCCGGGCAGCGAGGTTCAGAGCAGTTTTTGCCACTCCAACCTTCCTCACAGATGCAGCCACACGTGTCAAAGCTGAAGCTGCCATGGCCGCTGCAGCCTGGGACAAAGTCCAAATGACCTGGGGAGAAAAGTATAGTTTAATTATATACTGTGACAAAATAATGTTCGATTTAAAGATGTATAAGTAGGTAATGTTACATTTTGTGCCTTTTCATGACAACAGCTGAAATAAATTGTATGTAATTAACACATACTGCTTCATGTCTACATGCTTGAGGGACCATGATGGGATAAACTTTAGTGAAGACATCAGTGAAAACCTGCTCCATTTTGTGCATTTCCATCCTGCCACTATCCTCCCCAGCTGAGCATTTCATCCTCATTCTGATTCAGATTGTGACTGCTGGAGATAATCATATTCTCACCACAGAGATGGAGCTTTTTCAGAAAATATTTGAATGGGGTGATGGTGTCAATGGAGCAGATCCTTTAACTATAATATATCCTATAACTCTATCCATTCCAGTCCCCTCATTTTATAATGACAGCATCTCCGGAATAGTGAGCAAAAATTTTACCAGTGGCAAAGGTTTCTCCACACCTTCTACACAGAGACTGTGCAACGGGAGGAAAAAAGCCGCCCTCCAGCATCAATATTCTGCTGCCATCTAGGTCCTCTTCATTCACTGTATAAACAGTTTTTCTTCCTGCCAGCTTTTCCTATTGTAGCTGTTTTTTCTTTTTGTCACATATGAGACTGTCCTGAATTCTTTCCTCTCAAGTCTTAATATCTTTGCTTCCAAAGCCCACAGTTGATACCAAATATATATTTTTTTACATTCCCATTATACTTTACTATTATATTCTTTTCAGTATATAAAATGGCTTACACTGTATAAGTAAAAACTATATGCTCAAACTTTACTCTGCTTTTGTTGTCATGGCTGAAGAGCACTCACCCATGGCTGAGCTCTCCCCACAGCATCCGGATCCACACTGAGCTCTGAGCAGTGAGACTTCTCTCTCCAGCATCTCCACTCTGGTGGCAAGCTGCTGGATTGTGGTTGTTGCTGTACAACCACATGCTGCTTTTGGGATATTGATGCGGTGAGTAAAAGTGACCTGAAAAGGATGAAAGGTTGGTGAAGAACTTTTGCATCAAGGTAGACATGGGCATTTTATAATTATTTTTCCCCAATGTCAATATATATATATAATATAATATGATGGTCAGGAAATTACCCTGTTGTCTTATTCCCAATTCACACATAAAAACTCAGTCCACCTCCACCAAAAGATGTGCATTTCCCAAATGATTTCCATTAATCCTGCAGGTGGTGATGATCAGCATATCCACCATTTATCTGAGAGGACTTACATAGTTTGAGCAAGAAACAGCTGTGCCTTTGTTCACCAGAGAGTCAGAATAAGTGCATCTGGCTGTCTCCAGACCCAGGAGGACATTTACATAAAATTGAACCTTCTGTAACTATGTAAAAACAAAACCTACCTGGCTGTCAGCATCTAGCGTCTGCTCAGTGAATTCTGTTGGTCCAGTTGGATCCATTGGACCCTCTACCGAAGGTCTGGACCCCAGCTCAGCTCGTAAATCTTTCAAATTAAAAGAATATATGTTGAAAATGCATTTTTGTAAACAGAAATGATCTAAAGGACAGTGGATAAGATGGTTACAGGGAGTTTGAACCCGACATGCAATCAATCAGAAGATCTCACCGTCACCGGGGGCAGGTGACGCAGAGGCATCCAGGTCGACCGAGCACAGAGACTCCAAGGGAACATTGATATTATAGACATGGTTAAAGACCACAGGTTGCTCCTGCAGGGTCTGTTTGGCTGAGGAAGCAGGCTGATCCCCCGCAGGGGTCTGTCTCCTCACTCTGGTGGTAAGAACCAGCTTGTTGTCTCCTGATGGAGCAGCATGAGTGGCAACCTGGAGAGACGATATGAAACAAAAAACAATACATCTGGTTTGGACTCGGGGGGGTTTCCAGTTGTTTTTGTCCTTTCTATCTTGTGTTTACAGAATGATGGAGTGAGGCCTAAGAAAAGAACCCAGGGGGGATGAAACAAGATGACACTAATATACAGGGTATGAAGGATTTTCTCACTGGCTGCAACATTGACACAACAATTTTCACATTAAAAATGTGGGTCATTTGCAAAACTCTGTGGCATCAATTCAGTATTTTAAGACTGTGTTTCTTTGGTGTCTGGCAGAGAGCTCAGAGGATTTCTAATATTAAATAAGGAAGTAATATTTCACAGGGAGGTGGAGCCGAAAATACAGGCAGAGTCTGAACCACAGCGGAACAACCCACAAACTACATGTTGTAGATTTGCTCAAATATTTGATGAAGAAAATAGCATGATTACTGTGATTTCTAGCACCCTCTGCATTTAACTGACTGATATCACATCCCAGAAGCTTAAAACATGTTTCATGAGGTCACTGTGACCTTGACCTTTATGCTTTGACCATCAAAATGTAATGACATACCGATGGATGGGCAGACAAGCTGAAAACATTATGCTTCTGGCTACTGCTGTCGCCAACATGGACGCATAAAAATAAGTCAATTGGAAATGTTAAAAAATCAGCCAGACAACCATTTTCAGCCACTTCACTGTTAATCTGTTAGCAATCTCAGAGTAACTGTTGTGATTATAAAATTGCTGGCCAGAAATGAAAAGCTGCTTTTGTCTACCCCTGTCTGAACCAAGAAACCGTTGTTTCGAACATCAAGTAGTAAATCTGCCATTGTTATCTAAGTAAACATGCTGGGGTATGTTGTGTAGGAGCAACACTTTATGCCCAGCCCTGTTTTAACTACTGTGCAGGAAAACATCTAATATGAAATATTAAAAACACAATGTTAAAAAAAAAAAAAAAGCATGCAGCTACCCTGAAACGTCACCTCTCTTATACTCAAAATGATACTCTCTGATACTCAAACCAGCCAGAACAGCATTTGAGCAGATTTGTGCCCAGAGTCAAGTGATTAACATGGCTGCCAAAAATAGTAGATTGCAAATAAATAATGAACATGAAAAAAGCCCTGGGCAACGAAGTACAAAAAAAAAAAAAGAAAAAGAAAGAACAAAAGAGAGAGTGGACAGAGCTATTTTGTCTGCACAGATTTTTACCTGTAGAGTAAGAAACAGAGCCAAAACCAGGATCCGGCCTGTTATGGGCACAGTGGCCCTGTGATGTTGCTGTGCCAGTGGCATGCTGCGATGAAACCTCACTGATTTTGTCCACTCACACCTGAGGATGGGGGAGAGAAGCAGTAGAAAGGTGGGAGAAGAGAAGAAGAGAGAGATGTGAAGTACATACTGAGGCTGTTACAGTGCAGATGTTCATGTGCAAACACACACAGCATGTGCCTTTCTGTGTCTACTCTGAGCGAATGTGTGCACGTGTGTATCTGTGCACGAGCGGAGTCTCACTGCCATCAGCTTATCCTATGTGAACGGTAAATAAAATGCCTTTGATCTGATTTAAAATAATTGGCTTTAGAAGAAGAAAAAAAAAGAAACACTTTCAGGGATTATAGAACCGACTAAGAACCTCTGAATGTATTTCACTCTGCAATACCAACTATTTGATCTTTCCACTTGGGAGGAATATAGAAATATTGCTCAGGGAGTGAGCTGATAGATGGATTTCAGTAGAGACATGGTTTGAGTGATGCCGCTGTAATCCTCTTTCCATTGAGTGGAGAAGCGAGAAGAGGGGTACGCTGAAATAAAAGCCAGTACGGAGGAAAAATGTGATGTGGATCCTTCGAGCAGACTGTCACATATCAACGTAGACAAGACTGTGCCCAGCTTTTAAAGTGACTATTTGAACTGATTGAGTTTTCACAGCTGAATCAGACATCTTACTCAACCGGTTAAGATGTTTTATCATACAAATATATGGACAAGAGGTTGTACAAGACTGGAAATAATTACATCTGTGGTGTGGTGTGTGTCCAAGCGAGCTTTGCAATGAATTTAAACACTGTTCCCTTGAGTTTTACCATCTTCATGCCTACGTGTGTGTGTGGGGGGGGGGCAGAGGATGGATCAAAAGATGAAAAAAAAAAAAAAAAGAAAAGATGAGCCTGTGCAGTCTGTATTCAAGTGGCCCTTTTATCACAACAATGCATCTCATGTTGGTGAGGCAGGCTATAGCACTCAGCTGCGCCTTTTGTAAGAGCCAGATGGAAGCCTTCTTATCACAACTAACCGGCTCAAGCTTTTTTGATCACTTATGGTGGAAATGTTGAAACATCAGTATATTTGCACATAAATGAGAAATGGAGAGAATCCCACTGTGTCTGTGCAAGTGTTGCCTCCTTTATATTTCTCTCTTTTAGAGGAAACAAAATGTTTTCTTAAATTGATGAATACTCAATGTCCCAGACTTCCTGCTCACACACTGAAGATTTCTCACAGTTGCACTTTACTTTTTTTTGTTTTATACTTTTTCTTCTTTTTTTTAGATATTCTTCATCCACTTGAATCAAAGTTGAACAACCTGTGTGTACATATATGTGTGTGGCGAGCAGAAGCACATAAAGAACATTGACACATACATTATATCATAAAAGACCCACTGGAGAAAGACAGCCGGTCATATGTTACAATCTACAGCGTGTCTCGCTTCAGACAGTGCCACTAATGTTTTTAAAAATGACTTTGGCCTTGCTGGAATCAACTGCCAACCAGAGCTGCCCATCCAAAGCTGAGGAGATGGAAAATGTTCCACTTTGAAACCTCCCTTAGAGCATGCAGCTGCTCTCTGGAGCTACACGAGCCGTTTAACTGCCGAATTCACCAAACAAATGAGAAGCATGCAGATGGTGAACGAGTGAGATGGACAAAGCCAACTGGAACCGTCTTGTTCAAAGCCATTACCTAAAGCAGTGCCCCTTTGGCTAGCTTCAGTAGATGGCTGTGGTGCATGTTGAAAAGATGTGATGATGATAAATGGCTCTACATGGATGTTTCACTCGCTTCCTGCAACAAGCATGGTAGAGAATAATCTTTCTGTGTTCCAAGGGCACTTTATCAGTCAATATCTGGTTTTTACTAACAATGTCTGAATGTCTGAATTTTACTAACAATGTCTGAATGATTCTTTATGTAATTATTTTGTATTATTATTTCTAGGAATTATCTCAGAAATTATTTGAAAACTCAATGTTCCTTTTAGTGATTTCAATATCATGACAATTAGACTTTTGTGATCATCACAACCATCAAAATTAATGTGGTGAATTTATTCAGCCAGAAATTCTCAACACATTTTCTGCTGCATTTTCTTTATTCTAAGCCAGTTAGACTTCTTTTCAACAGCAAAGAAATGTGGTTGGGAATACATGTATAATGTGATAAAAGTGTCATGCAACCTTTTTTCATCTCGCTATGGACAAAATGCATAAAATGCAAGGTCTCTTGTATACATCCACATTTTCCTTTAAGGCATCTTGCTTTGAAATGTCTACTAAATATATACCTATACACTAACACAACACTATATATAGTTTTATTCTGGCAATGATAAAAGTTTAAAAGAGGTTCAAAGTCATAAGATTACACTTTAGTCGTTGGGTCATGGTGCAGGCTGATGCCCACGAGCGTTACAACGAACAACGAGAGGAGGTTTTTCATGGAGACTCAATTAAGGACAGACCTACTCACTCAGAGTGAAGAGAATCAACATGCTTCAGGCACTAAAAACTGCCTTAATTTACTCATTTTTTTTCCAGCAGAGAGAACACGTACACTCAGATGAACAGTTGAGCTGACAAAAGCCCTAGCACGCTGATACATACGCCTTCAAATCTAAACTCAAACACACAGTCACGTCCACAAGTAAACACCAGCTTTTAAGACAAGAATAAAACAATGTCAATGTATCAAGTGTTTCTCGTCTTTTTTTTTTTTTTTTTAATAAGAGTCCATCTTGCCTTGATGGTAATTAGATCTGTCAGCATGCAGCTTCTCAATCTAGAGAAGCTCTCTAAAGGTGAAAGTACACACTGACAAAGTGAGCATGCAAATGCATGTATGTTCACGTTCTCCCGTTTTCTCCCAGAGTTAAATATTCTGGTTGTGTGTGTGTAAAAATATAAATTTAATGACTCTGAGAATGGGCTGAAACAGTGCTGTCACTTCATGTATTACCTGGTGATTTTCTTAGGAGAAATTGGATGAGTTTGCCCCGTGCAAGGCTGAAATGAAACTGCCTGTTCCAATTAAAATAAAAAACCATCAGGGCACTTTATGCAGTGTCACAAAGGAAATGGTAAGATATTCAGCTTACATCACTTTAAAATGAATCACAAAAAACTTAAAAGTTTGATGAACCAAAGGAGAAAAAAAAATCACTTTGATCTTGTCTTTCTAACTTTTTTTCCCCCATCTTTGTATCTTTGACAGGATCTTTCTCTTTCATCCATAATGTGGTTTACGGGCAGGCGAGTCGATTTGAATAGAGTATTGAATTTAAAAATGTATGGTGTAATTACATTGAGATACTTATCCAATTCCTCATCGTGTGACTACTTCAAAAAGGTTTCATATATCGCCTACAGTACAAACAGATGAAGAGAACGATGTCTGCAAAGCTAACATTAAATGACAAATTTATCTTGTTTACATGAGGTAAAAACATGTACAAAAACACTTTGTGTGGGAACATGTAGAATAAAAGCCATCTTTTATTTACATGGAGTTATTGAGTCTTTCTACACATCCTGAAACAAATCAGTGGCAGATATTGAAGAAAACATCTCAGTGGAAACATTAGCTATTTGAAAAATAATAATAGTGAACTACTGAGCTTGCCTTCTTTTCCCTAATGGCCCCGGAGTCAAACAAACACTTACAGACTAATACCATTAAAGTGGTGTCTCATCTTTCACAAATATCCCCCAGAGGTGCAAATGAACACATCAGAGCCTATGAAATGTATTTGATATACACACGAGAGGGGAGAAACATAAAATCGAGAAATGGAGAGACAGTGTAGATGATGACAAAAATAAAAAAAAAAGCGAAAAAAGAGGAAAATCGCACATGTTGCAGTTAAAATTTAAACCTTCTCCTTTGGTTTTGTCATTTATAAAGATGATATTGTTGCACTTCATAGTCAACTTTACTAAACTGTTGAAAAATGAATGAATAAAGAAAAAATACAAGAAAGAAAGAAAGAAGACAAACACAAAAATGAAAAAATAAAAAGTCCAGTCTGTTATTGTTGGATTTATTAACCAATTCTCCTGTCACTCTCTTCAGGTTATTTAAAAAAAAAAAAAACTGCCCTCTCTTTGTCGGCCTTGCCTCCCATCATTTATTACTGGATTTGAATTTGATGCTTGAGAGACCACATTTGTTTTTAGTCAAAGTATCGAGCTGGTGCTCCAAGATACATTTCCTTCAAGGTCAAATCACTCCACAATGTCTTGAGACTAGTTTACCTGCGCAAGTTGTGGTCTGCCACTTGAGACTGATCTCTCAAAGTTGGAGCACTTTAGAACTCTAATGCTAAAAGAACCTGAAGGAAAATATCTGTACACTATTCACATGTGCAGCTTCACTGATGCTGCCTTTCCTCAGGCTAAAAATGTATTTGCTATTAACTTTGCTATGGACACAGTGTTCAGTATTATTTATAGTCTAAAACTTATTTTACAAACTCCAGTAGCATAAAGTGCTGTTATTGTGATGCATCATTGTGACATATTTTTGTCTAACTGGGACCTTTTGGCATTTTGCTAATTCCTTGTTTTCAGTAACATTAAACGTACTGATGTGTGTTGGGAGGCAGAGCAGGAAGGGTCTCAGTAACAATCAGGGAACACAATGCAAATTTAACTTTAGAGATTAATTGGATTTATGTTTACACTCACTAGGTCAAAAGCTCATGCTGAAAGGGGTTTTTATGGTGCTTCGTTTTTGTTGTTTTTTTGTTTTTTTTGTGGATTATATGTTGACCCATCTGACTTTATAATACACTCTGTAAACACTTTATTATGTATAGCTTCCAAGCGGTGGTTAGGACCTGGTTTTAACTCCAGAAAAAAAAGACAATTGTTTTGAAGGTATAACTTTAAAAAAAAGTGCTGTGGATGCTCATTAGGGATTTTGGTCAGTGATGAATCTATAGTCTATAATCCAACTTCTGCATGTTTTTGCTGATTCTGTTTTTTCAGCTACAACAGTAATTTGCCTTTATCACAACTTCAGCTCTATGGACACAACAGATGCCACTGTAATGTTTCCTGAGTCATATAGAGATGACTCACTGAGCTCTTATTTCCATTTCTATCCTTTTTGGCTGTTTTTCTTTGATCTCTCATGTCGACTAGCGCTTTTCTTTTTCTCAACAGAGTTGCCACAGACGGCTTGATTTTTTGTTTCTCTCTTTATTCGCTTTTCTCCTGTCTGGCAACAACCGCAACTCTGCTTTGATCACACAATTTGCTGGTTTAAATCTTTAGTTGCGCAGTGACTGACCCTCTTGACCCTGTCTGCAAGCTCAATACATTCAGCTGATGTCACATTATTCAGTGTTTAGAGAAGCTGACAGTTCGAGTTTAGAAGCAAGTTTAACAAAGTTTAACAAAGTACGCACATCGTTCATGCAGGAGGAAACACTTGTGTGTGTTAATGTGTGTTGACTGTTAATGTTAATGTGTTGTGACTGTCACTCAGTGTTTCAGGAGTTGGCAGCATGTTCTACTGATTACTTATTACTAACTGATTCATTTTAATTACTGTAAATATCTCAACAAATACTCGAAACAAATATTTACAGTGCGTGGGCAGTATATTCCTCTGTTATCTTGTTAGTGGTTAGTGTTAGTCCACGTGTCAAACATCTGATGAATCCTGTTTCTTTAAAGTAAGGATTTGCTTTTTCTTATTGTGTTAATTAAATACAAAGCAATCTAATGATATACTCTGGGCTATGGACAAGTTAAGGTTATCTCTTGATTGGTTCTGCTGTTGATGCTGTTGAACATTAATCAGAAGTGTGTTAAATCATGAAATTTTAAAGACTTTTATGGAGAGGATGTAAGATCAGAGTTTCTCTCTTTATATATATATATATATATATATATATATATATATGTGTGTGTGTGTGTGTGTGTGTGTGTGTGTGTTTTTTCTGTTTTTTAAGAAAAATGTTGTGATAGGAAAATGTTTGGTTTTGAGCGGTGACACAAGTGTCAACAGAACTGCCAAGGGCTTCATGGTGCTGTGCATCCCGCTCTTAGTTTTCACTGGAGGTGTGAAGGATTGTCTTTCATTGTCAAAGGAAGCAAAAAAAAAAAAAAACAGAAAACAAAACAAAACAAAAACAAACAAACAAAAAAAAAAAGACGACAGGTTGTTATTATTACCAGAGCAGCATTAACAGCTGCAGTGAGTGCTACTCCCTCCCTTATCCATAATGATTCCCCTACCATGGATGAGTGAAAGGAGCCATGACTTGTGGGAGTGTATTGTGCTTGCAGCTCTTCAGTGAAGCAGAGTGGATGGAGGAATTGACAGTGGGTCAAAGTGTTCTCATTCCTGTGGGCTTTTTCAAAAAATGTGCCACGCAGACTGTGTTTACACCTGGCAGAGCGCCTTCAGAGGTGCTGCATTAACATGTTTTCATCATGTGTATAAGTTACTCATATACACACTGTATTTAGTGCAAAGAGGACAATATCAAGTATTTATAACACAATATAATTACAGGCAGGAGTAGGAGTAAAATGACCAGAGTGGTTTAATAATGAACTAGAATGGCACTCACTAGAGTGTATAAGTCCACCAAGGCCAAACATTTTCTTCCACATCATTACCTGGACCATTACCTCGTACCAAATTGTATAAATTCACAGATCTCAACAACATTAAATTTTCAGTTTTGTGTTTTATCACCAAAATCTATGGATAATTCTTGAGAAGTGGACAAAATGTCAAGTGGATTCAAACTAAAATTGAATTTACTCTGCATCACTCTACAAAGTTTGGTAAAAAAGTTCACTATTTTTCTGCATAAGTTTGATCATATTTGAAATAAATAAAGAAAAGACACAAACAAACACAGAGATGTGTGAAAACCATAGCCTCTTTGGTCATGGTAACAAGAGCTGATGAGTGGGTTCAACTGACACAAGAAAGAAAGCTGAAGAAATAGTGCAAAGTGCTAAACAAGCCTCTCTCATCCAGCCAGCTGCATAATGAAACGATTGCAGCCACTGATTGCCTGTCTTCCCACACACTGCTTCTGATCACAGTATCTCTGTCAAAAATGTGTGTGTAGGTGTGTGTCTGTGTGTGTTTTAGGGACTCACAGGAGATTAACATCCCCATTTGATTAGGGAGGGATATGCACTGGTAAGCTTCATTAACTCTCACTGTGCATGTGTGTCGCTAGTCTTTCCATGGCCACAGGGCTTTTTGTACTGCTGCCTCCCAACTAAGTACTTGCTGTCTGCCCTGCAGACATATGTCTCAATCTTCGTATGTGGTCTCTTTACCCTCTGTGGCCTTGTGGGAGGAGCTGGGCGAGAAAAGATAATTCAGCCGAGGGAGCGGTTCGCTATCGCTATCCCTTTATGAGTTAATGGGAGGACAGTGAAAACATTTATGAAGCGATCGTCTACTGTAGTCCAGCTGTGATGGTAATCTCCAACACCTCCCCAGCTGCTGAGACAAAGACACACACTGTTGGACAGAGCGAGACAGAGATTGGCTACATTCATGAGCAGTCACTCCTGAGGGAGGCATCATGTGCTGAAACTGGTTTAAGATGCTGTAGGCTGGATGTTGCTCTCAGGCCTGGGGCAGAAAACATCCATCTGCTGAAATCTTGTCCCTTGCTCTGCAGTGTCACACTGCTGTGTCATAATGTGGAGTCAGGAGAGAGGAGAGTGGCAAAATGGAGAATCTTATGCTAACAAATACTCACACTTTTTTCTTCCACATGATTTTATTCACCTCTTTCAGAAAATCACCTTTGCTCTTTCCTGGTCCTCCTGCTCTTATTTGGCACTTTCATTTCTCATTATCTCTTTGTCATTTTCACCATCTCCTTTTATCTTCCTGCCGGGGTTTTCATTTTCAGTCGTTCTCTGAGGATTTTCTTTATCCATAAAAGTCTTCTTTTTTCCATCCTGCACTGGAAATCTGTTCTTTTAAAGATGCCCTGTTTAATGATGTATCTATGGCTGATTCTCAAGCGCAAAGGCACAAACTGTAGAAACAGAAAGACTGAATTTTCTCTGTGCTACACTCACTGCTTTCTCTCTCTCTCTCTCTTTCTCTGGCAGCAACCCTGTTATCCCCTCCTTGTTCACCCTATGGAAGTAAAGCCATAACCTCCATTTGCACAGGTTAATGTGCAGCCACCTCAACATGAACACAAAACCAATACCAGGCCTTTTTGCGTGGGTGATCGCTCACTCTCAATCTCCCGTCTCTTGCGTTCCTTCAATTCCTTCTCTGTCCCTGCATCTCTTTTTTAGCTCTCTCGGCCACTCTCTCTCCACCTTGTAAATTGGACTCTGGCAACATTACGATGCTTTTCTCATTATTCCCATCACTCTGGCCAAATTGCCTTGTCTTTCAGGACCATTGGGCTCTGTTCATTGGCTGCTCTCGCAACCAGAGGGCTGTACACATTTTTTTCTCCATCTCAGGGCAGTATCAAAGCAAAGATGGGACCAAGAAATGGAATCCATTCTACAGCAAATAATACAACTTCAGGCTGTTGATGACTGCATACACCATGCTGCACACTGACTGATTTATTAGAGAAAATATAAACAAATATTTAAGGAGATAAACAGAGAGATAACTTGAGTAAAGAAGTACAAGACAGTATTTGATATATACATCATAAGCATTTTTTAAGTTCTAACACTTGTTTACTGTTAATTTTCCGCTTAATGTTAAAGCATATATTGCAGGTTAAACACCACTTTTGATTAATGAGTAAAAAAGCCCCTGAACATATGATATATACATTTAAGTCTCCCTAAAAGCAGTTAAATTACAGTTTTTGTCATTTTTGTCAGATTTTTTTTTTTTTTTTTAATGCAACTTGGTGATGATGTCACATAGGGGAGTTGTAGTGGGTTGCAAAGGTGTCCTAGTGAGTTATTAGCAACTAGTGCTAGGGCTAGTCTATAACAGAACGGAAGTGCAAACTATGACAACGCATATTTTACCATCTACAGTATGTATAACTAAGAGTGAAAAAACAATAATTTATGTACATCTAGCTGCCATCATTATGTGATAAGATTAGATAAAGACATTGACCAAACATGTACTAACCATGCTAGCTATAGCTTGTCAGTTCCCACCTGTTAAACTGGCATTCCCCCTATCTTATATTCTTCCCCGATGTTGAAAACATATTTCTGCTTAATTGTCTCATGGTTCATTAACATGGTACTGGCTCAACTAATAACATCTAGACATAGTGGTTGTTTTCTACCTTGTTTTATTATATCTTTCACTCGGGGAAACTGGTGCTACACACACAGAGGTGCAGGTGTATTTTGAATGTAAAGCTCATACAAATGCATGTTTTGAGCGCAATTACTGTAAAGCTGCATATAACAACCTGGGCATTTATTTTCCCAAATGACTCAACAGACCGTGCCTCCCCTAGCAGGTTGGCGGCAAGCCATGTAACGTTTCTCCTTTTGACTATGACCTCAGACCAGACGAGACAACCCGCTGAATTTAAGCATATTACTGAGTGGAGGAAAAGAAAGTAAACAGGTTTCCCTCAGTAGCGGCGAGTGTAGAGAAAAGAGCCCAACACCGAATCCCCGTCCAATTGGCGGGCGTGGGAAATGTGGTGTACAGACGACTGCTAGCCCGGTGTGGTTCTGAGGCCTGAGTCCTTCTGATCGAGGCTCAGCCTATGGACGATGTGAGGCCAGTAACGACCCCCGTTGTAAACTATTACTGAAAGTCTTGTATTGACCCGAATATAAGACGACCCTGAATATGAAAAGACCACTTGACAGCCACGGATGACAATTATTACCAGTTCTGAAACTATGGCAGAGTGCCACCATCTCGTCAATGTGTGAGAAACACAATGTGTGAGGAAAACTGTCTCATCTGCTGTTTGTTAACTTGCTCAACGTTTAAGTCGGTGTTTTCTAGAAAATCTCTGTGTTGCGGTCACATCTCTCCAGGTCACTGGTGTGTGTGAGAGAAGAAGCTCTAACTCGTTTGGGGAGAAGATGTTTGACACCACCTGTTGCTTTAGACCCCCGGGTCTCTAGACCCCGAATTTAAGATGACCTGTCTTTTTCAGACTTTTTTCTGGGGAAAAAATACCATCTTATATTCGGGTCAATATAGTACCTACTTTTTCATATTATATTCCATTTTCAGATATCCAACATAAAATACTATGGATGATTGTTCTCATGTTTATTTCCAAATCACAGAAATTCTTCGGAAAATTAACCTGAAACATACATTTTAATTTGCTGAAGGCAAAGTTAAACACAATTAAAAAAAAACATCACAACTTGTGACACATACATGTTTTTACCAATTTTAATTTTCTGGGGGATGTTTAGTTGATGAACTTTGTAGCACTTATTTCAACAGCTATTATTGATTGCCGCTGGGAATCATAATGTACTTATTCATGCAAAACATAACCAGTTAAAAAAGGATAAAACTCATCAAGAAATTATTCCTAGTTTTGATTTTAGGCCATTAAGTAAATCTCAATGCCAGCAATATTATCACTGCTAAAAAGATCTTGTTGCCTGCTGTGAAATGACTGATCATAATTGTTCAGTTTTAAAAAAAAAAAAAAAAAAAAAAAGTAGTCCATGATAATTTAGTCCACCCTTTTTAACCAACAGCATCTCTTTTGCATTTTAAAAACATAACAGATGCACTCAGTTAATTGATACACTGATGCACTCCATTACTTGATGACTGATCCAACAGGTAATGGTGGCATATTTTTAACTCTTTTTATTTCATTAGCAAAACCTCAAGAGACCATAAACAACCACAAATTTATGCTACTAAATATTGTCTCTGTAGCTAAACCCTGAAACAGCTTATTCCCCAGGACCATTGAGTTATTCTGTCTCAACAGGATCTCTTTGACAAAGAGACCTATGATCACAGTACTGGTAGTTTGTCATCACGAATACTAACAGCTTGGAAATCAGTTTTAACTTATTGATATAAAGTCAAACCAAACTGTGATCAGATTGTCTTCCCTCTTTGGGGTACCTGTGGTATAGATATAATGTTTCTGTGATTTATTCTTCTCTAGTACTGTGGAAAGTCCACTTTCCTCCTAATTAAATGTATTACCTCATAGATTATTTTTATACCAACTCAATTTGGACTTTTTTGGCTTAAAGTGTTATAGAGGGAAATCAGTGTAAATGTCATTAACAAGGACATGTACACAGAAAGGTGCAAAGCGCAATTTAAAATTATCTTTAAAAACATCATCTACTTTTTATTGAGTTGCTGTGTAAGTACTGAGTCTCTATGTTTTGCTCTTGAGTTATGATTACAAGAATGTGTTAACAGAGTGACAGATGCCGACATGGTCACATTAATGTTCTGCATATTACATACCACAGTGGTGCAACATAAAAGCATATTTTGGTAGCATATGCTCTGTAAACATGTGTCAGTGAAGGCAGTGACCAGTAGAAATTATTTAGAAAAATAAAGGCAAATATGCTGTATTTCTAGTCATCTGCTGTAATTTTCAATCATACAATCAGAACAATCATTACAGACAGTATCAATGTAATTTAAAGTCAGTATGTTCTGATTGTGCATGATTAAGTTCAATAACTGTAATCTATATATTGTAGTTATCACCAAAAATAAAAAATTAAATCCCAGCCCAAAGTCGGTCTCCATCACAATTCATCTACAAGTATTTTGTTCCTTCATGTTTTAGCCTCAGCAATAAGGTTACTGGTCTCATGACACATCCCGGCTTTTTTTAAAACTTAATTCAAAACGAGCAAGGAAATGAATTATAACTACCGTGTGTGCTGAAAAAACAGGAGAGAGCAGACATAAGAAAAGAAGTATTCTGACAGATATAGACAGACTGTATGGGAGGAAAAGCACCAAAGCTGAATAAGATTTTAAAAAAAGACTGTAAAAAAAAAAAAGAAAGAAGAAAAGGGCGTGTGGGGGGTTAGACAGGAGACAGAACAGACGGATAAAGGAGTGTGAGGGAAAAGTAAAAAAAAAAAAATTAGAGAGTCGAGGTAAATGCTTAAGTCCTTTAGTCCTTTTTTTGAGTTCAGCCAGCTATGAGTCAGGAGGAACTGAATGGATTTTTTTCTCTCAGTGTCTGCTGCAGTTGAATACCCACTGCTCCTCTATTCTGTTCTGACACAATACACGGCTTTTAGCAAACTCATTTTCCATTTCAGAGCTGCCTGCTGGTCATTTCAGACTGGACAAAAGAAAATTAAAATAAAATCATATAAAGCTGGAAAGTACTGCTAAATTAAACCAAAAGTTGTTTTGCATGCAAAACAAACAACAATGCTTCAAATTTCTATTCTGTCTTTATTTTTTGTCTGTATTATATTCCATAATTGACCTTTGTTTTGTCTAAAAGATGAAAAATATACATATGTTTTAAGAAAACAATACTATTTTGTATTACTATTTGTTTCTTTGCCAAAATGGAACCTGCATATGACTCATCAAACAACCTGTCTGAGTTTGTCAAGCACTTGCTTTTCCTTTTCCTTCACACGAATCTGTCCCCCATTTTTGTTCAAATATTTCCCTAAAAAATGATTTAATAAAAGAAAGGGAAAAAAGCTTCAAAAATCTCCCATTTGTCACCTCATGAGCTGTTGTTGTCAGCTGTTCTCTCCCCCTCCCTTTCTAGTAAGCCATTTCTCTCCTTTCATCTTCCACTTTCAAAGGCTTCTGTTTCTTGTGGGACAGAAATGACAAGGTGTCCTCCTGTACCTTTCATATGCAGTAAAAAGGTAAAAAGAAAAAAAAAAAAAAACATTCATCCCTTCTCTTCCCACCTGTGCTACCTGTTTCTCTCTCTCTCCCTCTCTTATGATTTTAAGGTGGGGTGAAATGACATAAAATGCAGCAACAATCCAATACTATAAGCTGTGTGGAGATGATAAAGCAACTACGAGGGATCAAAAGGATTGACACGTTCCTCTGTCGGTGCTGTCTGTTCGATGCCATGACAGCGAGGGAGGAACTGCTCCCAGCGCTCAGCGGGGATTGTATTCAATTACCAAATAAACAGCTCAATAGTAAGAACCACAATAGGTGGTTATTTTAAAGCCTGCGCAGCATTATGCTTTTATTGACAGGAATTATTACGGGTATCGGCTCCTGTTTGTGGTGACATTGTCATCACTTTTCTGAAACCTTTCTCTAAATTAAGTGTTCCCATTGAAATAAGAAAACATAAATAATACACTGCAGTGATAATAATCACAATTTTCTGCCCAAGTAGAAACAGGCTCGTCTACGACTTCTATGATTTTTGTGAAATTTTGTGATGCATGTACAATCTTCTTAAACACAGCAGAAGAAAGAGCCAGAAAAATGACACATACCTTGATATTCTGTATTAACTGTCTGTAGAAACACAATATAATTATAACTATTATTTTAAATTCTGCAAATATTGTAAATCAATAACTTGCGAAAAGCATAGTAACATACAATATTTTGCTAGAATCATTTTTTATCTGAGTCTTTTCCTGAAATGACCAAAACATTGCAACTTTTTTATACTCAGACTGTCCCAGAGGGCCCAGATTGGTTGGACGTCCATTATTGAAGTTCAGATGAGTCACACTGTAAAATGTGAATTATTGATCATGTTACGATTGGACTCATAATAACTCAAGACATTTATTATTGATTAAGCTACAAACTGTTGGGGAAGATTGGCGAGTCTAAGATTGATTAGACTTTCATTAGTGGGTGGGTGGGGTGGGGGTTTGGCCATGAAACATAGAAAAACAATCCGATTGGTCAATTCTCTTGACCATCATTTTATGAGGACAAGCACTAAGGTGCTGTCAACTGTCTTTAGGGAGGAACCTTTCGGTACAGTTCCAGTCTTGTTTGAAGAAGTTCCTGGATTTACGACAATTCCACTCATCACCACACATATCAAGAATCCATTGATCTTTAAGGGTGGATTTAACCCAAGGTTGTCAGAAAGCTTATTCTTATAGAAGACAGGCTGTTACCTGACTTCAATGGCTCCCAATGCAATAAAAGGAGGAATCTAGAAATGTTATTCATTACCTTTAAGACACATCTTGGACTAGTGCCTAGCTGTGGCTGAGCTTTTAAGCCCTTATGAGTCTGAGCACAGCTTGAGATCCTGAGGCAGCACAGCTCTGGTCATTTCACAGTCTAGACAGATGACTACGGATTATCGGGGTTTCTCCATCAGCTCTGCCAGACTCTTTGAACAACCGGTCTAATGAGATCAAGCCAAACTCTTTAAAAACTTACTTTGAGGCCTGGATGGCTGGTTTGGTTGTTGTTGTGACTGTTTAATGCTTTTGCAATTTAGAAAATGCACGCTTTGTTGCTGCTTTCTTTGATATGCTCTCACTGTGGTTTTGCCTAAAAGGTATAACTGCATTTATTCAGCTGTAAGAATGTAGCAACATCTTCTCAGGGATACATCGGTGTAAACTGTGTTGTGTCTGACTCTTGCCATCCCCTTGTTAAATCTGACTTATCCACGTGGGAAAAAAAATTAACAAAGACACAAAGAAAACAAAGCAGAGCTCATAAAGCTTTGTGATTATTAAACTGCCTCTACAGATTTTGAAAGCTATAATACAAGTGAAGCCATTATTGCTAGCACCTGGATATAATCACAGTAAAAAAAAACACACTTTTCTGTTCTTGGTGAAAGAAAACTTCAAGTTTAAGAGGTTAGGACAGACTGTTAAGCCATGCAGTGTTGCTTGAGTTAACAATGGGTCAGCTTTGCAAAACCTCCACTACAGACTAAAGGTACAACTGAATGGCTTATCTTAGCTACATCTAAGAGGACATCACATTGTCATGTCATGTCATCAGTTCCAGGAATAACCTGGTAAGGAGAAGATACAAAGGTCCAGTTCATTAGCACAGAGCCTGTCACACAGACAGACTGCTCTGACTGTTTTCAGCAGCAACGTCTTAGTAGATATAGATAAAATATCTCCAGTAAGGTAACAGCAGTAAGGCAACAGCTACAAATTTAAACCATAAATTGTGTTTCCATGTGTTAATTAGGCATTTCTGGGAAATCTGGGAAACAATAAATGGCATTGGTTGGTTGTATAATAATTTATTCTTCTAAAACATCATCAGATTACCAGGATAAAAATCTCCTTTACATTGGATAGTAAGGAGTTACAATCTAACTGATGCTATGGTCACAAAAGGAACTATAGAAAAAACTCTCCAAGACTTTCTTTGACAATACTTCTATTTCTACTTCTACCAAAATAGAATTTAAAAAAAATGTTGACACATAATGTTCTGATGCCTCTGAACGGTTAGACCTATAAAGCCTGCCTGGAAAAAAAATGCCAGGAGGGACACTCAAGCGATGTACTTCTGTATACATGTTCACATACTAATATTAGAAGCTACTGTCCAACCTGTATTTGCTCACATATGTTCAGTAAATCCTTCTGAGAGCATGAAGCACAAATGCTTAAATGCTTATGCTTATGCTTTAATACACTTTGGTTGCTATTGTTGTTTAGTACATAATTTTGTATACAGCAGGTGCTCATACCATTGTTGTGCTTTTTTCCATATCTGTATGATGCAGCCTTTCTTTTGCTGAAGTGTTGGTATAATCAACACAAAATCTTCACCTGCAATTTTCAAGGAAACCCTGAAAACTTTTTTTCCAAACATTACCAGTTTGTTGTCACACAATATTGCCAAGCCCCAACTGAACAAAAAAGTTGTGAGTAATAACAAATGAGCAGAAATAAGACACAATCCATCATATCCCAAAACTGTTTCAGGAAAAGGTAAAATGAGTAAAATCCTGACATCTCCACACCCCCACCCCAGATACATGTGGTGAAATCCAACTACTGTCAGTGAAAGTTTTAAGAATTTCATTTTCAGAGATTTAAAAGTAGTTCTCTAGGGTCTGTCTGTCCTCACACTTAAATTTATATTCTTCTGTAATGCTATGTTTCATATGTTTTTCATTGTCAAGTAATGACAATGTTAGCTCTTTTTATAGAGACTCACCCTACACTTTGGCACATTACAGTCACAACGTAGCACCTTGCTTGACTATGTTTGACAGTATTGTGTTACAATTTACACACTGAGATTTACACACCAGTGTTGTATTGTTACTCTTTGCGCTTTTCTAAATGCTAAATCCATCTCCACCTTGAAAGTTCAGATGTTTGATTAGATGCATCTAGACAAGACGGGCTGTGCTGAACACCTCTCTTTAGAGTAAAGTACAATGTTTTCCTTCCCTCTTTTGGATGCACTAGCATGTGCTGGTACCGCTGCTTTAATCAGAACTGGCACAGGCACATGGACCATAATCTTCACTGATTAGAAACTTGAGATCAAAGGCTTCCACTGCTGTCACTCTCACCTGCCTTCACTCTGTTTATCCTGCTTCTGTCTTTGCCCTGCCTTGCCTTGGTTTTAATTTGTATGAGAATGTATTTGCATGTTTTGTTCACCTTCTCATTCCCATCTTCCCCTCCTCTAGATGTTCACCCTCAGATCTTTACATCTGTTTCAATCACGATTTTCACAAACTCTAGGGGCTTTTATTCTGCTGATAACCAGAAACTGTGTTCAATTACAACACTTCAGTCAGTATAAACTGGCTTGCACTGCAACAAATTTCCTTCTGTGAGCTTGACCAAATAATTTTTAGTAGTTTCTTAGGTTCTGAGTCATGACTAGTGCTGTGGGTGGCCTTGACTTCTCATGTTTAATGACTGCAGGAGTAATAGAACTTAGTAGATGGGATAGAGTTAGTGCCAAACATTAGAAGTCACCATTTCACGTCCTCCATGTTGTTTCCCATGTCCTTCTCTACTTCATCCTCCTTTGAAGTTGCCCTTTCTCTCTCAGCTGTTATCAACAGTCGTGTAGTATTCCATTAAGATGATAAAGATATTTTATCCCCCAACAGCATCCCTGGTTCACTCTAAATTCTCTTCTGGGGAAAAATCTATGAATATATTTGCAGATAGACCATTGCACAGCATTAGTGCATGTTTTTTTTTTTTTTTTTTTTGTTAACCTCCTATATTTGAGATCAAACCACTCACATAGGAAGTGTTCAGGGTCCCTTGGTTTCTTGAGGGCTTAGGCTCACACTGGCAATACTAGACTCTGGGTGAATGGATTTGAACTGCAGTTTTCTCATCCTCTTATAGCAAATTACTGTTCAGCTGGATGTCTGTAGGCAGGTCACTTTCTCTGTGGGTGTAGTCACTAGCCAGCTGACTGAGTTGCTCAATTCCTTTCTCACTCTCATGCCACTCTCCAAATCATGTTTCTCTGACAGTTAGCATTTCTCAGACTGTCTTTCAGAGCTCATCATCTGACAGCTATAATTCTTGGCTGTTTGACAGATTTTCTCCCTGGTTTATTTCTGCAGTAAAGACGATGGGAAATGCTATCAACTCATTCTTATTCGTAGCTTCCTGAAGGTTTTCCACCTTTGGGGCTGACTAACTCTGAAGGATTCAAAATAGACTGCCCGAAAACACTCACTAGCCAAACAATATTATGGCTACAATCATCCATAATACAACAGTCTTGTTACGCAGTCTTTCTCCATCCAGAGAAAATATCTGTTATCATTAACAGTTTCTCTCCAGGGCAGCAGAGAACTTTTTTTTTCTTTTGATTGAACTGTGCAGAAACACTACAATGACAGTGGTAATCCTGCCATTACCACATAAAGAAGTCAAACAGTTCAAAAGGTTTCAGTAAGTAAGTAGGAGTAAATTTTTTTTTTATTTAGTTTTGGGTTTATATGGTGAAATGTTGCATTAAATTATGTCTAGATGATTGATATCTACACAAGACTATGGTAGTTTAAACAGAGACCAAAAATTCAATACAAATGTCCACAATCTTATGTCTCTACACTAGAAGATGGAACCAGAGCACCACCCGACCTGAACTGCTGCAGGTGAAGCATGTCAAGATCTTATTACTTTACAAATCTAACTAAACTTATTTCACAGATAAGATGTAGGTCACAGGAATAATAATAATAATAAGCAGAGACTGTAAAAAACTGTGACCATGGAGTTTTACCTGAGTGCTCCTCATAATAACCCTGTTCATACAACCAAAAGCTTTATTTTAAGTTTGGGACACATCCTAAGGACACCTGCTTCACTCCTGACGATCACTGTTTAAAGCTATGAAATCTGTGGGGAATATTTTACCAGCCTGGTGTGTGAATAAGCTCAGTGAGGTCATGTATATATTTTGTCAGATCCCAGGGCTGAAAATTTAATTAACTGATGAAGATACGCTAGCTGTTTAACCCACGTGTAATTAGATGAGCAGCGCATCGCTGTCCCAAATCAGTGAGCGCAGATGAAATACACATATCGTCACTAATGTTGGAACGCATTCAACATGCAGGCTCAGCCATTACAGTGATTGCAGGAAAGATTTTGATGTGCATTACAGTCAGTGTTTACTGCTTATAAACGTATATCAAAATGAAAGAGGCTTGTCATTGAATGACTTGGTGGATACAGTAGCACAGTTTGTGCACCTCTGTTAACTGCAGCCAAGACTATTATTCTTTGTGCTTGTGATTCTGATGACGTGATCTGAGTGGGTGGAAATTGTACCTTAATGTGCCAATGTGACGACCAAGACACATATTGTTTCACAGCAGCTGTAATCAGGCCAAGGTGTTTATTACTCCCACACACTACATAACACGGACTGAGATGTATACAATTGTTAACGCACTGCTGGAAACAGGTCAGAGGAGTGAAATCTATATAATGTGGAAATAAAGCAATTGATAATGAGCTGTATATTTTGCTTCCTTCACAACCATTGAATGAGATTAGAAGTAATTTCCAGTTAAAAATAAACTAAAGAGCTTTTGTTTATGGCATTTTTAGTATTAGTATTTGATGTTGGGTAATTTGCGAACAAGGCCACAATTTGCAGCTCAGTATGTTTCGTTGGTTTAACTAAGTCTGTGGTAATCATCATGTGAAATAATTTAATCTTGAAGTTTTAGTTGTGTAGATGTGATTAGGAATAATGTATTTTAATGTACCACAATAATGTGATATTCTAATGTAAAAATAATTAATCCCTTAGTTGAAAACAAGATTGTTATGGAACCGAAATATGAAAATTGGAGAAAAATAACAAAAGCACAACTGCACTGAAGTAAGAGACAAGATCTTAATGTTTTACAAGAACAACAACATAAACGGCTGATTACACGTTCACTCATGCATGTATGCACTGGGTGACTTGTGTAAGCATGCATGTGTCAGTTTACTGAAACATTTCTTTTCAAACTGGCACGTAAACTGTCAAGAACTTAGGTCTGTACTTCTGGGTTCAACTGCAGAGCATCTGTTGTCCCACAGTCAGATATTAATATCTCTTATGTCGTAGCTGCATTTGTCTTGGTTCGATGCGGAGCTCTGAGTAGACACACACATAGACAGATAGGTGCGTGTGTTCGTCTCCCATGTGATAGAGAAGTGACAATCTATTTGTGTTCTTATTAGAAAGCCATTTTTGGTGATGAATACATACATGAAAATTAGCCCAAGATGAGGACTAATTGTCTGATTAGATGTGCTTCAGGTTGATAGATGTATAATAAGCCCATGCACATAAAGCAGTCATTAAGGAACATTAGACCATTAAATTGAACATTACACTGTAGCCAGAGGGAAAAATATGGATGTTCATTAATGCGTCTCTACACGTACAAATGTGTCTGTGTTTGTGTGTGTGTGTGCAGTACCTTTTCTGTGAGTACTTTGTTCTCTTATTGCCAGTCACTCTCTGACTCTGCACCTGTCCAGAAGAGGAGGAAGAATTAAATTAGCATTACACCAATTACACATTTGAACTGCTTTTTCCAAGACTTAAAAGTTCAGCATCCCTGGAAATGATTTGAAATGCAAATTGTTTGGAGGGAGAGACACAAATCCTGTATCACCTGTAAGATGGCATGAGTGTTCATTACTCCCACACAGAACACAGCACAAACCAGAGGCAGAGGCATAAATTCAAGCCTTCTTTAGTCTTATCTCTACCTTATAGTGTGGCAGTGTGTTTCTACTAAAGAATAGAAGTGATAGTGCAAATTAGAAATGTAAGTCTGCACTTATATTCACAGAGCAAATGAACACTGCCTACAGTGCTCTTCATATAACTATAGAGGAACAATGGGGCACTGCAGGGAAATCTAAAATACACACACATACACTCACACACACACACACACACGATAAACATGAACAAAAGCACACACACACATAAGTGTTCACAGAGGCATAAGTACCTACACTTTCCCCTGCTGTGAAAGAACAGGAACATATCGAGGTGCCACTATCAGCACGGAGAAAGGAAAAAGTACTCATTTGCCTTCCTCGTCTGTCGTGCTGCTGAGGGTTTTTTTTTTTTTTTTTTTTTTTTTTTTTTGTTGCAGCACACCTCCTGAGGCATACTCACTGACATACACATACACATACCTATACCCATACCAACCCACCCACCCGCCCACCCACACACACGCGCACACACACACACACACAAACACACACACAACACAACACAAAACCAAGCCCTGTTTGCTCTTGAGGGTGTCTCGCTCACCCTCGGAGAGATAAAATGACATGCTTTGCTGGCTGGGTTGTTTTCAGCTCAGAGGAATTGCAAATTTTCTGAAAATGGTGTCATTTTCACTTGAACTTCCTCCATGGAAGAAGGTTGATTAAATAAACCAAAGGAACTAAGCTGCAGTATGTGTTCATCAAACATAGTAAGAGAGATAGATACTCATCTCCGTCCGTCCACTTCATAAGGGAAATCAACATGTAAATTAGGACTGTTTGCATAATTAAATAGTGTTTTTGGAAAATCTACATCACGATGTAATCATTGCATATTTATAAGCTGTAGAACACAGTAGAAAAAACAGTCCAAACTCAAAACAAAATTGTCTTATATTCAGTACCTTGAAACATAAGAGTGTTCCAGTGTGTTACATAATTGATAAAGCAGACCCACAGAAACATTATCATTCATTTGAAGTCATATTGCTGTTCAGCCAGTGAATGTAAATCCAATATTTGCTATCCTTTAAGCTCCATTTTTGGTCTCCATCAACTGCAAAAGAAAAAAAAAATCTGTCCCTAGCTCCACCATGTGCTGGTTGGTAATTATGTGTCTGTGCAGTTTGGTGATGTGGAGTTAATGATTGAACTGTAGGTTTAGAAGAAATCTGCCTGCTGTGGCTGGAAACAAAGCAATTGAGATTGAACCCAAAACAAAAGTTGTGAGTTTGAAACCAAATTAAGGAGTCATTGTTTCAAAAAAAAAAAAAAAAAAAAAAACAATCTTTGGGAAAATTCAAGTCACAAGTGTCTATAGAGCCAGAGGTCCTTGTACAGTAAATATATACATTGGTTGTAATCAGTAGTTAAATCGACTTTTCTTATCGAGCAAATGAACTGTTGCTGTGAAATTAGGGAACTTTCCAGAGGATTAATGGAATAAAGCTTCCCATTACACACTTTACAGTATTCGTATTTTTTTTTTTTGGCAATTTCCAGAAATACTCAAAACTCTCATGGTATTTCCTCTTTGAGCAAACACTTTTGCAAGCTGTAACAGTATGTATATTCAAAATTGCTCAGAAACCGCAATATGGAGATGAATAAACAAACATTCAGAAAGTCATATTCTACAGTGATTCGCTCACAGACATGTCATATCAGAGCTGACATCTCTAAATGATTTGCACGACTACACACACACAAATGTACACAGGCTTTTTGTATCAGCTCTGCAGGTCTTCCCACTGCGAGAGGAGAACGTTACAGATGATCCCGTTTCCTCCTTTCATGCTGCTTTGTAGATTTGAGAGCAGCATCGAGGAACGCCTTTGAATGTAAATCATATCACGGTCCCACTGTTTATTCGCTGGCCCAGCAGCCACCAAAAAATGCTGTTATCGCAAAAAAAAATGGAGCATAAATAAAAAGTGTAAGACAAAAGAAATAAATGCGTATGATAAATAATTCACATTCCTCCATCTTGGTTTGAGCCTAACGAAACAATACAAGCACCACGAAGAAAGAAGGTTTAGGATAATGTATACCTGACATTAGTGTCCAGTTCTTATCAAACAAGAGTGGAAAAGAAATTATAGCTGTGACATACACGTCTCCTCAAGTCTTTTAATTCTTCTTTCTTGGTGTGGAGGAGTGGGCCAAAGGGATTTGTGATCCTCTGTTTGCTGATTTGTTTCTCAGCTCCCATCTGCTGTTGTTTGATATTCAGTTGCGTAAAAACAATACATTTAATACATTAAGATGTTATTATTAGACTTAGTAGAGAGTGACACAGAGCAAGATTCATTTGCATAGTAGTAGCAATGAAAGTAGAAATGAATTACTGACATCATTTTTATTATTTCAATTTCACGTACTCTCTTTTGAGATTCAGACATTTTTATTTGACTTGTATGGAGCAACCTTGAAAGCGCAAAGCGTCCAACACTAAAATACTTTCAATATGAATATGATAAATCTCCCTTTTTCAGCCAAACGAATGTGAAAACAACTTTCCAGCGACAAACTCAGCACATTATTTACACGCATTACTCTGCACAGTGAAGATGAAAAACCCAAGTGAAGCAGCAATGAGAGAAACACAATGTTAAGTGGAGGGAGTCGAGCTCACCAAGAAACTAGAATCTTGACACTTATAGAAAAGTGCACACATAGCACCAAGGCTCACAAACGTTAAACATCAATGACAGGACTTTGAGTTGTTTCAAATTCAAACTTAATGAAGACTAGAATTTTGACAAACTAATTATTTTTTATGTGTACATAAATCTAAAAGCACAAAGAACTTAATGTGTATTATCGTCTCTATTTCTAAACCTTAACATAATTCTGTACCAAAGCTGCTGCAGCTGCTGCATAAATCATATTGGCTTATTGAATTGAAGAAGTATGAAATATCTCAGATGATAGATAGGTAGTACTTAGTCAGACTGGCACACAGCCACTTGCGAGTTGTACTGTGTGTGTGTGTGTGTGTGAGAGAGAGAGAGAGAGAGAGAGAGAGAGAGAGAGAAACACAAAAAAAGGAATTTAGACGTTGTCTCTGTCTGTCTCTCTCTCACTCTCTCACACACACACACACACACACACACAAAATGAACAATGTACCATGCCATGCGTTAGGGTCTTGTGTGTGATTCAGTCTCTCACTGTGTAATTTTTTTTTTTTTTTTTTTTTTTATCAGTGGACGATCCCATTTCCGTTGTGTTGAGGCAGCAGATGGATTCCCTCCCGTTGTCCATTCATCACCTGCCACACCCAAACCTGCCTTTGCCTCCTTTACGGCAATGAAAAATGTGTTTCACCCCGCTGAATTCCTCAAGAAAATAAAAGTTGTTTACTGTGTTCACGTTTCAAGTGGAGTTTTTGAGCAGAAAGAAAAATTTTATGTATATTATTATGGTGATTGGATGGTGATTAGAACAATTTGAAGTTTACCCTCTTGCAAAACGCAAGAGGGTAAACTTCAAATTGTTCTAATCACCATCAGGCAGGGACAAAAATACAACAAAGAGAGGAGAAAAGCAATTTGTTGTATAATTATCTGTGAATAACTAATCATCACTTGGCTCAATTTACAAATAACTTTGCTCTTATTGAATCACTGGACAAAACAGACACGATCTGTATCCCAGAGTAACCTCAACTTAAGCTAACTTTGTGGGAACTATCAAAGTAAGTAATTGAAGCTGCTCTAATGAGGTCATTATTAATAATGTTATTATCATTATTATTAGTAGTAATGTATTTATTTAAAAATGTTTATGACCTTTACAATTCGATAACAAATAAAACAAGATGATGAAGGCAAAGACGTTTCTTGTTTTGTGGCTTTCCACTGAAATGACCTTAAAACCAGCGATTGCCTCATGTTTGAAATTATTCCATGAATAATTATTTGCATAATAACGAGGAATTCAATTTGGGAAAACATTGTTCATAACTCATGCTAACGCCGATGTGGATAAAAAGGACAAAGTTTGTTTTTTCTCTCTTTGTACCAAGGTAATTAGTCAGTTGTTGAATGTACATGGATGTGTTTCAAATGCCTGGATTTAATTTAGAAATCACTTCACTGTGTGAGTAAAAAATAATGAACCAACACCATTGGTGACACTGTTAGTGCAATGAGCTCATTTTCAGGAGTGAGGGCAGCTGAAAATGAGATATTTGTTATCTTTGTGGAGCAGGAAATAAAATTCATAGTTAACTCCACTTACAAGAGGCTACAGCTGGTTTTAATGTCCAGGTGAATTAAAACTAGGTTTCAGTTCGAGGTTTTCTCACAGTGTTTTAAAACAACAGCAAAGCACCTCATTTCTACCATCACCAGCGCCAAACTGTGATGTGTTTATTATATATATGTCAGCATATTATCATCTTTGGATGAAATGAGAAACGTGGTCATATCACAAAACCAATCACAAAGTTGGAAAATATGGACTTGATTAGACAGCAACACCTGTGCTGTTGTTGTACAATTTTCAAAATTATAATAATATGTTTTCAGTATTTGTAATAACTCACTGTTGAATAATGACAACAAACTGTAGCGGTGTGCAGACTTAAATGCTAAAATGGGAAAATAAATGTATAGTTTTAATGTTGTGCAGTCAGTCTGAATAAAAATGTTGATCCAATTTCTTCCCACACACATCACACTTGTTCTGGCACATGATCAGATCAAGTGTGTGTCCAAACCCTCTCTAGAGTTTATCTACTCTGCATTAATGCATTTTCCTGTGTTTGGTTGAAGTTTGATTCAGTCTGTATGCTAAATATCGCTGCAGGGATGAGGATGCATGTAAGTGTGTGTGCACTAGACATCACTGGAGAACGCGTGAACTAAACCCACAGAAAACCACAAGCAGATTCATGACAGACTGCAAGTTTCAGGCATGAAAAAGCCTCTGAATCACCAGACCTTCAAGTTAGACTGTTAATTATGACGATAATCGATCCCACAGAGACAGAGACAAGGTGACAGGCAGCCTGAGAGCAAGTCAGTAAGCGAACCATCTGAACAAATAAGTGAGTGGGAGATTAGATTGCCATCTGATGAATCTGTGTGTCAAATAAATAGAAACAAATGAAAAGCCTATAACTCAATCTTTTAGAATGGCATGTTGTATAGTGAAATCATTGTATTTGATTTCAATAACAGAAAGCTGAGATAATGACAGATTCATTTTAATCCAGGAGGAACAGCATTCATAATTTACAGATTTGAAAACAAGACCCTGTTCATTTATTGTGTCATGTTTAATAAGACAACACTAGATAACAAATGAATTCCAGTCATCACTAATTAAGTCATTAATTTTACATATGAATCCGTCAGTGTGAATGTGAATGAAGATGTCATTATTTGAAACTGCGAGAATCCTGAATGCCCATGGGCATGTCAGTGTATTGGTTTCCCACACTGAGGCGTGTCAGCACTGCTGGAAAAATGTCTTAAAACAATTAAACGGTTGGAACGTGCTGGTAAATTAGGACAATTTAGACAACTTAAAAAAGAAAAATCAGTCATTTAATGGTGCATATTCCCTTAATATTATTATCTGGCAAGTTGCTGGGTCCTAATGACGTTAGCAATAGTCACCAGCAAAACTTAAAAAGAAAATGTTAAACCTACTGGTCAGCAGCTTGTTAAATTTACGCAGAGCTGAAATATTTCACAGTGCTAAAAGGACTCAACCTGAATGCTGACTTTTCTTTTTTTCCTCCCATTTCTCTTTTCTCTTTGTTTTTTGCCAGCTTCTTACTTCCCCTGCTCCCTAAATTGCTTTTATATCACATTTAAGTGCTAGACAGAGGTCAATACCCCGGTCATTTAAGTTGTCAGATGGCTTCTGTGATGGTAAATACTTCAGATGAAAAGCTACATTTACTTTTTACAGCCACAACATCATAAAAAATGTAGGCCTTAACAAGAAATATGTGACATTTAAAAGTCTTTGGTTTCTATGGTCTATTAGGTTTAGAAATAATACTCAACATTTAAAGGTTTGTTTCTGCTGCTGCTGAGAATGAACAACTGTATCAATCAAAGGGAAGTGGAGGAACATTAACTGCTGAAATAATGTGCTACACATCGTGGCTTCAGCCCTCACCAATACAAAAGGAGGATAACAAGCAACCTGTATTTGAGTGACGGTGTGGTCTGCACACTTAAATGTTTCCATTTGCATAGAATTTTTCACAATTTATGAGCATCAGTCACGCTGAGCACCGTTTGCACTTTGTGTTGCATGTTTGGTAAAAATATTAGATCGCTATTGGAGACAGTGAAATAACTTATGAAATAAATATAAATATGATATCCCACAGGTTTCCACAACTTCAGATTTACCATCATTCTCTTCTCTACACATTCCTTTGAATTCTCTTTTGCTGATTTCCTGGTCATCTGTGAGAAGTGTCGTATATTAAAATGGATCACAGATTAGGTTGAGGAAATTATATGCATGCTCCTTTGCATATAAAAGCATATCTTATCTTCAATTAGACCACAGAAATTTGACCTTTTTAGATTACTATGTAAAGGATCAGGTTTTTGTGTCTCTTGTCTAAACTATAACTCACTGTCTGAAGAGGAAAAATATTATTATCATCTTGCAGTCTCCATATGCAATTTACAACCATATCAATCAACATTCATATGTAGTGAAGAATGTGATAAAAGAAGACAGACGAAACACAAAGCTGAAGACAATGTGCCAAATATAGATGTCACCACAGTTTCAAAGTGTGTGAGTTATAGCATTAAATAATATTGTCACTGTTTGTCTAATACTGTTACTTTTAATATAATGTCAAAGTGTAGTTGACCTTTGACCTTATAGAAATGAAATGTTGTTAACAAGCATGAGGGGAAGCTAAACTGACTTGCTAATATACAATTAAAATTATATTATCCCACAGGATTTGATGTCTGGCTATTTCAATTATTTACTAAAGGAGTATTGCTTTACTTTGAAGTTAGAAGGAATTATTTAGTACAACGGGGCTGTGCAAACTCCAAGACAAAATGTTGAGTGTTAAGGTTTTTCGGTCCTTTATATGACTAAAAAACAAAACCGTATTCAAGCAACCGTCCAATGTTCAATTATCTTGGTTTGGGTTTTAAAACATCACACCCAGCTTATCTTTCAAATTTATCTTAAATGTTAATGTTGAACCTCACAATAAGTTCTTAAACATCATCGGGCTAAACCAGTGTGCCCAGTCTTCCAGCTGCTTGCTGTGCATCCATTCCCATCCAGAAAGCAGAATGTAGTGTGTCATACACATGATCAAATATAGTGCGAATTTCACAATTTGGACAATATTTCACTCCAGTCCAACTGAAGGACTGAATATTGTCATACTGACATCATATACAGTGGCCTTACCTTAAAGCTCACAGCCAACATGTAAATATTATGTATACAATTTTCCATCCATCCAAACGTCAAACATTGGTCCACTGGTTTCCATTGCAACTTATGATTCAGTGAATCACAGTCTCAGTAACTATATTGTCTCAAGTAAGATGCAGTACTGAATGCGCTGAGGTAGACAGCTTTAGTGCTCCCACATGTAAAACCCATAAGACAGCTCACTGTCTTTGTAACACTTTTACTTATTCCATATGGAATTTGAATGGCTGGATAGTGCTCTTGTTTATTTATGAGGTGCCATATGTAAGAATTGGAATTTGAAAGCTCAGTCACTGTTAATCCAGGTAGTCTTGGCTCGCGCCATCTCGTGTTTCCCTGCCTGCAGCTGGCGAAGGTAGCTCTAGTTCCTCTCAGGTGAAGAACTGGGACAGACCTGAAACTGGAACAGACGCTGAGGCTGCACAGCAGAACTAGCACTCTCATGGCCAGCTGCAGTTAGTGGGTTAGCTGTATAACAGCTGACAATGGGCTAGTTAACAGTGACTGAACATTTATTTTAGTTTAACCATAAGGTTGTAGTGCAAAAACTCTTGTACTCACCAGTATCCAACTGTGTATTTTCCATCAGCATCAGAGTGATTTCCAATATTAATATTAATACTGAAACAACTCTATTACTAATTGTGATAACAAATTATGCCAAAACACAGAGAAAGTTAGATATGTACATAAAAACATGTGGAAAATTCTCCATGGATTATAGAATTCAATTCGATGACTGTCCCAAACATTTTGAAATCACTTAAGTCTGTAACTTTAACCCTTTATAGCCAACTGTCTTATATGTGCTACATCAGTTTCTGAGACCTCTATCTATCTTATCAACATGATCAATATGTATCAAAAAAAAACAAAAATGATAAAACAATAATTGAAAAAAATAAAATAATTAAAAATACATAAAATGTTGTTTTTGCTGTTTGTTAGAACCTTGGATTTAAAAAATTGACTTTTCTAGTTATTATTTAATGTGTCAGGCTTTGTTTTAAGGGTTAACATGAAAAATGAAGTGGATAGTAAAACTTTGGAGATGTTTCATCACTGTAGGAAAATTTCTACAAGGCTGAGATATCATGTCTATGACAATGTGATGCAGGATAAACCAGCAACTGAAGCAGAGGCATAAAAGCACTCGCTGTGTTTTGGCTGCACAAACACAACAACAACACACAGTGACTCCTTCACTCACACACGTACACTGCATATCACACATCAAATACACACACACACACACACATACACATACACACACACACACACACACACACACACACACAGCAGAGATACTGCAGTGTTGCAGAGTGGTTAGGGCTGCAGGTCTGATCAGGAACATCCTGGAGGATGACTGGGATTGTGAAAGGAGCGTGAGAAAGAGGTGGAGAGCAGCACTCAGTCAATTTTTATTGAATCTCTCTCCATTGGGAACATAATAATTGAAACAGACCTAAAGAATATGACGGGACTGTGCATTTCTTTACGGTTGAAGGAAAACTATTAACGGTCGACGAGCATTTCATTCAATAAGTACTTTACAAAGCAATGAAATTATCTCAATCACTTATAATAATAATAATTTGATTCAACAGAATTACGGCTGGATGTGAACTCAAGAAAAAGCAATGGAAGACTCAGTATATTGTTATTCTTATGCTCTTGATAAGACAGTGTTTAGAAGTAAAAACACATTGTGTGAAATTGTTCCATTTAGTGCAATTTCGGCCAATTTTCAGTCACTACAGAGTGCTAACAAGAGCAGACAGAAAGAGGGAAAAAAAACACTAAATCTCAGTGGAATTGAGAATTAGAGGCTCTGTGGCAACATATTCCAGAGAAGCTTTAAAAGAGAGCAAGAATATGAAAAGAAGCTAAGGAAGGTTTTAAACCTCTATCAAATTAGCTTAAAGTTATGAAAATACACACTTAACCATTGATGCCATCTGCATGTGGAGCAGGTCCAAATGTAAAATCCACAACAAAACACTGGCATGAAATTTATAAATTATGTTCCAGGAAAGTTAATCATTCCAAGTGCAAAAATAGCAAAGTTAGAAAATGCAAGTGTAGCTCTAATGGTTGGATGGAATTACAATACTAAGAAAATCATTCTGCAAAAATATTAAAGTAATAATTATTCTTTGTAAAAAAAACCAACAGGTATCTTGTAAAAATGGAAATTTACATAAATATTACAGTATCGAGGATGAGGTGACAGAATGAGACCTAGATTTACAGCCTAAATCTGATGCATATGTCTACATTTAAACCTGATAACAATATAAACAGATTACTGCAAATTAAATTTACATCACATTCATGAAATTGAATTTGTGGTCACCCTGGTGTGTCTCCATCATGAAACATAACTTCATTTACAGTATCAGTCTCCATAGCCGACACTGCCAGATTCAAAAAACAAACAGGTCAGTGGAATAAGAGTTTTCCATCTTTCCTGCATCTATTTTGATTTTATAAAGGAAAGTATGTGTATGTGTAGCTGTGTCATTACCAGAGCTACCAAATGAAATAGAGTAATGAGATCTGAACACACAAATCCAACCAGAATGTTTGTAATTAACTGTATGACACAGTCAAATTACGAATAAACCACATAGACTGAACAGAGTCAAAGATGGATAGAAATCATGTAGAAAATCAAAGGCATTATTGATAAAACCTCTTTTATTAAAGATAAGTAAGATAAGACAATGTAAATATTACACATCCGAAATTACATGAGGACAGGAAGAAGCTGAAATTACTAGGTGATGATTACTAGGTTTAAAAACTCACATTTCACTGACTCCTCTGATTGTTTTTCAATGAAGATGATGGATTTCATGTTAAATTAATCTTTTACTCCCAGAACCAACTTTTGTTTCTAGGTTCAGTACCAATTTATGTCATTCAAATTCAATTTGGCACCAAGCACCAGGGTTTACATCATAACAGGTAATTCTGGCTTCCAACTACAACTACAACTATAACTTCCACTAATATTTTCAGACTAATATACATGTTGGGCAGATCAGCCACAACCTTCAAACCACCTATACTGTGGAGATTCCTCTTGTATCAAAACCAAAACAGATCTGATTCTTCACTGCATCCGTCAGTGGTTTTATTTAATGTTTTGGCTGCGTAAAGAGAGAAGCAAGGTAAAAACTTACTACAATAGTAGGTTTTTATGAAGATACTATGATGTTTTGGGATGCAGGCTATAATGGCATACTGCTCACAAAATATTCAATGGTAGTATAAAATCCACGAAAGAAAAGAAAGGTCAAATCTATATATAAACACCTATAACTGGTTTTATTCAAAGGTCTCAGGTAAATCTCACAAAGTAAAACCCTTTTGCAGACATACTGTTATTATTATATATGGTTCTATGCTTGTTTTTAGTCGAGAATTAGTTCTATAACATGCTTTAAGGCAATCGACTCCCATTGACCGAAAGGTACGGCGGAAACACAGGTACATGTTGAAATGTATGAGTGCTGCATATAAACTACAACTTTTTCTTTTGAGTAGCAGACTTTCCAGTGATCTCTGGAGATGGCTCTACTTGCCGATGAGCAAAACTGCATTTGCAAAGTGAGAGGGGGCTTTGATAAAAGTTTTTCTATTACCTCAGTTATTCAAGCAAAACTGGTGAATCAACTTTGCATGTTTCATTGATTCCCAGGAACTTTTTCATACCTTCTACAGTCACCTGCTTGAATACAGATTCATATTTTTGACAAGAAACAATGGCACAATGCAATGGCATCTTATTTATGTTTCATACTGGAAAATAAGGATGTCATATACTTCATACCTAATATTAATGTTGTGTTGTTATTTTAATGACCACATTTAGTGTTTTTAGGTATTTTATATTTATGACCGCATTCTGAGTTCAGCCATCAGTTACAGAATAGCACACTTCATGACACAGCCTACACAACCTGTGCAGGGTGACTCATGAGCTTGCAACTATCTTGAGGTGTTTTTCTTCTCAGGATGTGATGTGTGGTAGCCAAGGCTCGGTTAGGGTCGACGTCGCCGTGTTTGAAATCGACTGAACAACTTAGCGGTGAACTCAGATACACAATACCCAAATGTTATCTTCTGAAAAACAGATGAAGAATGTGGACTCGCTGCTCTTTCGTCTCGCGTTCCTTCATCCCTTCCTCCCTGGCTCGCTATCCCGAGTTGCCCATTTCTATGCTGTCATCTTGCTTCAACGATATTCGTAATATAGGGAACAGAGATCAAGAGTGCTTTTGCATTGATTCTTTTGCTTTATGACACTAAATTCTGCCTCAGTGCTCTGCTAAATGAACAGGCCACACATCCACCCCTGCACACACACACACGCACATACAAACACACAAAGAGAGAGAGACACACGCCCACTCTGTCACGCTATGACAGATAGCTATGAGCAAACAACTTGATAAGAGATAATTTGTTATTCTGAGACTATTGATTTGTGAGTTACACAATGAAACAAGTCTCTTTCAGAAGCATCCCTACAGCAATCAATTTTAACATGCTCACCCATTCATTGCATTCTAATGATATGATCAATACATCTTCTATGATGCTGACAACACATAAATATGATGCCATTATCCAGACAGGAACACAAAAGTGGAAAAATAAATAAATAAATAAAACATGACAAATATGACAGGAACACTAGTCTACAATGATATTTTTTCATATGTGAGGTTGGTGAGACAGAGGCTGGGGAAGCAAACGCTTCCCCCGAATATCATCCATCATCCAAACATCTAGGAAAAAGATGAATACATTATTCTATTTTTAGGAAGGTATTTCTACATAGTGGTTGAAGTTATACTATACAGTATACTTTCATTATCTCACAACAAAAAAGTACAGTTGATATGTAATGCAGAATTATCCTATCAGCTGGGAATGTCATTTACAGATGGGGTCACATGTAATGGAAAGTCATTTTCACCAGAGGCTGTTTTCCATGTAGGAAAGACTATGCGCTGCCAGCTCAACTAGGACAAATGACTGCCTCTTCCCCAAATCGCTACGGTAACCCAGACTAAGTAGCTAAGTATGCCCCAGCTGAGGGCTTTGGCTGCCTGAATGTTTCCCCTGACCATTGCAACAACACTGTCTGAACAACCTGCAGTGAGGATTTCAGAGCACATCTGCAAGTTGTGAACATCGGGTTTCATCGAGTTTTTATGAATATATTGCATTAAAATTGCAGTAAAATTCACAGATACAAAAACCAATAAAGGAGGATCCTCCTTTCAGGAATAAATAGCCCACATGTTCATGTTGTGGAGCTAGAAGACAGTGAGCAGATGCTCAAACAATGGAGCTGGCCCCATTGATTCAGGCTTTAGTTGGAGTAACAACCCCATGAGGTTTAACAGTGTACAACAGTGATTGTAAACTGGTTGTTAAGACAACCAGATTTTACAATAGACATTTTTTATTCCTTCTGTTGTGAAAGTCTCATGGTAAGTAAAGTAGAAATATGTCTTTTTTGTTACAGTTTATTGCACCAGTGGTTGTATTTTTAGGCTGTGTTTTTGACGTCAAGCTGAAGTCTGTCTTAACAGTGCAGCATACAGTGAACCCCTGCTGGCTAATGAGTGACTGCCTTGAACATGGGAGAAAGAATAAGTGCAAAGCTGAAAGCTGACCTAAGTGGATGTTGTAAATGTAAGAATACAGCCATCTTCCTGCTAAAACATTGTGCTCTAGCCATCCTGAAGCTGCAGTTAATCAAAGACTAACATAAACTGCGGCAAAGACTAACATAAATCGCTGCTCGTGATTTTAACCAGAGTAATTGTCAGTGTTAGCCTCCAGCCCTGCTATAACCTGCAGTTTATGTAAGGCCAGTCTGGATTCGAATGTAATAAGCTAAGCAAGAGTGATTGCTAGTGTCGGCATTTTAGAAACAATGTAAACAGATTACACAGCACTATTTGCATCATTACTGTGATTCATTTAATTTCATCCCTTATGCCTGCGGTAAATGCCTCAGAGTAAGTGATGTTATAAAAAAAAAAAAAAAAAAAGAAAGGAAAAACTATAACTATGTCAAGACCCACGAGACCTGCAGGAGTCCCGTAGTTTCCGCTAGTAACCCTATAACTAGGACTGTTAAACAAACTTCAAAGAAAATTTATGTTTCATGTGCAACTACAAGTATCCATGCTACCTAGATTTTGCTTTAAGTAAAGCCATAAGTCAAGACTGTAAATTTTGAATGTAAAACTTGAATGTAATGCAGTTTCAGTAACACTAAGTTTGAAGACTCTTAAATGATGCAGCTGTGATGAGTTGTCTTGTACCTCAGAAGTGATGGCGACAGCGGCGACTGGTGATGCATTAACACTGTGCTAATTAAAAACAATAATTAAACAGTTTAACTCAGTTCTTTAAACATAAAGAGTCACACTGTGGAAAAAAATAATAATTTTCCTGTAAAAACTTTACATTTTGCATCTCAAACATGGAATTTCAATTCATTGGAATTTATCACTTTATTCAAGAAGTTATTCTTTTCATTTCACACAAAACAAACTTTGTGATGACCTTTGTTGACCCTCTAACTTTTCTTTATGACACACTCATACTTCACCTCACTCACTGATGTGGTTTAATGTGGTGTAACAAAAATAACCTTTGTTATTAATGTCACTGGCAGTGTGCCTTTCTTTTATTGTGTGAGCCAAAACAAAAAAGTAGAATATCTTGCTACAAATATTAAAAAAAAATACAAATCTGCCTTTCAGTGTCTTTTCTTAACAGAGGAGGAATAAACCACAAACAGTGTGTGACAGTAAATAAAGCAAATTAAAGCTCAGTTTGTGAATGTTTTTAACTAGATAATGAGGGTATCTTAACAGTTAAGCAGTAAAGCAAGTAATTGCTTTTTCATGGAGTCAGATTTTGAATTTTTTTTATCATGTGGTGAGACTAACGAAATCCAATCACACGGATAGCAATTAAACTCTTGAGTGAACTTCTGACATGCTTCGGTACCAAGGTAATCACATAACTTGCTGTGATCCATACCTAATTTCCTCTGAGGACACTGGTGATGTTTTCTGTACGTAGAGTAGCTACAGTTTTTGTTAAAAGCATGTACATCTGCCTGCAACTATTACAAATAAGCACATGATGAATTCATCTCAACTACTTTCCACTACTATTTTGTGGTGGAGAGAAACCTATAATGTAATGGATCCTCTGTTGAAACTGAACATTACAGAAGTCAATGAGATGCCATCAGCAGTTATGATATGTCTGAGTAAAATGATGCTATATCAGTTCATTCTGCTGCAATTCTGCTCCATTTTATACTATGAATGATGTTTTTTTATCTTATTTTATGTAATAGAAATATTATAATGTACACAGAGAGACTACAAGACCACACAATATAAGAACATACTCTTTCCGTCCCTCTCTCTTGTGCATGCCTTCTCCATAAATTGCTAAATATTATTCTCTTAACGTTAAATTGTACAAACTTCAGTTCAAACTTCTGTACAAACAACAGTTAAATCATAATGTCATAGATCTTCATAACACTGTGTGTGTGTTATATTTTTATGCTACTTCAGTATTTTCCTACAAACTCAATTACGTGCAATATGCTGAATGTGTTTGACTTAATAGCGTTGTTGCATGTGGACCTGTACATGTATACAAACACAAATGATAGCGTAGCGTTGCTAAAATATCATGTAATTGACTGCACATAAGCAATACTGTGCCACTGGTAGGAGCAATATAATGGTTTGAAATTTATGATGGTCAAATATTGACATAATGTTCTTTGAATGAAGTAAAAATAATAGTTTTGTGTCAGATAGGTGAAGGATATGAGCAATCTATTTGATTTCCTGCTGTTTCCATTTATGAAGACAGTCACCCTGCCATCACCTCTATATGGTGCCTGTCCAACTGCAAGAGAGGATTGCATTATGCGACTGGTCACAGTGAATGGTTGCTGCTAACAAGTTGTTGCTCCTCTTTGACCCTCGTCTGTGTGTGTTATTGTGTTGGCCTCTGTGTATATGCAGTTGTGTATCTGTGTGTGTGTATGTGCCTGTGCGTATGACCCTGACTGACTTGTTTCTAATAAGAAAATGAAATCCATTGTACGATTATTTTTTTTTCCTCCTCCCAGCGAACCATTTTCTTTTATTACTTCACCTGCACTTCCTTGAGCCACTGGGTGTGCTCCCACACTGCAACCAACTCCCAGACAAGCATCGGCAGCATCTATCTTGTGGACAGAAGTGCTGAGTGGCTATTACTTCTCAGCAGACCACATAAAAACCACAGCAATTAAATGCTATTGGGCCATTCGACTTTGTCTTCTTAGAAGGGAAAAAAGGGGAGTGAGCGAGAGAGGAAAGGCAAAGGAGAAAGTAAGCGTGAAAGCAAAGAAGAGAGAGACCTCAACTGATGCTGCTTAACTGAGAGAAAGATCTTTATGTCAGTAGTCTGAAATGAAGATAGAGGAATTAAAGTGTGTGAAAGTAGTTGTGAAATTAGAGCTGATGAAATACAGTACCTATTCTCAAAGGGACACCGGGGAGCTCTTTAACTAAGGTTCAACTGAGAGTCAAAGGAGACTGCAGCTTGTGAGTAACAGAAAGGTCTCCACTTTAACTAGATTTAGAGTTAAAGCGATTCTGTTATAGCTGCATTGTTGTCCTGCCCTTCAGAAGGAAGCCTAAATCATATTTGGTGCTCTTCAGACCGCTCAGTTGAGACACTTTTTCTGAGTCCCTTTAAAATCTAGCTCACAAAACTGCATGAAATGTTTAAGACGGCCAGAGCCGACACACTCTCACAAAGTAGGATATACTTCTGGGTATCTCTGTGCTGCGTTTACTTTTGATGAAACATTTTCAATTTCCAGAGGCAATGGAGGAGCTGAAAGAATTTTGTCCAAACCGAAAGTGGAAAAAATTATATCGGCTCTTAACACGTCTTAAAACTGATGTTTGCCAGGGACTCATCAGGCTCCTGTGGGGAATTTAAGATTCATTCAGTGTTCCTTTTCTTCCAATTTCCTTCTTCACCAGTGAAATGAGAGCAAAAAGTCAACAGCCTGATTTACAATACAAAGCTCTTGGTTCGAAAATGTGTATTATTGAACCTTCAATCATTGATCTGCTTGGCATTTGAATATTGACATTACAGCATATTGACCACACATTTGACTAACCCACTAACCAGAGTCACTGGTTAGTGTCCCACTAACCAAATGCTCTGCGATCAAATTTCACAACATTAAAAGAAATAAAACCTGATGAACTACGAATGATAAAAATGTATATAAATCATTTTCTGACTTAGTTTATCACAAACAAATTCTGCAAATCTAAACTAAAATTTCTTTCCTCTGTTTTTGCGTTGTGATATAATGACAGTATTATTGCCAACGCTACAGTCGCTCCTGCTGCTACTGTTGTTGCTGCCGCAATGTAAGACCGTTCCCATTCATCACGGTCTGTCTACGTGTGTTCCAGACAACTAAAAATAAACGTCTCCCACCACTCGGTAATCACGATGGCGATGTAGGTACACGGTGCAGAAAAACCATGACGAGCGGCAAACTAACACAGAAACTTACAAATGGCTGCCTGTCTCATTACCCAAGCAAATCACATTAGATATCCTTCAAAGCCTAATGTAGACACTGTAGATGCTGTGCTGTGTAGCCCTCTCTATTCTAATCACCCTCTCTATCCATCTTTCTGTCTCGTGATACATTTATTGCTTTCTCTATCTGCCTTTGTCTTACTTCCTCTCACATTGGCCCTTGTTCACTTTTGTCATTTTGCCTTTCTGTACTTATTTCTCCCTGTGATTGAGTCTCTCTGTCTTTGTCCCTCTCTGTGGCTGCTGACCAAACAGATGTATTCAAATGAAATGTTAAGGACAGAGTGTTACATTATTCAAAGCCCTTAAAGGGAGTGAGGAGAGTTAGGAACAATGACGTGTAAATTCCCATTAAAGGAGGCCGTTTGCTGAGCCAGCAAATCCAAACACCCACATTAAAACAGGTAAGAAGCTACAGCACTAGAGAAAGGGGTTAATACATTCACTTTGACAGCAAATGGGACTAAATCTTTTTTTTTTTTTTTCACAGAAAAGTCTGTTTTTAATTCTTATTATATTTTTTACTGAACATTTTAAGACAGAGGCATTATGAGACAATTATCCAACTAATATGCAGGAAATCTGCACGTTTTAAGCTCCACTACAGCAGGTTGGTTATGTCAAATGACCAAGATTGACACCTTGGAGTCTTTTAAACCCACAGCACAGTTAGCGTAGGTTAGCATGTGCTGAGATCACAGCGTAGAACCAAATGGGCTGTTAAAGTACTGATCCCACTGCTGTCCTCAGTGGTAATACTGTACCTGTCACATCGCAAATCTAATGTGGAAAAATCAAGCGACTGAATCCAATATCCTGAATACTGTTAGGCTGGTTTAGAACGCTCCCTAATGGAGCCCTCAGGGTAAAAAAAAAAAAAAAAAACGCATCAAACACTGTTTGTGATTCCTGTAATCATTTTTTCCTGAAAAATGCCAATGTCATACATGAGAGATCAAATGTAAACAAATGCTTTCCTATTTAAGTTAAAGCACTTTTACTAAACCGCCCCCGTCATGTTTGCACTCAAGGAATTTCAGAACAATATGAATCATTTTATACTGAAATTGAAATCGTGCAAGCAAATCTCAGTTAACAGTACAAGTACAAGAAAAATGTGTGAATAGTAAAAAAAAATCTAGTTTGGATTAATTTGAGTACTTCATGTAAGATTAAATGAGCTTGTTATGTAATGCAGATGCTAATGGTAATGGTGATGGTAATGTTTGTAAAATTCATTGACAGATAATTAATGTCTGTTCAATAAAAATAGTAATAATAATAATAATAAAATAATAATAAAAAAAATTAAATTAAAAATAAACAAACTGTAGCATCACCTAACATTTTGTTACTAAAAATATTGAAGGGCACTCGCTGATTAATTGTGGCACTGTTTCTGACCCTCTGACATAGTGATCTGTTTAGACCACAGGGAGGAAAGTCGTCTGATTTTATCCAATGAGAACAAACAGTTTACCAATAGCCTTTGGCTATCTCGATGTGCAAGTAAGCACAGTGTTTCCCCCGGCCAGATCAATGTTTCTCGATTAGGCTGCCCAGGCCAACGGGAATGTAGCAACTTTCCCTATTTGTCAGTTATTCAGATGCACTCTCATTTAATACTTTCACACATAAGAATGAACAAACGCACATAAACCTGCGTTTTTAAAAGCCTAAAGACACAGCGATGTCGCAGACATCACCGACACACAGACGTCATTCGTCCCATGGCATTTAGCAGAAACGTCAAATAGTCTAGAGCCTTGCAAAAAATCAATGGGCATTTGCAACAATCAATAGCTGGGTTCCTATGAGAAGTAATTAGAAAGGCAAACATGCAGCGCTGCCTCCTTCCTTCTTTCCGCATACCACCGAGTATCAGACTAAGTACTTCTCAAACAAACTTTAATACAACAGCGATGTTTAAGTAAGGATCAAATATAGAGATGAGTGCATTTATAGAACATTACTGCGGACATAAAATGAAAATGAATGAAAGAATAGGCCTCCATTAAAGTATAGTTATGCAGTGGCTATAAAGAAAAAGATACCACTCAATATGGTTTAGTTGCAAAACCCAAAATGTTAAATACAACTGTTAATTTCACAGATATAATGACATAATTATAGTTCAGCTTGGTCTTCTATGTAATTATGAGCGCGACTGAAAGTCCTCTACAGATTAGGGCATCAGGGCGTTTTATGTCACAACATCTAGATGCTTGAATTCTCTTTAAAAGATGATGATCAACCCCAAAAAATGATCTTCTCAAGACTAAAGAAAACACTAGTATAGAATAGTAATGTAGGATTTTTGCTTCCTGTTTTCACCATTTGACTGATTTGTTCTCTTCCTCTTAATACTTAGTCTGCATCATTGTAGTTGTCAGAGAAATATTAATCATGAAAATGTTTTCAATGCATTGAGGACAAGTTTCTACTTCAGAAAATGTCTAGAATAAAACCAAAGTGATGATGGATGAGGATTCATTTTCTGTCTCTAAAAATCGATCTCTCTCATTCATTTATCTTTGAAATCTTCTGTTTACCCATCTCCCTAATAAACTCCCATCCTGTACACAGACCAACAATCTGTTTACTTTCCCTTTTATCTTCCAATCTATAAACTCATCCTGGAGTGCATTGCCACACAACAGGCAGTTGAGGTACAGAGAAATTCAGAGATAGACACATTTAAATCAAATGAAGTTAAAAGTTTCCTGCGAGGCAAATCAAGCACTGTGGAATTGTTACTTTATACATGGATTGTTAATTCTTGACAACTCTGAGCGCTTGAGTCTGCCTTGGGCCATCTCTGCAGCTAGAAAGGTGATGGCACAATTTCTCTCTGTTGTAAGGCAAAACAGAATTTCGTAACCATAAAAACTGTATCTCATCAAGATCAGCCTGATGAACACAGAGAGGCAATCATGACAAACCCTTGTACCCTGCTGATTGGTGGCAAACAATACAGATATATTCAATATAGACGGTGTTTAAACTGCTGCGGAAGTTGAAGGTTAATACATCACCTCGCTGCGGTGAGCTACACAGTGAACCCAATGGAAGAGGAGTAATAGTGTCTCTAGATCATTGAGATATGTAGCACACGGCAATTGCTCCTAAAGTATGTGCTCCGATGTTAATGTGGCTAAAGGGGTTATCTAGGGACACATACAGATAGCAAATGGGCCTTGGCTTATCGGAAATAATGTCCAGTCACACTTCACACAGAAAACCCAAGCTGTGAAAATACAATAGGGTTTTTTTTTTTTTTTTTTAAAGACCAAGAGAAAAAAGGATCAGCAGCTTCTCTGACTGAGGCTGCTGCATACTTTCCTTCATACCTCAGTCAAACAATCATTAATATGTGCATTGAAAAGCTAACAGAGTGATTGTTGTTTTCATGCTTTGTAGTCACATCAGGTACCATGCTGAGTTGCTTTTCATTGTGTGCTTTATGAATACATTTTTGCACACTTTTGCACTTTATTAAAGGAAGCAGGAAACATTATGCATGCACACACACACACACACACGCACACATACACACACACACACACACACACGCACACACACACACACACACACACACACACACACACACACACACACGCACACATACACACACACACACACATACACACACACACAAGTTGCAACTCACCTTGAGAGCACAAGAGTTGATCTTTTTAGTGTTGGTCTCCTGGTTTGCAGCTGTCAACAGAGAGAGGAGAGGGTGGAGATGTTTTAAACATGTTAAGTCTTATGTTCTTGCGTGGCCTTATTTTTTTCCTCAAGTCAACCCACGACCCCATCAAATAAAACAGCACAGCAATAAAACTTAAAAACTCACTAAGCAATAGCCATTTTCCAGGCGGCAAAAATAGCAGCTATTAGGAACAGCAGGAACAATCTATTGATTCAATGACGTGACTCAGCTCCTCTGTGTTTCATTTGAAGTTATACATTTGTGGCACTGTCTCCTCAATTCAAATATTCTTACTGGCTGCTTTTTTAAATCAAGGCAACCTGTAACAATGATGGTAAACATTGTGATTCATTTTAAATTTAACTTAATTTAACTGCTGTAAAACTAAACATCCATTGTAGCTGTGTCAGTCTGCTCACTAAAGTGACACCATTTTATTACCCGGCAAGAACAAACTGTAGACAATTATGCATCTCACCTGGGATAATTAGCATTTATACTGGTTTTGGAAGGACACTAAAAATGACTAATTTTACACTTGAGACATGAGCCAACACTTGAAACAGAGAGGCAGTAGATGGTGGGTTAGTGTGTGTGTGTGGGATCTAGTATCACAAAACATGACCTTTCCTGTTGCATAAGGGACCCGTCTTATGAGCTTCTCTCATCATCCTAATTAGGCTGCCATATTGTTCCAGCACTTGGACTTCCAATTAGTACCTGGCCAAGTTCAAGTGTTTATTAAACATAGGTTTAAATTGTCTATGTCTGGATGTATGTTCACAGGCACACGCACACACATGCTTACATGCACAAACACACACCATGTAGCTGAACGGTTTCAACTGAACTTAAGGTCTTATTGCAAAGAGGGACGCCTGATGCATGCAGGTTATTTTCAGCACATCAAGTTAAGTGGGATAATTTATATGTTCATAAATGTGCTTTGCTTCTGTGTGTTTACAAGGTCAGGCTTGATTCTGAATTAAACATTTGTTTATCAAATGTAAAAATGCAGCTGTAGAAAGAAACACACACACAAGTAAACAAGCTGCAACTGAAATTAATATTCACAAGTACAGAGAGAGAGAGAAGCTGACATAAAACTGCGTGGTGTTTTAGGAAAATGTATTTTACATTCAAGTAAGAATAAACAAATTCAATATCTAGGTCAGTAAAGTTTTAGCTCATTTCACTGCCAACATTTAGAGGACTTCAAGAAATAAGTACAGGTATGTTGTAATTGTGAAAAATAGGCTCCAAATTAGAAAAAACAAGAATCTCAGAGAAGCACAGAAGCACAGAAGGAGCTCCATATTGAGCGCATCTGATTTCCCCAATGTTATAATCGCACCAGAAGATGGGTAGGCGAACATGTCCAAGAAAAAAAAAAGGAAGAAAGAAAAGAAGGCGGGGACTTTTGATTGCTAAGAAAGAAAGAAAAATCTATCTCTCTCTCCCTCTCTCTCTCTATATATATATATATATACACACACACACTGTTTTGAGCATTTTTGCTGCACAGAGGTGTCCCATAGAGTGACAGCTCACAATCTGAGAGCTGACAAAGCCAACCAGTTTACTCTGCTGAAAATAAGCCTTTGGAAAACAACCAAGGCTAACTCAATCTAGGGGATGAAACCACAAAATCAATCTGAAGCAAGGAAGATCAATTGTGAAGACTTAGATTTAGTTTCTTTTTAAGGGCATATGGGACTCTCTACAGCTCTAGTTATATGGTAACTGTGAATATCTGCTCTTCCATTCGCATACAGCATTTATAGTCTGTACAATATATCCATTTTATATCCATAAAATTTTAGTGTGGTGTTTTTTTGTTTTTTTTTAAGGATTCATCATCAGTCTGATCTATTGTTCCGCTGAATTCATGAGGGTAAGTCCACGGTAAATCTGTACATATTCACATATCTTCATTTTGTTTAGTTATGAAAAATCTACAAAATGACTACTAGACATGAAGACATAAATAAAGAGATTCACAGATGGCAATTATAAATTAAAAATTCCATTACATGCAGACAAAATATCTAACAGTGTTGACATGTATCCAGTCACATCTGCTGTCGCAGCGGACAGTGCCTTTGGTGATGCATGTGTGTGCGTGTGTGTGTGTGTTCTAGGGATTCTTATTTCCACAGCTTTCGTTTCATCACACAATTCATTCCTGGGGACATTCACCAGCTTGAGGGAGAGAGTGACAGAACATGAGACGCAGAGAAGAAAAGCACAAGATTGTGGGAGGTGAGACAAGGAAAAAAAAGATGGTTGGTTGATTTTTTTACAAACTCCAAATCCCCAAAAACAGTAAAACTCATAGTGACACACCCAGGACCCTAAATCATAACATAAGCCTCCTTCGGCTCCTGAGCACCATTAAAATCTGGCACTGGGATTAGACAGCAGCTGCTGCATGCTCTGCACTTTACATATGTACTGTGTGTGTTTCATAGCTGCCAAAAATACTGCAAAGCAAAGCAAAGCCTGGCACTGCTAAGCCACCTGAACACATAAACACATCAGGTGACGTATATCCTGTCTTTGTCAATATGTGCACCGAAAAAGGGAACAGGAAGTTGCAGAATTACACATTTATATACACAGAATAAGTCACGTCCTGTAAAAATGGTTGTTTTCAGAGAGAAGACACGGGTCAAATAATCAGTAGTGTAAAATATGCACGAAGAAATGAATGAATTCAAACTTTGGTCTGTGATCGACACATTTGAAATCATCCACATAACTTATTTGCATTTAATTAAGTTAAAGCTATTCAATTCATTTTATCGTAATTAGTCATCATCTTCACAGGGAAGAAATAGTCACTAGTTTCAATGAGAAATGTTACAAAAAGTTTACTTTCTCTGGTGGATGGATTCATTACTGTCGTTACCCCAATCACTCACACAGAGGCGCACTGGCACAGGGATATAATTGCTAATTTTGAGAGCAAACTGACTGTAAATGATAGAGGTATTGATTTAAAGAGCAAATCATGAATATAACAGTATCACTTCTTGTCAGAATGCTGATGCTGATTATGCTGCTGATCAGACCATACCCCAGTAGTTTAGGTACTTTTATTCTTGCCTTTCGTCTTTCTCACTTGTTACCTCATTCTTCCTTGCTACCTCGTCTCTCACTAAAATGACATAGTGCAGCCAAAATGTCACCGGAGCTAAAAGTATTGCACTATGCATATTTCCCTGGCCAGCTTCAGACCTTCTGTCAGACGACAAACTTCTCAGCGATTTGTCCTCATTACACAGCAGCCTCCGACCGCCTACCTTAATTCCCCCACCCATCCCTCAGGGGGCTCTTTTCCACTCCTGCCTGGCATGAGTCATTTTAACGACCAGCACTATACACCACCCCCCCACCACCACCACCTCTCCACCCACCCTATCAACACAGACTGCCTACATTTTAACCCAGCAAGGCGAGTAAATCTGCCAGCTCTAATTAAAATAGCTTCTTTTGTAGCACTTTCTCTCTCTCCATCCTCTTGTCTCTGATGACATAATGGTGCTGGGAACTTCCCCCTCTCTGCAGATCCGACTTAAAAGAACTGACCCTTGGATGAGGAGATGGAGGTGTACAGCACTATATTTCATGATGAGTTAGCAAGAAATAAGCCACATTTAATCGGATCTCCTCATCGTCTTGGTTTGACCTGGCTTCCTGAGTGAAAAGATCATTACGACAGTTGCAGGGAGTACTGATTCCACTGATAAGGAACGACTCAACATTACGCAAATTTGAAATGCTCGAAAATCAATGAGCAAAAAAAAACTTTTCGTGGTTAACTGTGCATTGGGGCACTTAAATTACAATAAGTTTCTCAGTGTGTAGAGTGACAATGACCTTGCTGTCTTTCAAGGTCAAGCTTTCAGAGGGAAATAACGATTTGTGAAGCCAAATCAATGAGGCTCATTCAAGTCGTTTTCCTACAATATTGTTCAGGGAGCAACTTTGGTGCCATTGATTAGCTGATTTATAGCCTGCATCTGTTCTGGGCTCACAGTGAATGTAGAACCGGTCATTACACGAGAACGAAGAAGAAGAGAAAAGAAAAGAAGAAAAGAAAAGAAAAGAAAAGAGAAAGAAGAGAAGAAAAGAGAAGAGAAGAGAAGAGAAGAGAAGAGAAGAGAAGAGAAGAGAAGAGAAGAGAAGAGAAGAGAAGAGAAGAGAAGAGAAAAACATTTAATGTCCTAAACATTTATTAGATGTACTTTATACTATGTCAAATGCTTAACACAGCAATTCTTGCTGTGTGCAAAAAAATCACTATAAGAACAGGAAAAATGTCATTTAAATCAGGAAATTGTGCCGGAAAATGTTGTAGGAAATGTATTTTTTCCTCATAAAACTGTCTGCAACTCCACTGTTAGAAAAGCAATAGGGAGAGGGAGATGCCCACTGACCCCAAACATATTTTTATTTCTTCATATAAAATCACTACTGGCTGTAAAATGATGAATTTCTTTTTCTGAATATCAAAACAACTTTTTTTATATTATTTTATCAGACTTTGGGCTTGTCAATCCCATTAAATTTGAGAAGACAGGATGAGTCATATCAGTAAATTAAGCAGCAAATGACAAGTTAGTTTTTGTTGTAGATTAAACTGAAGTTTATTTTCTGAATTAATCAATTACCATTACCTACAACATGTCCATCAAAATGTTCTGAAAAAAGAAAAAAGGAAGAAAGGTGATGGAAAATGTTTTCCATTTTTGCCTGAATACTAACTTAACAATTAACTGATTAAAACAGCTGCCTGTCAGTTGACAAATTGCTTAGTCAAATAATCATTCGGCTCCACAGCTGAGCACAAATTGTTTCTTGGCTTTTAGTGTGGGGGAAAAAAGCCAACCTGGACAGTGAATGTAGTACAAGAGCTGAGAATTCACCCAGTGGTCAAACAACTGTGTTGTTGGGATTTTAGAAAAATCCTACATAACTCTAAAAGGATTTTCCCCAAACACCAACATAATAAAAGATTTGACAGGACACCTCTGTCAGCTGCAAACATGTTCAAGTCTTGCTCATCCTTTTATACATTTTGAATCCACAAATGTTTTATATTCCCACAACTGGACATGTGAGTGTATGTGATCTCATCAAAATGGATGGTAGATAGTCTGAGTGCGAATATGGTTGTGTTGCCGGGGTGGGGAGAGGTGGAGGGGGACTAATGCTCATATGCAGTGGGTCACACAGCGTGGAAGCAGTATCCCCATCCTCTAATACATCCATATCACACATACAGCCAGTCTGTAATGCACATGCTCCCAGGCCCTGAAAATGTAAGAGTTTGACAAATATTCGAAATGTATATGTTTGTCAAGTCAGCCACAACATTAAAACCTGTAACTGACTTTAATGTTGTGGCTGATTTGTGGAATGAGCAGACTACCTGCACTATATCAGCAGAAGACCACATGAAAATAGTACTTTTCTTTTTCATATTGAGGGATCACATTAAATACTTCACTCTCGAGCTCTGGTTTTACAATCCCATCTGCCATTTTCCATCCTCTCTGAATCCTCTTCTCTACACCTGGCTCTACCTTGCTCCTCTTCCTCTCCTCTGCTCTTCTTTCTTCCACTTATAAAACAGGCTCTAGCTGCACTAACACCACCCTCCTTCTTGCTTCTTTTTCTTTTCTTCTCCTCTCTTATTTCCTCTCCTTTCTTATCTGCACCCCTGAAGGGGTTGTCTGTCTCCTAACCAGCTGAAGCAAGGCTTCCACTGGTCTGTGCCTGGCCCCTATTATCAGAGCATGACAAGGAGCTGCAGTGTCGACTTGTCAGCCTAATAAACATCCTTTATGGCACCCGCCTGGGTGTGTTTTGAGAGGAGTCAGCCAGCCACCAAGCAGTGGACCATTGATTTCATGGATGGCACACACTGCTTACACTTCCACCCGTCTATTATGCAGTGGACAAGCTGCAATTGTTTTGCCATGCATAGCTATACTTATGACACTCACACTCCTAAAGGCTTGCCATTTAGTCTGAGATCTAGTTTTAGAGGGAAGAGGCAGTGGGTGAATTAAAGTCTCTAATCCAGGTCAAGAATGACAGCATTTGGACCAACAGTACATTTAATATCAGATCTTTCCATTGGACTTTTGTGGGTCAAGGTCAATACAGTTGTCATGTTTTCTTGTTTTCAACAGTTGAACTCATTCCTCTTCTTAGTGCAAAAAAGGTAAATGTCATGCAGCAGTTGAATAAAGAATTTTATATCTAACAATTATTATCACTACAGATTTTCATTTTTTTCTAATATTGCACCTCAGATATCCTGAGCTGAGAAGCTTAGCTGACAACATTAACTATTTCAGGACCAAACTGGCAGAGAAAAGGCAACAAAATAAAGAACAGAAATACAGAAAAAGAGACAGAGGCAGAGAATCCACCACTCTTCAGTATGAGTGGGTTGCTACTTCAGCACCACGGACAGCAACACTTGTAGACTACCAAACAGGGAAAGGAGCTAGAGCCAGCGAGCCAAAACCAAAATGTCCCTCTATAACCTAAGTCCACTAGAAAGTCATAAATATTCAGAACAGGTGGGCAGGAAGATATGTCATCTTAGTAAGCACGCAGCATAGGCTGAAACTGAAAGTTCATTAATATCAAACGGTCCTGGAAAATCATCAAATATTCATATAATATTTAGTTTAGCATGAAGCAGACATGCGCTGCTTTGTTTGTCAAACTGTGAATCACTAAGTGGATGTTTCCGCTGTTTAAAATAGAGATTAAGCACTTTGTAAAACCTTTGATCTTTTCTCATTGTCATTGTTTTAGGCAATAAAAAGATCTCTCAGCTGAAGGCACGTCACGTTGCCAGGACGGTGAATGGTTTTACTGAATGTTCACGGAGCTTGTTTATCGATCTAGATCAGTGACACAAACGGGTCACTTTGGTCATCCCAGCAACTTAAATGACAAAAAAAAAACATCCTGAAGCACTCATGTCTTCAAGACAGACTGATAAATACAGCCCAGGAGGAAAGGTGCAGTAAGCTACTTTGTATTATCAATAACCTATCAGGAACCAGCTAGCAGAGGTCACATTCAGTCTAATGCAGCTTTGATTGTATTTGCTATCTTTTGAACTGGTCGTCTGTCACGATACAATGCAATCAGCAGTGCTAGAAAAACAGCATTACTGAGCTTTGAGGGGCAACAGCAGTAAGGCAGACAAACCTGCCGACCCGTAAAACTGTCAGAGCGACCTTCACTTACCCTCAGTATTGATGGTCCAATCATATAGAGAATATGAATTAGTACCTTCAGGGATTTCTTTAAATGGGACATAATTCTTGGATATGTCTTAAGAAAGAGGAATAAATCATGGGGTGACTTTATAGCATTGCCCAGAGAGCTGGAGAAGATGAATTTCAAAAACATGTTTTCCTCACTCCTCCCAACTGTAAAAGATGTTGTGGTCAGAATAGAGATTAGAACATCGACTGGGCATAAACACTACAAATGCTGAACACATAAAAGTGACCAAGTCTTGTTTGTTTGTTTGTGTTCTTCTTCCACCTTGTAAAAAATTACATGACTTGTATGGATGAGACATTTCAGACCTTAAATTTCAATATCGAATTGCTGGTCAGGACTTTATTTCTTTTTTTTTTTCCCAAAACTGCGCTAAAAATGTTGGCATTTCGATGAGAAAAGAAAAACTTGACAGCATTAACTTGACACCACATTTCATAGCTTCTGTTTTTAGGTCTGTGACCAAAGATTTGTCCTTACTAATTCAAATACAAAATTCAAAGTAAAAACACTCTTTCACTATAAAGTTGTTTTGCATTAGATTATCTGTCCTACACAACATAAAAGTGTCACAAAAACACTGCCAGTGGCTCTGTCTCTCTCTGTTCAGCTTTTCTATTCACCAACTTTACTGTTCCCACTATAAATAGATGTCAGTGTCCATTTTTGTTTCTGGACTCCTTAAAGAGCCTGTTGTGCTTTCCAGGCTCTCTGTGCCCATCACTATCTGTGCTTTCAGACAGTGAATATACTCCTCCAACTGTGACGAGTTTGAAGTTGACTGTATATAGTCATGGTCACAAATGAACTAAAGAAGCACCACATTCTTCTAAAAATGCTCGTCATTAATGTACAGTAAGCAAATTGTATTTAGCGGTGTAAAACATGCAAAGTCGCCACTGTGTCCCTGAGACTTCTGTAAAAGTTAGTGAGATAAGTTAATGGTTCTGTTTGTGTTGACAAAAACTATTCAGCAAACAGCTTCAGTACAGAGAAGTACAATTATTTATATTGTCAATTCATCACAAAATGTCACAATTCTATCTGAAGTGTCCATACAAAAACAAAATTAAACTAATCTTACTTTGTATTCCTCAACTATCAGATAGTTAATTCAGTTCGTGTTAATTTCCAAACACAGCAAGGATTTGCAATATAGAAACACAAGTGTTTCTATAAAATCTAATTCGATCTTCAGATTACATCATGGAAACTACAGTGTTTTGTCAAAACAATGTGTCATATTTTTAATACTGCCATTTCATTCTAGCTGAAATGCAATAACCTGCAAACTGTTATAGAAATGGTGCAAGATTTGAACAAAGAACCAAAGAACAGCTGAAGAATGAGACATGTATTTTAGAAACGTTTATTGAATACACTCTAGCTCAACCAAAAAGTGGATTTATGTGACAAGTCAACTGAGATGCGGTGCATTTTATCAGTTTTAATTTTCCCTCTTTTTATTTTTGGAGGTGGAAGGCAGACTGACTTTTCTGCTATTTACCCTAGCATTATGAAGGCAAGCAATGAGGCTGCGTGGCAGACTCAGACTCAGCAGCATTTAATTCTTCTCCTGCATGAAGAGGATCTCTCATGACTCATATAATGAGCTTTCTTTCTGTATTATAAAAGCAAAGATCAGACCAAGACAACAATGGACTCGCATTATAGTGTTTGTTGGGGAGAAAGCTGAAATGAAAAAACTAAAAATGCGTTTGCAGAATGCAGGGCATATTCACGCTGTAATTGAATGATTTTGAATATGTGATGCATTATCTATGATTACACAGCACATGGACAGAATATAAATAGATAAATAAAACGCAGAAGTCAGAAAATAGATAAATGCATTACTTGTCACGACACAAATGTAGCAACTGTGACAAAATTACATGCATGCACACGCACGCACAGAGTAAAATTAGTAGATTAAATTTACTGAAATGGATTATAAGCAACATAGTTATTTATTTTTCTAGCTACTCTTCTAGCAACACAAGTTATGGCTTAAAAGAACAGCTAACACAGACACACATACACACACACGCAGATGTACATGCAATGCACACTGTCCCACTGAGGCTGCCATGAGAGCAGAGGTGTTGCTCGCTCATCAACTCGAAGCAGAAACACAGCATCGCTGTCAAGAAACGGCTCAGCACAGTTGGTGGGGACCATAGTACATCACCCGAGTACCGGACAGGATTTTATCTTTCTGCCAGCTATACGGCCAAAAGTGAGGAGTTCATTTATCTTTAATGAGAGGACAAAATCTTTTCTTTCATGCTTTTCTCTTTATGCCTTTCTGTGAAGACTAGATGTGATGTTATGTTTTTTTCTCCACTACTTTTTAAAAAAAAAAAAAAAAACAACCTCTCTGATCACCCCCAGTGAGATTTCCTATCACGACCCAGGAGCTCTACACAGTCTTCTCTCAGAGCAGTCGTCAGGTTTTCAGTCTCATTCCTGATCAAGGTTTTTCTTTTTTTTCCCTGGTTGCTCTCTTTGTTCTGACAAAAACCTGAATGATAGGGTTATTTTTTTTTTCCTTTTGACAGAAGCTACCATGCTGTTTACGAACTATTTTAAACCATCCAGCAAAGTCACTCCCTCACGGTCTACAAATTCTAGACACTTTTATTGGCTTTGTCGTAAAAGTAAAGATCTGAAATAAACTGGTCAGATATGTGTTTTTATCACCGTGATTTGAAGTAGCCTCAGGTAGATTCAGATGGTAAATAAAAAAGAGACCTAAAAGAGACAAAAACTTTTTTTCATAGCAGTATGAAAGTTATAGTGTGTGGCAATGATAAAAAAGAAAAGAAAGAAGAAGAAAAAAAGAAAAGAAATGTTCATTGCTCCTTTACAATCGAGACTTTCCAACCACCAAGCACAAGAGGCCAAATAGGGTAAATAACTTGAATAACATAGTTTGGAAGTTGGAAAAGTAGGAAGATATGACCAATATTTAACTAACATTAACCTTAAAAGTGACAACAACTAATTCTTTTCATTTCTTTACATATTCTCATTGACAGACAGGTAATGTATCAGGCATATATTTAGAGATGCTAGTGTTTCCTTCTGTTCACTGACTAGAAATCTGTCATCCAGTCAGCTGTTTGAAAACAGTCCCAGATGTAAATGTGTTTTAAATAAAAAAAAATCTTGATGAATAGCTCTTTTGACATTGTTAAACTGCAGTTTCATTGATCTCAACTGTTGATTTATTGATTGACAGGATGATTGAGAATGGGGGTTTAATCAGGTTAAGATTCATTTCGAGCCTTGTTGAAGAAAATGTTATAAATGCTAAGAAATATCGCTTCATATCTTAAAACTCCTGAATCTTGAAACTTGAAAATATGTTGTCATTTATTTTAAGTTTGGACCATCAATCACTTTGTCAGAGAAAATAGCAAGATACCACTTTAATCAAAGGCTGGGTGTTTTATTTTGGAACCATGTGCTTCATGTACTGTACGTTCAAAAGGCCAAAAATTAGATCACCCAATCCCAAAGCTGATCCTTTCACAGTGATTGAGGGGCCACCTCTGTTGACAAACCAACAGCAGGGCAATTTTATGGCCAAAATGGCCAAATATTGTATTTCACAATGGAAGCAAAATTCAATTTGTCCCCAATTCTCTATCAACAAGCAGCTCCCGAGTTTTATTTGTTCATTATGTGGCACTGCACTTTCTAATATCAGGTTGATTTTTTTTAGTACAAGGTCATTCCGGTCACAAAATTGGACCCAGTTCATCCATTTCGACAGCCATGCTCTCACACGGTTCACGCTACATTATCTGAAAGCTCGATCAAACCTCCTACCTAAAAAGAAAAAAAAAAAAAAAAAAAAAAAGGAGAGGAAATGCTGCAGAGCAACACCAACACGGTCTGTGGCCACACGTGGATCCTCTGAGAGGAACACAAGATCAATGAGAGTGCTTTTTATAAACAGCAGGGATGTCCTGCAGCCAGAGGAAGAAATGATCTATGTAGATCTCATTAGCCCCCTATGATGACAGACGTACGACCAAATGATTAATGGCCAGCTGGAGAAACAGGAGAATTATTGACGTGACCTTTAGGGATGCCTCTGTTCAGGAGCTATAGACCACCATCTTACACTGAAATGATCCACTATGACATTTCCATCGTTTTCTCCCCTGCTCGCCCTCTCTCTCTCTCTCTCTCTCTCTCTCTCTCTCTAACTCTCTCCCTCCCTTCCTGACTCTTGAAATCGGTCCAGGAAACCCATAACACATTATTGTCTGCCCTGGTTGGTTTTTGTATTTTAGAAAATGAAGCATATGCAGTGAAATTACTCAGAGAGATCTGTTTTCTGCAAGAATTGATATTATTCTGTCGATGTTACAATATTCTGTCGCTATCGTTCTACACTCATAGTGTCTATAAAAGTGTCAAATTCACCTTTAATGAAATCGCGGTTGAATAGTCATCTGCCAATTGGATTTTATGGACATATCCTTTGTAAGGAGAAAAAAAAAATGAAAGTCAATAATGGCAGACAGTGTCATCTCAGATGATGAGGTTTTAATGATGGGGAGCCATCCAGTCACCTTTCCACAACCCCCAGAGATAAAGGACCACCAACGGTGAGCAGCACTGTTGAAGGAATTAATTCAACATTTTATGTGTGTGTGAGTGTGTGGTGGAGGCAGTGAAGTGCAGGGAGGTGATAGATAAGAAATCCAAAAGAAAGGAAGGAGGAGAGGTGTGTGAGGAGGAAGCAAAGGACACAATGACCATCAGTGAAGTATCTTTTCTGTATATTTCTATTATGTACAAGAAGAATGGGTACAAAAAGGGCATGGGAGCACTGAGGATGGGATAATGAAAGAGGCAAAGAGGTGGACGGGGGTATGGAACAGTGGGGGGAGGGAAGTGGAAGAGAAGGGATGAAAATAGAAAGATGCAGGGGAAAATGGCAGACACGAAGGGGAGGAAAAAGACAGATGGCAGATAGAAGGGGCCAAAAGACCAGCAAAAATAAAGACGAGGAAATAGTGAGGAGGATTAACGAAGGAGGAGTGCAGCATGAGAACGTTCATCAGTCTGCACCGTTACAAGTTCTCGCAATTAATTGGTCAGAATGAACACAGATGTTTGCATTTTGCCTCAGGCCCATGCTTAGCTCCCCACTTTTTTGCCTCCTCTGGCGGTCCAGATCATAATCGATCAGGAGAGCTGCTGCCCGATGCGTCTAGCTCACTTGGAACATCCTGACCTGCCAGCCTCAATTGGAGGGACTCAAGAGTATCAGGGTCATTGATTTGACTTTCTCCAAGGGAGGCGCATAAACTATTTTAACAAGTCAATGTGCACAACACACATACATAAATTAGTATGCAGAATCTATTTTTTTTTTTATCAGCCTTTCCTGATGAATATTACATGTTTTCCATTATTTATATACTGTGCATGTAAATGAATAAAATAATATATCATATCTGCTTACCACAAATTCCACGCACATCCCATGATCATGTCCCACTTATTCAGACAGAAAATGTCAAGGTTACAGGGAAGAGATCTTGGAGGAGCATACCAAAGCTATGGATTAAATTTAACCCTCGACTCAGTACAAGTTTTTGAAAAAAATATACAGTAAAGAAAGAACAGTATTAAAGAGCACCTCAAGAAACAAGAGCACTGTCTAGAATCTAAATCAGCTTTGTAGAATAATTCAAATAAAGAAACTGAAACTAACTAGGCTCCATGTAAAGAACAGATCCTTTCCAAGACCAGTCAACTCTTTAAATGTAATCCTATGTAAAAGACAGACGTAACAAGGATAAGTCAAGATAAGACTAGAATACAACTGCTGCATGGTTTGGACACTTTTACTAGCAGAGATTTCTGTGTATATACAGAACAGTATGTGAAGATACAGAACATATTGGAGAAGATGACGCTTAACGTAATCTAGGAATGGTGTCATCACCTAGTTTTTCCAGCTAAGCCTGGTTAAAGGAACCAACTGGTGAGACTGTTTTAGACCTTTAACTAAACAATGAATATCGTGACATAGTTGCTTCTAGGTTTTACTTTATTTCATTATGTTCTATAAATCAAAAGCCACAGGTTTGAAAACTCTAAATCCATCACAGTGCACATATTTTTTTCTTAAAGATTTGTGGTCCAAATTCTGGAATTATATTTTTTTTTTTTTATATCCTGCAGCCATGAGCAAAATTTTACTTTGTGCTGGATTTAAGTACATTTGAAAGAATGGAAAGAATTAGAAAGAGTTGGCTTAACAACCAGTTTCCTAAAAACTTAAATCCATGGAAGTCATCAAAAGGATACTCGGAATTTAGTTTGGAACTCAAATTAGGGTGAAAAGTTGATTTACCACAAGTTCAAAATCTTTTTCTTTTTTACTTTAATCAGAGCCCACGTTTTACATTTAAAATGTACTGTTGGAAAGTCAATTCTTATTCAATTGGCTTTATTTGTGTAAATATACAAAAGCACAGAAACTGTCCTTCAAATGGATGCTACATTAAAGAAGAAAACTTCAGCTCAAGTTATCCACTTAAACAGAAAAAGATTAAATCTGAAAATAATGTTTTATAGAGGATGGTTTCTCTGAATAATAATCTCAGGACAGTCTTTCGCAATAACAAATACCAAAGCTTACAAAGATGGGTATGTATCACAATGTTTTTTTCTTTGCCAGGAGTTTCTATGATTTATTGTGAGACTGTAAACTTTATTTGAAGTGTATTTTTATTAAGCTATTCTCATGTACAGGCTCCCAGAGGCCATTGTCTTTATTGACAAGCCATACGGGAGTGATATGTCTTAACCTTCAATATAATGGGAGGCCTGGGGCTTACTGGTGTGCTCTGCCGACTCGGACACGCTCCATAATATTTCTGGTGTCGTGAAATTGAGTGCAGGTCCCAGCTGTGTCGTATCAACATCTATGTCTTTCCATCCATCTTTTCTCTCTCTTTCATCCACCATTAAATAGAGGTGAAGCAATACTCCAACAAAGCATGGAGTGCTTGGTTTCATCTGCTCACACCTGAAGAGTGTGGCCTGATATAGCAAGGGCTCTCAAGGTTTTTATTTTCAATATGGCTCTGAGAGCAAGTGTTGCTGTAGATATAGAGTCAGTCCTTTCAAAAGAGCCAAAATAAATTCAGCCATGCTGGTTAGTCGTGTGCTCCCAGTAGTCTTTAATCAAAGCCTCACAGTAGGTCAATACCTCTTTGAGATTTCCTTTTCTTTTCTTCAAATTTTTGTTTACATTTGCCATGGCTCACTAACAACCTGCCAGCCTCTGGAGGTTAAGGACTTTATAAGAGAAGATTCCCATCCTTTACCAATGACACGTACACAAAGAGAAATGAGATCATATGAGGTTAAAGGTGCAACATAAAGATCCCTCCTCCACAAAATCCAATAATGTGGGAAGAAAATGTAGGACAAACAACAAAAACATGTCCAGTAAAAGCTTATATATGAACAAACATCCTCATTTGAAAAGAAGTCACTCAGCTGAATGGATGCAGTAAAAATGCATCCATCTAAGAATCTCATGATTAGAACGAAGACCCAGGTTACAGTGTGATGTGGTTGTATCGCAAGGAAATATAGTGCCAACACTACTGATATGACATAACTATTGATATACTCATATAATCAGTTATCAGGTTTCAGATGTTTTTACAAAATTAAAATTACATAACAAATATGGCAGTGAGGCAAAATAAACTGAGTAGGGCTGTTACATTTTTAACACACACACCTCTAAATGTAGTGAAACGTGGGCAGTCAGGCAAGATTGTACAGTCAATGTTGCATCACTTGTTTCTGGTGCCTCCGATGTGACAAGCTAACAGCTGAGTTCCCAAGATTTGTTTTGACACTACAGTTTTGGAAAACAGCCTTATCCATGTTGGTAATTTTACTGTCTACTATACGGCATAGGACCCAAAACACTTCCACACACAGTTTTTCAGATGTTTCAGTGTCGTGATTATCCAAACAGCAATTTCTTTTCTTGCCTGTCATGCCTCCATTTTATGTAGTAGCTTAGCAATAAGTCAACACAGTCCTGCAATAGGCCAAACTGATTTTAAGAGTAACTCCTGCTGACAGTAAAATTTGAATTGGAATAACTCGTCGAGGCTCAAGATGAACTTTTTTCCTCCACCTCTGAATTAAAGTTTGAACTTTTCTATAATAAGTGACAGCCCTGGACCTGATGTAACTCAAAGTGGTGTGCTGCTGTCAAAACAACATTCCTTGCATAAGCAGTAACAAGACAGCTCTAATATGGCTGTAGTAGGGTTTTATTAATAAACAGGGATATTTTTTATAAGATAAAACTATGTTAGCTACAACATCAGCGCTGATGTACATGCATGTATTGTTTCATTTGAATTTTATGATTCTTGTGAATAGATATTATCACTATAATCCAAAAGTCTTATTATGTAAATAAATGTAACCACTATTGTCCATTTACGTCTCACATTTGCTGTGAATCACAAGTTAAGAAGCAGACCCTGGGTTGATGGAGCTGATAAATGGCCCATCTCACTCCTGTGAAAGGTCAGAGCTCTTATTATTTACAACACCGGATCTTTGTCATGGCTCAGTGACACTGACCTTGCACAGGCCCCATGTCCCTCCGTCTGTCAATATCACTGAGTGTACGGGTCTTCATTTCCTCTATACACTTAAATATTGCGGCTTCACAGTACACATACTGAATAAACATGTACACACTCAGAGAGACACACGAAAAACACAGAGTGCATCTCAAACCACTGGAGTGACCTTGGTCTAGATTAACAATGGTCCTGGAGGAGCAGACCTCATTTATAAATCCTCTGAGGGATCCATGGTGTATTTTTGTTATTCTTCATGAGCAAATACAAGTATACTACACCATTTTTTTTGGGATCTTTGTAACAACAATGGACAAAATAGAAAGACGGGCACACAAAAATAAATGAAGTAAACAGCTTTCTTGTCATATGTACACAATTCATACAGTTACAAGCAAAAAACAGATCATAAAGCTGGAGATACAACTACATGTGGTTGCAGTGGGTTGCCATTATTGTCTGGATGGTAACATTATTGTCCTAGTGGTAGCACCAGGATACTATCACAAGGATTAAATTTTGGTATTCAGATTTCAGTCTAATTCAGGACCAGTGATGGCAGTAACAATGCCTTGCCTAGATTACTTTGGCCAGTTTATGAATGCAAGGTATCAATCATCCACACATACCCATTTTTTTTTTCTACTGCCATCAACTACTGCTGATGATTCACGATAATGATAATTTTGGGATTTGTCTAATGATACTGCTGAGACAAGCAATCTCAACAGACTAATGCTCCAACCTGTCATTACGTGGAAGGCCACCACAGTTCACATCAGCTGAATCTTCAATGTCAAACCCCTTGGTGTTGTTTTGATTTGGGACAAAACATGTCCTTGATGAGTTATGCCCCGCAGCGACACCCTTTGGATTTATAGGTCGCGTCCAGCTGCCTGCTACACTGAAAAATGGCAAATCAGCATATAAATGACTGCGTTATTGAGAGTGCTAAGAAAAACATCAACCCACAAGTCCATTATATTAATTGGAATCGCCCTCACCATGGCAGGAACTGGCTCCAGTCGGACTAGGGTCGAGTGGTGATAAATGAAAGGCCGGAGTATGAATATAGCCTTGGCCAATGATATAGCAGAACATGTGAACAACTGCTCCCTTTTGTTTATACTGACCTTGTAATTAATCAGACAGAGGCAGGAACGGAGGAAAATGTGTAGGAGGAGGAGGGTGACGTGGAGGAGCACAATTTAAGCCCCTTTAGATCAGACTACACTGGGAAATCCTGAGTAAACACCAGCATAGTCTACAGTGCTTCTCAAATGAAGTTGATAAAGAGATGAAATATCGCAGGAATCAGGGGTTTATCACCGAGGATGTTACACGACTTGGGAATTTAGGTCGTGTTTGTTTGCTATCACAGTTGGAAACTGTTTCTCAAGCTTAGTGTTATAGACCGTGTCAGACTATGGGATGATGTTGCAAAATATCTGAAATATTCAAGCTTAAAAAAAATGTCATTTGCAGGCACAGATTTAAATTTCTAAATTGCATGCGAATTTGTTACAATTAGCATAGTCTCTAAAAATCCAGAGCACATTCATTGCAAATACTCATTCACTAAAACCCTAATAATATGTGTTTTGTGTGATCTTAGTAAACACACACACCTACAGCCGAGCACACAGTCCTCATCGTGTAAATGGGTCTGAAATGGACCTGAGGACAGGTCCATAGACCCATGAATAATTGCAGACAGGAAGGAAACACCAGTGCTGGCAGCATGATACACAGACAATTAGCAAGCAGACAGGGTCGAAAAGATTAGTGATACATGCTGCTTTTCCGCGTCCATTACAGTTCACGTTCTCTGTCCTGCACGAGGCACCATACGATTAGAGCTGTTTGTCCAAGTGGACTCTACCCAAACCAATTAAGACTGAATATTAATAATCTGGACCCCGCTAACCCGACCAGGAGGTCACAAAGATCCGAACGTTCAGCTCAGTTAGATGATATTTTTTCCTTGTTTACTGTACCGACTTGTGCAGATCACAGCAGCCTGACATTATTCAAATATATAAAAGCTCAACATCCATTTTCATCAGTTTATTCTCAGCCAGACCTGTTGCTAAAGAGTGAGTGTCTTCTGTTGTGTAATTCAATTCTCTTCAGTTGGCCCGACTATCTCAATAAATGGAAAATATTATGAGAAAGTTCCAGTGCCAACCTATCTTGAGGGAAAAACAGCTCATGATGTATGACTCCCAATTAAACTTATTTATACAACGCAAAAACATATTGATTTAAACTGTATAGAGCTCAGTAGACTGTAGACTGTGGGCTTAAATATTGAGGACAGCCAAAAAAAAAAAAAAAAAGTTGTACAAAATCAGCTCATATGTATGCAACACAAACCCCAAGGCCTGTTCATCTTGAAGCTCCCTTCTCAAAAATCATTAACTAACAAGGTTAAACATTAAATCATAGCAGTTAATCATTTGCATATGAAATTATTACATTTATTTTTTTTTGCATTCATTGCATTTTTTTGCTGCAAAATTTAATGGGATCCACAATCATGATAAACAAAAAAAAAAAAAAAAAAAAAGAGAAAAAGCTAATTAAAAATGACAAAACAATAATTAAAAATACAAACAAATTATTAATCGTGTTTTTTTTTTTTTTTTTTATGTTTACTAGTTTTATGGATGCTCTTAACAAATGTGGCCCATTACTCAAAGGGGTATTGAAAAGAGGGCGAGCAACAGGTTTATTTAGCAAACACAGGAGATTAATTTCAGATACAGAAAAAAAAAAACAGAAATGTGGCACAGCTTTATAGCAGAGCCATTAATCAACGATGAGAAAAGTATATTTATGCACAATCTGATGCATTACAGGAATTTATAATGAGTTGCGCAACACTGGCCATTGATAAATATGCAGCTCTCTGGTTGCAATCCTGTGTATTTCAAGAGACAGATTTCATAAACAGTACAAAGCTTGTGACGCTGAGTTATTGTACTAGGCAGTTTCGCAAAATGTCATCCGCTAATTAACTTCAGTGCATTTGATAAAGAAAGTTCTTACCTCCATGAGACATAGATGCAGCACTTACCCGGAGAGCAAATGATCACATTTTTCCTTTAGTCACGCCTCCTTTCTTCCATACATCTATATACAGTACATTATTCGTTCATATTCAAAAGGCTCCTCAAAGGATCCAATACATCTGTCAGGTGCATTTTAAACCACCTGTTTTTAATCTATTCCTTGAATTTAACTATCACTCTTCATTTTCACCTACTTAACCTCTGTAACTCAAATCTTTGTCTCCCATAAAGCTCCCATACTCATCTTTAAATGCTAATGCGTCTGCCAAATATAACTATGAAAACAAATTCAATAACCTTCATTTGTTCAGAGCAGCAGCTTTCAAGATTGCATTAAAAAAGGTTTTATAAGTTGACAGTAAAAATTAAAAAAAAAAGAAAAGGGAAAAGCAAACGTTCTTTATTTTCTGGACAGAAAATCCTTTTTATGAAACATACCACTATAATAACAAAACTCTCTTCTCCTCAGGGTCAAAAGTTTTCTAATATGGCAAACTATTTACAATAAAAACTTCATATATCGACAAACTGCCGAGGCTCACGCTGCAATCAGGCAATTTACAATTCACTGGCTCGGTGAGTTGAAGTCCTACATCTCAAAGAGTGAAGCAGTGTCAAAATGAGACAGAGTTTGTTTATTGCTTAGCCTGAATTATATTCTTACAATTTTATGAGCACATACTTTTATTTAGTATTCGTAGACCCCTCATGAATTTCACACTCCAGAGTACCTGCATGTGCTTTTGCAGGTCATCACTTTATTTAAAGCAGAACTTTAATCCCATCCTGGGAGATTCTCACAAGTTTATGCATCCACATGTGCTTATTTGTGTGTGTTTATGTGTGTGAGTGTGTCTATGCAACTATACTACTTTTATGTGTGTGTGGCCATGTGGTGTCCACAGCATCCAGCCAGAGTAATGGAGCAGCCCCATCTGGACCTAACACATGGACCAGACTGTGCTCCTGAGATCGTGTGTGTGTGTGTGTCTGTGTGTGTGCGTGCATATGTGCTTGTGTGTGTGTGTTTGTGAACTAGAGGCTGTGAGTGGTCAGCCAGGAGGAGAGGCTGAAAACCTGCACCTGTTACTGCTTCCAAGAAAAGTCTGCTGCGAACGGTCAGTCAGAGCAGAGTCGACGGTGAAACAGATAAATCGGGAAGAAGACAGAGACACTGACAGCAAAATGAAGAGATGGAGAGAGATTGGAAAAGGAGTGATGTGTTAACAGGGTTTGTTTGCCCGTCTGTGTACTCGCCTCTATCTCTGCATTTGTGTGCTTTGTGGATCACAACAACATGATCAAGGCCTAACTTTATTATGGTGGCAGCTTTTGGCCGTGGTTGAAAAGACTGATCAATTTGGCTTCTCCCTTTGACGTAGCCCTGCCATGCTGCCCATGACTCCGCAAAACCTTCAGCTGCTTGGCAGCAAAGAAAGGGCTGGCGGGCACCAAAAGAAACGAATTGTAACCTCGCAAAATGAGGACTGTAGCCCAATGAACGAGCTCATTTTCTGCCCCCTAGTACAGTCTCATCTGCATTGGCACAATGTGGTGCTGTGATGTACACTCAAACAGGGAGATATCCAACTTTTAGCTCAAACTTATTATCAATTTCTCTTTATAATAATCATAAATTAATAAAATAGAGCCTATAAAACAGGAGGAAGACAAAAAAAATCAGGACGGTTCTCTGATTATGATTTAAATGCCCATGTCTTTTCACAGCATAAGTTATCTCAGCGTTTTTTGGGGAGGGTGAACTCATTTGCGGATGCAGAGCTCATAAAATTTGGATGGATAGAGAATATCCAACTCATTTCTCATATCAGGAGTACAGCAGCTGACAAAGATAGCCAGGTGGCACCAGCAGTTTAATAGACTTTAATAGAGCTTCTTGTTAAATGTTGCTTGCGTACAAGAGTGATTCACTGCCTTTTTTCAAAGCCAAACACACTATGTCACCTACAACAAACCTTAAATGAACTCAGTGTCACAAAGCCCCAGGGCTTAAAGATTTGCTCTTGTTTTCAAATGCTAAATGAAAATGAATTATACACAATCAGTCACAGACGCATTTGAACTTACACATGCACACACGCACACCTTTTTTCTTTTTTTTTTATTTCGGTTGCTTTCCTCACATCGAACACCTCCCTCAGGCAGGATGACAAAATGGAGCTGCTCAGGTGGGATGATTTACCTGTCGAACAGGAGGATATGGTTTTGAGAGCCACCATTTTTCACTGGGTGCTGACACCATCTCCCAAAAAGTCATAAAGAGACAGGGCGCCATCCAGATAGCAGGCATAGCTCATTTCTATGACTGTGTCCAGCTGTACTTTACGATGTTTTTTTTCTAACATAGCTGGAATAAAATGTCTGTCATAAATACATGTGTAATGCTGGTTGAACACTGTCATAAAACAGACGAGGAGACAAAACATTTACTCTCACGTTCCATATTTAATGAAGCTTTTCTCTGAGAGTGTGCCGTCTTAATTTCCTAACAATGCTCAGTGTTGCCTGCTGAACCCTCCTTTGATCATGTGAAGCAGTAGGCTGTTTTCACCTTTATCAGCATTATTACATCAGATGTCAAGGCACTGGCTCAGCCTCCTGCCACGGGTTATTACGGGCTTTATGCTTATTTCACCACATTTTAAAGATGCAAGCTGCGATTTCAAATATGAGGCCTTTTAGTCTTGCTCATTTTGACACTTTTGACACAGATCAAAACAAACATCGTACCTGCAACCAAATTCTCAACCATTCATTAGCCCTTTAGGATGAATATCAAAGGATTATCTGCAATTTGCAAGCAACGCTCATTTGTAACATTTGACACAGGCACCATTTGAATGTGCATGTAAGCAGCGCAAGGTAATGTTTTATTTCACAGGTCCCTAATCTCATAATACATTTCTAACACTTGTATTGCGAGGTAAATATTCGAGAGAGCTGGGCATACAGAGCAAATTATAGTTTTATTATTTCATATTTAATTAACTGAAATTAAGGGCTCACACCCTGAAGAGAGTTTTAGTCACAGCACACTTTGACTACACACATATATTATTATATCTGATAATTAACGCACTTATAACATAAAATTTTTTTTTTATATATTTTGGCTGTACAGCAGCTAATGGACTTAATTCTGGCTGCTATGAAAATAAAGTCATCAAAGTATTCTGATATGATTAAATATGGTTTAATCTCAAAAACAACAAAACTGCACACAGTAAAGAAACATCGTGAGCCTCAAGCACTTTTAGCAAAAGCGCTGAACATGTGCTTGAATCCCCCATTCACCTGAACTGATCTGCAAAACTTTTACAAGGTCTACTCTCTAATATAAACTTTGTAAAAAATCTATGCTCAAAAAAATCGCACCAGGCATTAGTCTAGAGTTCATTACCCATAAGTACGACTCCTAACTCTGGTCTTGGCCACTGAATTGTATTCAACTCAACCGTCTCTCACTAAGCCTCAACCTCTCTACTTAACCATCCTCTTTGCGCACTGCTTTACGACCACTGGGTAGCCTAAAGTGTCTCTCCTTTGACCCTGCAGCAACGACACTAGTGTGTGGTGGAGTCCTTTCCCAGCTCCAGTCACAGCCTGAGAGAAGAGAGGAAGAGAGAGAGAGATCTGGGCACACTGCTGGTGTCACAGAGCTGAGCTTTAGGAAAGGGCCAGCTGGACGTGTCGAGATGACTTGGCAGCATCTGATTTGTTACATGATTTGGCCGCCATGGCTGTAACACAGCCTCATTTAAATTCATGCATCTTTTTTTGAACCCGCGTCTGGAGTCGGTTTCAGAGACAGATTTTTATGTCCATGAAACCTTGGGATGAGCTAAGTAGTTCTTTTTTGGATGCAGTTGCTGCCAGCCACTATGGGCGAATGTTGGTTATTATAGAAATGTGTAATATTTTCAGATGTGAATGTGGTACAAAACCAGCACAATTTTTCGTACAATCGTTTTGTTTTAATTACTTATATGTGTGTGTGTGTGTGTGTGTGTGTGTGCATATACATACATACATACATATATATATGTTATATAATGTTAATAAGGTTTGATTGATTTGATGCCTGCTAAACAGCTGACTTATCACAAGTGATTCTATTATTTTTCTTTTCACAATACAATTTCTTCTTTAACAAAATAGCTGCTGTTCAACACATTATTTCCAGTCTCCAATGTCAGTGTTTCCCATTGTGACTCAGCAATTCAGCAACTGTTAGTCACAAGGACACAAACCAGCCAACATCGTTCTTGATTTCCTCTTCCCTGACACTGATGAAGTCACAAATACTGTGGACCAGATGTTAATTACAACATAGAACTGAAACTGATTGCTTTGTTTTTATATTTGTATAGCTTTTCATCCAAAGGCATGTTCAATTTCCAATTAAAACTGTACCTTTTGCTGAGCTGGTTGTTGCTCTGAGGGTGTGTTCACAGACATCATTAGGCAACGATGTGGTGCGACTGCAGTCAATAGAAGAGACAGGAGGTAGGAACAAGTACATACAAACTTGCCCAGAGCAGAGATGCATCCACACAAGTTAAAAAAAAAATCAATGCTAGGAAAAATAAGTGTGTGTGTGTGTCTGGTTATTACATTATCAACCAGCTTTGTATTTATTCACCTCAAAGAGCCAGTGGTCAAATATGCACAAATAACAAAGTATCTCAGCTTTAACTTTGCAGTAATGGCTGTGGCTGATTGGTTCAAGGTTCAAGGGGTTTTATTTGTCACATGCATTTGACATACAGTGAAATGTGGCTCTAAGACTAAGTGTTTCATATAATTTCAAAAAATGAATGCACTGAGTGTGTATGTACAACAATCTAGACACATAGTGTATATATAAAAATACCAATTTTTGAGAAATGGAGGCGAGATAAGTAGTAGACAACAGAGTATATAACAACAGAATGGTCAGTCACCATTGGCTTGTCTGCTCACACTTGTGCCATCGTTCACAACCCAACTGGTGGATGATAGTCACCTTCTCTCTCCCACAAAAATACACACGCACATGCACGCGCACGTACAATTTTTCAACCTCTGGCACCCTTCATCTGGTCTCTGACACCTGTTCCCATGGCAACACTATCAATAGGGGACCAACCAGGGTCAGTGAGTCTCTCTCTCTGTCTCATCTCTTTGCACAGGTCCTGACATTTGGAGCTCCGTCTCACCGTGTACCTGTTCACCCATGAACAATTTTTACTGGTTGTACATTTTCTCATTCTATCGATTTCTCCTGCTCTGTCTCATGTCTGTCTCAAGCGTACACGCATGTTAACCATCGTCACGCACACACGCAGAGCACACGAACACATCACGGTAACTTGTCAGAGTGGACTTGCTGTCATCTGACACCTGACTCTAAGCTCTTTGTGAGAGGACTAACAGCAATAGCAGCTTAAACAGTCACAATTCTTAAGCATGTGCTCTGTACTCTATTTTTGCTCAATAAATCAACTTTACTGTCCATAACTACTTATTATCACCCCAATCATGATAGATAGAAATTAGCAGTTCCATAATAGCATTAATCTGAGCCCATACCATACTTTCACAAATGTCAACTTAGTAATGAATTAAGAGGAACATTCAGGGAATTATTCAACTGGAACTCGACTTACTGAAATGAGTTAGTGGATTAGCTGAGATGGACATAATTATGAAATGAATGCAACTGCATTATGGGCTTTGGCTTTTTAGACAATACACAGCTGCTTGACTATAGTCCTTTAATTAAAAAAAAAAGTATGAGACAAGAACTGGATGCACTGTTTCTTTTGCTGTATGATTGTCTTGTTTTTTTATAGAAATGTTCAATTAATATTATAATTACAAGACATATTTTTAGAGTGCATTCAGTTTTCTAAATAGCTGTGTCTGGTACAAACTGATGAGTGTCAGTGTTTTGGAAGAAAGGATTAAATAAACTTTCATTTCATGGAAAAACTGTAGGTGGATAAAACTGGAGTTAGTGTTGTTTGCAGCAACAACAGCAGCAGAGTGAATCAATCTCCATCCGCCCCAATGACAATCAGGACAGGAGAGCTCGTTCAATCTCATGCGATATGCAAAGTGCGTGCAATAAATCTAGGGGTGGTTAGGGATGTGTCAATAATAGTGTCACTTTTTCCTCAACAAGGAACTGGTGTTCTGGCCTTAGCTAACCCAGTTTAATCCCTCTCCCAGCGGCATGCTGCAGAGCTGACCTGAGTCGCACACTTTGTTGGAGAGAATGCCAATGGCTGTCAGACAGCCACCTGCCCATGTGTCTCTGCCTGCGGAAGGGCTGCCAGGCCAAACCCCACTGATTAGGTTATTTCTGAATCAGACTCTCTCTCTTCACTGCCACACTATTTAAAGAGGTAAAAACGGGGAGCAGTTGTGTTACAAGGAGGAATCACAAGAGAAAATGTCCCCTCCAATCTTCTCGTTTTCTTTCTCTGATTGACTGGGTTTCCTTCAAAGACAAAGGGTGAACTAAAACAGCCCAATGAACAAAAAAAGTTCCTGAATGTCAAGCAGAGGTTTCAGACACCACACATCCAACCACCCATATAGACAACCGATCACATTTATTTGTTCATACTTGAAACGCAACAAATACTGTATCAGTGAGAAGGTTCCTTCTCCTCAATGTCAAAACAAATACCATAGACAACAGTAAGAAACTTTCTGTAAATAACTCCCTATGGCAGGCTGTGTTTTTTATCCTTTATTTCATGAAAAATAAATAATTAAAACACTCGTGTCTGGCTCGTCAATAATCCTAAACCCTTAATTTAGAAGATTTTGTGGTGTGGAATAATCTCCTTTGTTCTAATAACGGAAAAGAGGGCAGTCTGAAATTGAATCTTTTTGAAATTTGTATTTTGTTTTGTTTTTTTTCCTCACATACAAAACATCATGCTCAAAACATTCATGTCTGGTGCTGAAAACAATTTATTAATTAGTCAATCTGCATGAAATTAATTTTGATGATCGACAAAACATTTCAGTCATTTATCAAGGAAACCCTAACGAACCTCTGTTGGTTTCAGCCTCTCAAAAGTGTAAAGTTGTTGTTTTTCTAGTGTTTTATATTACTTCTGTATACCTTTGGATTTAAGGCTGTTTCTTGCTCACTATGTGTCACTCTATTTCAGCTGCCACAAATACATGGTTATTGCCAAGCGACCCACAAACAACCCGAAAACAATCATGTCACTTGCCTCAGGTGACATGATTGAGTCTGGTCACCTTTCTGTGTCGTCTTTGTCAACCTTTACCAAGTGACTCAAACAAACTAAGAATAACAAAATGGGGAAAGAAAACTATTTTTTGAAGGTGCCTTTACAGCAAGTACAACCATGCCAAAATAATGTATAGTGCTACATACTAAATATTAGAATCTATTGATAATTTGAAAAGTGTTATCTACAAAACGTCCTTCAAGTAGAAGTTCTCCTTCTGCAGATGTGTGTGATATCTTTTTACTGTGGACTTAATACTAGTGAGTCACTGTATAAGTAACAGTCAGCATTTTTACTCTTCCCTCTGCTGCCGGGAGTAGTGGAGCTAATAGCTACCTGCTACATTTAGGTGATTCAGTGGTTTCTAACATGGACTTGAAGGCCCATCCAAAGAGTTTGAGATAATTTCTCGACTTTTTTGTTTAAATGATAAAATCTAAAGATCTAAAGAGAGTGGAAATGTCAAAACAAGGGACCCCTTGTACTATGTTCTATAAAATACATCTTGTATTTTTATTCTTTCTGTAAAATCTAGATCTGTAAGTGTATAAAATGTACAATATTCACCCTTGTGCACAGTAGAAAAAAAGTATATATTAACAGAAAATGTAAGTATCTATGTACCTATTTACTTTCCAACGTCCATTTTTTTGTTAATCAGTTATTTTTTAGTTGTTCATTGTACATTGATTATAAAATTAATTAATTGGATATTCATAAACATTCTCTGATTCCAGCCTCTCATCTGCAAAGATTTGCTGCTTTTATTTGCCTGATGTGACAGCAAATTCATCATCTTTGGTTTTGGACTGTTGGACAGAAAAAAATAAGACTTTGTTGCTGTCAAAGTCACTCTGGGATTTAGGAAACTGTGACAGGTACTGGTATAGTTCACTACATTCTGACATTTTATAGACCAAGCAATCAAATCAATAAAACAGGAATTTCTTGCTGTAGTCCTAAAACCCTGTTAAAACCTAAAGCCTGATGACTCTGCCCTTGAGGGCCTTAAGGGCTTGGGCCCCAGCTGGATTTTCACAGGTTACACATAACCTTGGGTTGGACTCGTCACCTTGGGTTGGGCTCAGAAATGTGAGAAAAAAAATTCCATTGAGAAGTAAGACATTACAGGCTTTGAATAAAGGTCTTAATAAAAGAGGTGTGCTAATTAAGGGTTTATTATTCCTTGAAGGCTTTCACTGGAACAACTGAGAAACCTGTCAACCCACTTCAGAGGGCTGCCATGTAAAGTCCTGCCATCTATCCAGCTCAGTAGTACATTTTGATTATCTATCAGTGTGAGGACTCAGTTGTTTTAATGACATGACTGCACCCGCTCCCTGATGTCTGCCAAATGAAAACAGAACAGTGCCATCCCCAGAGGAGCTTAATGATCCACAAACACACAAACACGCGCACACACACACACACACACATACTTACCCACACAGAGACAGCAGCTTATTGATCACTGTCAGATCTGTCTATAGACTGGAAACAAGCCTCTAAGCAACACAAAAATTAGGACACTGATGATTTGTTAGTTAACACAGTCAGGGATGACACTCACCCACACACATTCACTGCTCTGTCCCTCTTTTTGGCATACTTACACACTTTCAGAGACAATCACCAATACCCCCGAACACACTTACACTCTCTCACACACACACACACGCAGACACAGTAATTGACTGATATGGAACAGTGAACAAGGAGTTCTTGTCTGGTTTTGAATTATGTCTGGCGCTGGACAATTCTGGACAAGTCTCTGGCAGAGAAGACAGTGTGGGTGTCTGAGAAAGAGAGACAGAAGACAAGGGAAAAGAGTGAAGCATGGCAACTAGAAAACACTCACTCAGAGAGGAGTGAACCGTGTGAACCTTACAACTCCCGCCCCAGGTCTCTATTGCACTGCACAAGGACTGCATTGGTTGGACAAAGCAATAAAATATGAACACACAAGCAGTGAATGAAGCAGTTGGTCTCAGCCAATGTGGAACCAAACAACTTTAGTTGTCTGGGCGCGGCATCTCAAGGTTTTCTGGATGGTAGTTGAATGAGCCCGTCTGCCTGTCTGGGCACAGAACTAACTGTGGCACTCCGTATGAAAGGAGGCGCCAGAGAAATGGAAAGAGAGACAGGGAGGCAAGGAGTTAAAGATTCAAAGAGAAAAGAGCGTGTGTGAGAAAGAAAGAGGACCAATGCTGTCTCTGAGATGACCACCGGCTGAAACTAACAGCCAAAAGGCACAAAGGGACAAGGGATTTCTTGTCCCTGGTCACTTGTACAGCTTGTTTTAGGTCTTTGTATTAGTGTGATTAAAACTAGAGATTAACCAACTACCAATTACCAATTACCAAAATTGGTCAGCAAAAACACCTTGGCAGTATTATAAGCTTCTCTAGTTTACCCTACATTTTAAATGTTTTCATCTTGTTGCTTTTACAGTTGATAGTCACCTCTTTCAGTTAATAGCTTTTCCCCACTCCCATCTCATGGTTAACTAAACTTGTATTCTACCAAAAAGTTTCAGAAAATGTATGTAAAATTACTAATATAATGTTAAACATGTGTAACAATGTCTCCAATACTGCACATACAAACATATTGTCATATATTAGTGGTTCCAAACAAGTCTTTTTTTCATTAGTTCAACCTTCAACCACAGTCTTGTCACATATTCCCTCATTAACACCTTTGCCGCAAATGTCACCTTCAAATATGTCACCTGATTTATATTTGAGACCAATGATTATTTATTTTCACTAGAAACAGCAAAGTTAAAATATTGTTTTTTGGATTTTGCCCCTTTCCTAAGTAGAACGGGGCTGGAGCTGGATGCTTTTACAATTTGTCCATTTAGTGTCCAAGATGCACATCTTGACTTCTTGGCTCCTTTGCTAATTAGTTTACATGTTCTTTCACACATAGCGCATAGTATTCAGTGTTAAAACTGACTCAGGTTGGTGGGAAATGTGTCAAATGCAACTGGTTTATCATAGATGGTGCAATACTTTGCTGATTCTTGTGAATACTATAAATATGTTGAAGAGCCTTTCTCCAACTACAGTTTTCCTTATATATGTGTGAATATATGTGAATCAAATACGAACTTCTCTGTCCAGCTGAGCTACTTCATAATCTTGCCACATAGCCCAATGTTTGCCAGGAAAAAGTAGTACCCTCTGGGGTTCATACCCCCAGTTTGAAAAAATTGAACATACCATCTGAAATAAAATTACAGTTTTCAAAATCCGCTAGTTTCCAGTTTTATTTCACAACTTTTTCAGTTGAAATTTGAAGTTCACACCTTAAAATTTTGACACCACATTTTGCTTACAAGTGTAACACCACTCTGACACATTTCATAGGGGGATCCAAGAGGAACAACAGTGGAGTGAAACATATCAAGATGAAAAGATGGCCCTAGAGGTGTGAATTGTTTCTTTGAACAATGTGGATTGAGGGAAGAGCGCAAACAAGGGTTTGTTTTTTTTTTCTTAATACGAAACAAAAAATGACTCCTGTTTCCAAGAAAGTCAATCGATTGTCAACCCAGACACATTTACAGAAACCTGAGGAAATAAAGTATTCATCTTTACATGAGGTGACGAAAACGTATTATTCAAACAGAAACGTGAAGTTTAACCAATTCATTGTGTTCTGAATGTAGGACTTTTATATTCCGTTAGTTAGTTCAAAGCCTTTTTGACCTCTTACTCAAACGTGAAATCTAAGCTCTCATGAAAATAACTCAGGGTTTAATTTATGCTCAGGATCGCAAGGAACATTCAAATGGATGATCTCTTTTGGAGAGCTGCACTTGACTCTGTTGCATCAGCCGAAGTAAATCAAATGCAACTAAAGTGTCCCTGAAGAGGAAGTCAAACACAATACTCCCTGACAGGTGATTTGCAGGAGAGAGGTTGTTCGTTACTGAAAACACACAGGAGGCACGTACACACTCACTCACACGCTCTTGCCTCCTAGATTTTATTTCATCTTCTCCCTACTGCCAAGGCCTTTATACCCCAGTAGGTTTCAGTACTCCCTGATTGCACCTTTGTGCCGTTATATTGAAAATTACAGTCAGTTTGGTAAAAATCAGTGACCTTTGAGTCAGTCTGACATGAAGCAAGAAGCAGAGTGAAGGGCAAAAGATGGAGAGGATAAAACCGCATACACCTCTGAATGTTTATATTTACGTACATATGCTTGAGCATACACAACCCGTGCATATTATGTACGACCTAAACTTATTAAAAAATAGACCTTACATGCAAAGAACTGCACGGGAGACAATGGCAGTGGAAACGGAGTTAACAAAAGGTGAATGCAGAATCTCCCATGTTCTGCTAATGTGTGATTTCACCCAATTTCAAGCTTGGCTGGCTCAATAACATTCCTGCATCCCATTTAAACGTTCCTCTAGAAATAACATTTATCCAATTTGTTTCATGGTTTCCCGCTTCCATGCTCGCGTCTCACATATGCTTGCGGCGGCCAGCTGGAGTTGTCTGGATTCTTGAGGGGTAAAGCCAGAATCTGAAGAAAAGGGATGTTTTGTCCACTTCGAGGAAACATATTTGTGAGGTAAGCCAGCATGACATACCTGGATAATATAGGGCATGTGATAGTTGTGAAATGTAAAGACTTGAAATTAAATGTCCTCCTAACAATATGTAATACTCAGCTGTGCATTTGGTATATCTTATACCAGCGTGACAGAGCAGGAAAGGTTTACTGCAGGTGATAACATAAGGTTTCAGGTAATGACTGTGCTCATGCTTTAAGTCTCCTCTGGCCTACTGTTCATCCCTTCCTAAGAATAGCACATTTCTGTGCCAAACACCTTTTTATTCAGCAGATTTTTTTTCTGTCATTACTTCCCTCTGAGTGACCATGGATGGTGCTGCTGGATGCAAAACTGCCTCTGTTTTCAGGCATGGGGCCTATCTCGGCAGCAACACACAGTGAAACACAAAATTCATCCAGCTAACAACAGCACCTCTCCCTATTCTGCTACATTCCCTGCACTGCTCATGTCGCTAATTAGAAATGAACTGGGTAATTAAGCACCTTGTCTCATTGTTTGAGATGGAATACTTCTCTCTTCTACAATCCTATGCTTTTGTTGTCAATATACAATGACATCATTTTTTTTTTTTTTTTTTTTTTCTGTACATCCGTCACTCTAATGCCAATTTGAATAACCAGCAATTCAAAAGAGCCTATATTCAAATGTGCCTCAAACTTGGGATGGATGTAGATGAGGCACAAAGAGGGAAAAAATGGCAGAGCTTGTTGTCTGTGGTGGTTCTGTGCCTTATCACAGAACACAGCTTTTGCTTTTTTGACACAACTACTTATCTCTAGTTACTGCAGCATTTTCACTTAGTGCATCAGAAAACCAACAGAAAACCCAGTGTGTCACAGTGCAGGCAAGACAAATCTGGTGTTATCCACTGTTGAGTACATTTGGCATTTATGGGATAAGTATGGTTAGTTATTTAGCAACACCTCTATAACCACTGGCTCACAAACAGTCTAAACGCTACAGGTTAAATTCAGTGTTAGGAAAGTTTGTGATTAACATCAAGCATTTACACTTTCTTTTGGCACTTTGGTAAAAAAAAAAAAAAAAATACTTCTAGAAAAGACTGGTTTGATACAAAGATTTGATGTGTTGCTTATTTGAAACAACTTTTCAGTTGATGTGCCCCAGGAGGTCATTCAGTGCTTTTTGAAAGACTGCACACTGCACTGAGCTTTCTCTGCACAGCAGTATTGGGAGCTGGTGAGATTTCATGACCATACAGTCTAAACCCCAGTATAAAATATCAGTTAAAAACTAGGCATCAAAACTTGTGTTTCACTACGAAAAAGAGAAAGTAACAGATCTTCTTAATAATAAAAGATGAGGTTGAGCTTCTGACATCATAAATAAAAATGTCTTGTGTTGTATCAATTATTTTTTTTGACATCACTCGTTATTTTTTGTTTCACCTACAACAGATCAAGGCCAAATGTTTTTAGTGAAAGTCTGACAGAGAAGCAAAAAAGAAAGTTGTCCAAGATCCCATGAAAAGTAATGATCACAGTACTTTGCCTCTATTTAAGGTTGGAGATAAAGCCTGCAGTGATAATAAGGATGGTTTTGAAGAGTTACTGATCTACTGCTGAAATTCAGTTGTGACAGATCAGCTTTAAATTACAGTCTTTTTCTAAGTCTGGAGATAGGTTGGTCTCATCTCGCTCTCTGGAAGACTTTGACACAGTCTGAGGCTCATGGTTTGATAGAAGTGGGAGGAATAAGTGTGAAAGCATGAAGAATGATCCTGCAGCAAAAGAGGAAATGTGCTACTTCTGAAATTCTGAATGCACCATCATTAGGATTAATATTTAAAACTCAATTCATAGTACTTGCAAATGCAAAGTTGCAAACTGATCAGGCAGATGTCAAATCTTTGGTTTGGAAGCTGCCCCCACCACAGAAAGAGCAACATAAGTTGTTGAAACCAACTGAAACATTTCAAATGCTTAATATTAAAACATCTGGCAGCCAAGAAAATAACAACTATTGAGTCTGAGAAGTAAAGTTGTGTGATGTTGTAAGGAGCAGGACAGCATGGATGGTTGGTCTTTGACACCACAAACTATTTATTGCTTTGCCAACGCTACCAAAAGGAGTTAACTTTCTCTAACTTCCTTCCTTGATAATGAACATAAGCTTTCTCTTAATGTTAGTTTGTACCTTAACAGAACTAGATAAAGTATTTTTAAATATCTGGGTCTCTTTTAAGGCAGTGACAAATTACATGTTTTGTCCTTTGCGCTTTAGAGCTTATTGTTGGTTTGTGGTTTTAGGCGCTTGGTTTTTTTTGTTTTTTGTTTTTTTTTTTTCTGTATATCACAGAGACCTAGCCTGAACTTTTCTCAAATGAGAAGAAATTACATAAAAACAATCTTAGACTGTAATTAATGAAATTATCTAGACGCAAAACGGTTTATGATCAAGTTTATAATTAGGAAAAAAGAAATCAGCTTTGCTTTTCATCCAAATTATAATAAGCCAGTGAAAGATTTTTCAATGAGCTGTTCTGATCCGTTTCCAAAAAGCTTGATTAGAACAATGTTCTTTGCCAGTTTTGCCCAGCAGAATAATAGGCCTTGAAAACTGACTGCAAAGTGTGAGAAAAAAGAGAAACAGGGAGGAAATGGGAGGAAGTCTGAGGGACAGACAGACGGACAGAGAGAATGAGAAAGAATAGTTCATTGTGTGTGCTCTGTCTGCGTTGACACTCTTGTTTAATGAGAAATATTAACATTGGGTCTTTTGGTCTTTAAAAAAAAAATCATCATGCTCACACAAAAGACTGGCCCACAAAAACCAAAAAAAAAAAAAACACTATACAATGAATAGGTCTTATAAAGGAAGATGGACGACAGGGAGAGTGGGCTCATGAACGCATGAACGCATACACATCGTATTAACAGCTAAATGAATCATCTTACCTGCAACACGCTTATCACAATATGCAGTATACTTAACACAGTATATTATCTCATAATAGGTGGGTATATATTCACAAAACAAGGGCAAACTCTTCTTTTCGAAAGGCCCCTGCTATTGTCATATAATTATAGATTCTAGTAATTAATTACTAGTGCAATAGTGGTGCAGCCAACTACTTTATACTGTATAGTTAAACCAATGACCAATGAATCAATAAAAAGTATGAATACTGGAATAAGTTCTTCACAGTGAGGTAGCTATTACATAGGTTTTAAATCAACTAAAAAAAAAAAAAAAAAAAAAAACACTGCATAGTATCTGTAGAAAGTCTTACCTGAAGAACTGGCAGCTGGGATTAGGAGCCAATATCAATACCACGTATTTTAAAAGCTAATCATGTTTTGTACAGAAAATAGACCGCTCTTCTCTTTTATGATTTTCAAAGTACTTGAAGCTCTTTGCACTACTGGTAACATTCACATAGCGCTTGTCTATACACACAAATGCACACTAAAGAAACACAATCAAGGGAAATTCTGGGTTCAGTATCTTTTCCAAGGACACTGGGAAGACTGGTGGAGTCGGGGATCGAACCACAGACCTGCTCAAACTTATGAGTCAATATATAAAAATAAAAAGTTGCACTGAACAGAAAAAAACTTGCATGAAATTAGAAATAACTTTTTCTGGACGATGTTCCCTACGAACATTTTGTAGATTCTCACCCGAGGGAATATGCATACATATGCAATTTTTTAAGCCATTACATTGGTAAGGCCACCAAAAGAATCCATGTACTTACAGTAGCGCAATCTGAAAAGCATCAGGGACCAACATGCATTGAGAACGTGGACCATAACCGCGCATTTTAGCAAAAGTACTGTACACTGCACCATCTACAAGGTTGTTCTTCCTCTCACTAAACTACGGAATTGGTTTGCAGCTTTCCCTGATGTTTTAATGCTTGCCGCCAATTTGCTGCCAAGTCCATTTACCACTACCACTATTAAAACACCAACTGAAAAAATGTGTAAGTCCTCTATAATATACTGAACTCGTGTTTTGATTTGTCACGTTGCCAATTGCCAATTGATTTCCACACATCCTTCATCGTGGGTCAGTGTCAGACATAAATGCAATCAGTCTCAATGGTCAATGTTTAATTCTGCTGCATCAAATTTTAAGTTGAATACTCTGAATGTGCAGCTGTAACCTTAGAAATAAACAAGAAGCAGTGTTAAAGTAAATATATTAATTTACGAATTTACACCATCAGCAATTTCCTGCAATCAGTCCTCTATGGCTTTATTTTAGCAACAGTGTTGCTTTTTGCTGTGATAACAGTTTTATAATCTTCATAGTTTTCCATTACAGGGACATTTCCCTCTCGCATAAAGTAAGCAGCATGCGATAGGTGCACTTTGTGCAAGAAGAGTCAAGAATCCTCTGTGATACCGGTTATCTCTTATTGTGAGTTTAGACTTTGTTGAGCCGGCTCTACGGAGACAAAGCCTGGCCATGTCCAGCTTGCTTCATTGTACAACTAGTTGTTAATTCACTGCAAAGATAAAGAAACACATCCCATCACTGTTAAGTCTGACTTACCAAGGCTGCTGTATTCTTCCTCTGGTTGACAGCTGTTTACTTACTCTTAGTTTTACCTCCAGCACATGTGCAAACTGTGTAAAAGGTTGCATTATTCATCCATTTCCCTCCATTTAGCAACTGGCATTTGTTTTTACCGTCTTTGTTGTAAATGGTAAACCGTAACCCTTAGTCAATTTTGCTCTTAGTCAGGCTGACATTTGCATCCAAAACTCAAACAAAGATACATCCCTGTATCCCAAGTTGCATTTAAATGTACATTATCTGTTCTGTCTGTTGTATCATCTGGTTCAGTTGCTGTAAACCTCTGAAACTGATGAGGACTGGAAACATTTCAGGCAGTGTATTTAGTTAGTGTTAGTGCATTGCTACCGCCTCAGATAAGTCACTATAGTTGCGATGTTTATTCATTTACTTATTCTGAAAATGTTATTTTCAGACTGAAAGGAATATGTGTTGACCACAGCTCGATAAAGGTCAAGGCTAACTAGAAAAGTGTTTCAATTCTTTCCAAAAGCAGTTTTCTCCTACAATAAATACATCAGAAGCAGAGTGATGTGATATGATCTTTCAGTTCTTGCCAAGATGGTGAAAATCCTTCCTGACGTGTTTGTTTTTTAATTCTGATGGATATCTAGATGGATCTGACACTCAACAGAAGGAGCGTGTCAGCTCAGTCTCTGGCAGCACCATGAGCTAAAGAATTTATATCAAATCGAACATGGACCATCCATGAAGTGAGAGCAGACATGTTAGCTGACTGTTCTGAGGTGTAATCATTAAAACACACAGCCTCAGACACATCACCTAGTAGCTCACAGTTTATTTGTAGTACAAAATAGCAATTTGATTTGCTCATTTTGCCCCTTTGAACATAATCACCTGATTTTATTTGTGGTCAGGAAAATGTTTTCTACACAACAGAGACGGAAAGTCCTACAAGTCAATTAGATTAGCTAACCGCTGATAGAAAAAAAAAGATGAAGATGAGAAACACAACTATGACAACATCATCATGAAAAGCATGATCCAAATGAAAAAATATGATGAGATTGAAAAGACCACCGAGAAAAACAAACTGACCAGCACTTTGTAACATTCAATTACTTCATCAGAACACGAGTGGTCGTTTGTCAACCTCCATTTAATTGTGTTGACGCATATAAAGAGACTGTATTAAATCACTAATCCATGTAAACAACTGATCAGAAATGAAATGTAACCTCAGGTATCTCCTCATAATTAACCATTTAACAGTAACATGAGAGGTTTTTAATTGTTCAACAAAAAGTGACTCGTATTTAGCTGGAAGCATTAATAATTAAGTGATGATCCATTACAGTGGACATGGTTAATATAAACAACTTCCAAAGCCACCCTGCTGTTAAATTGTTCAGTTTTGTACATCAGTTCTCTCCAGTAATATTCTTCTAAGGCAGCATGATGGAACATTTTACCTGCATTTTTGGATTTTCACAGGGGCCAAGATAGTCTAGTCTGTGGGTAATACACTGCTCTTTAAAACATAAAACACATTCTCTTAATTTCTCCAGTCTCCAGTCTCGCTGTATATTCACATTTTAAAATGATCTCTTTTTATATATTCTCGTGGATAATTTAACAATTCTATCCAATATCACAAACAGTTTTTAATTCATAAACTTCACTTCCAAGAAATAATATTCTTTTAGTTTAGTGCAGTGTATTGCTGCAAGTACAAATATCCATAAATAAACCAGCTGCAGGCACAAATCACAGCTGTATTAATTTCAAAATGCTTAGTCAATGCATTTGGAAACAAAACACTGCATCACTTGCAAATTTCACCCAAAACGTACCCACAAAGTCAATTGATTTATATTGTTGAATGTTTTTTACAGTATCAAACCAAAGTCTAATTAGTCTTACAAAGTCTAATTTAGCAACTAGATTTTCAACACGTCCAGTTTTTGTTTGTTTTTAACTGATACACCATGGGAGTCAAAAGATAACATTTCACATTTACAGGTGTTTTTTGTGAAGAACCAGATATTCTCTAATAAATTTCCTTATCTTTTGTCCTGATAATCAAAGTGGAGAAGTTTTACATTTATTCAAGCCCAGTTCCCACTTCGCAACACTATGGACAGTTTAACATCCAGGATAACAGTAATTCTAGATTACCTGCTTTAAAGGGGATTAAAAGGGAAAACTGCAGCACACATTAACTTTCCACACACTGTTTTATAGTAAACAATGTTTTACAAGTAGACTACCTGAAAACAAAGGTTTCCCTGTGTAATGAACGGTACCCACACAGGTGTGAAACAAACACCAGGAGAGACAGAGAGGCAACTAAACAAGCATACGTTTGCATTTCTGAATGCACAAGAACTAATTATATTACTGCATTTATTAACAAACCTACAACCTTCCTCTCATTAACGTACACCTGTAATTTGCCCCCCTTTCCCCAACACCCACCAAGTGTCCTAAATCGCTCAAGCAGTAAGTGATTGTTTAGTTTTAAATTCTTACACACCACATTACACTCGCAGACAATCATAATCTAGGACACACACACACACTCGTTCCCTTCGATCGTTCTGCCAATTACACAGAGGAAGTCAGGGAGGAAGAAAATGACAGGAGTCAACAATGCATGCAACATCGATGTGTCCAACCACCACTGTCTGTTTAAGTGGAATTGACTTCTGCTCATTTCCCAAATTACGCATATCTGACTGGCCCACTGCTGCAGGGGCTACAGGAAGCACAGGGACAGAGAGAGAGTCTCACTCACACACACACTCTCTCCATTTCTCCATTTCTCTGCAGGGAATCAATGATGTCTGCTTAATTATTGGGTAAATTTAATCAGCAGCACAGCAGTACTTACTGCCTTGTGACCCAGTAGCTGTCAGGAAGTCATTCGGTTTCCAACAGTTAGTGTTCGAATGCTACCGCAATAATTAAGAGTACAACAATTTAATTGTTCCAGAGGTGTAGAGGTAACAGAAAAACTACCTCCGCCCTGTGGTGGTTCAACACTCAGCTTTTCACCTACAGGTATTTGACTACTGCTGCACATCGTAATTGTTTTGTAAAAAAAAAAAAAAATAATAAAAAAACGACAAATTACACAAATTTCTGTGACCTGGTCAACAATGCACTGATTAATACTGCATCAAACATCAACACATTTAATTAAAAAAAAAAAACAAAAAAAACACCCTAATAAAACTGTGTTCTATGTGGAATGATGTGATTATTAGACCTAGCTCCTTGCTCCAGTTTATGCATTTTATACTATACTAGGCCACTTTAACATTTGGAATTTGTGTTCTGTAATCTTTTTAAAAAAATGAACTTTTTATTAAAAGGAAAAAATGTTTTTACAAATGTCTTCAATACAACTGCACTAACCTTTTGCTCTTCTTCTTCTAAATTATGCAACATGCAAACATCTACGTCTAAAATTCACTGCAGATGATAAATCAAAGCAAACGAACAAAAAAAGCTGCTTCAGCAAGCTACAGAAGTCTCTTCATGACACATTTCATCCAGCCTCAAAAACACTCAACTTACTCCAGTGGGGAGCAGTGAGAATCTTGGCTCTGTTTTCAATGATGGTTTCATTTCTATTTTTTAGACAGCAGGGAAAAAAGGAACACTCAGTCCAACTTGAAGAAACACATCAATCCAAAAAAAAAAAAAAACCTGCTCTTAACCAAGAGTCTCACACCTATCCAACTTCAAGCCAAGCCTGCCTTTCACACTATATTTAGACACCTTCTATTGTTGTTTGATTTTTTTTTTCACTAAAGCTTCAAAGAAATAGAATTATATATTTTAAATCCTGTGGGTTAAGTACGCTGCCAAAATGAATTAATCTTATCTTACCCTAGCTTATCTTACCTTAGCTTAGCTTAGCATAAGCTTAGCATACAAAACAGCTGACCGGCCACTCTCTGATCTGAATATCTAAACTTCTGATCAACCAACAGCTCTAAAGCTCACAATTTATCATGTCACATCTTATTTATTTCATCTGTATACACAGCAAATGCCACAAAGTGCTATATTCTTTGTAACCAAAGGCTCAGATAATGAAATGAGTGTTTGCACTGGAAATACACATTTGTCATAGTTTTCCTACACAAAAAGAAATCAAAATGAAAATTTGTCTTTAAAACTTGTCTTTTAAGACTTAGATCTTATCAGTACATGACAGTGGCAGTCAGGGCCAATCCTGCGTTATTCTGGGAGCAACATCACACGGCTCGGGTACAACTGTTCCCCTCAAGAACCGGCTTTGATGGTAGTATGTAAATACATCAAATCAAGCCTTTTCCCCAAAACATAAATAAAATAAATATGATATGACATTGCAGTTTTCCAACTAGTTAACTATCAGTTAACTATTGGTAACTTGTGATTGATATTGGAACAACTTTACTCAAGATTAATATTTTGTTGACACTGAACATTCTGTTAGCGTCTGACAAGTGTGTGCAATCAAAACCTCATTAGGTGCATAACATTAACACACAAAGCATCGTCACTGTGGCAACAGTGGAGCCCATTCCACAAAATCAGATGTCATGCTTAATGATGACCGTTTTATGGCCAGTCATATACATTCTCAGCAAGAAACAATGCAACACATACTTTGCACAGCTATTTAGCAACTTTTTTTTGTTTTGTTTTGTTTTTAAATCAAAATATTTCAGCAGCCACAGTGACACAAATTTCATGACAAAGCGTAGTCAGATGGAGAGAAAACTACATCCCCAACATATAAAATGCTTTAACTGTTCCTTATACTTCAGGGCACCCCATTGGTTTTCAAATGGTGGTTCTGATACATGCCATAAAAAAGTCCTGTGTAAGTAGGTTGAAAATGGGTCATCACACTCCAATGGGATGGATACTGACTGAAAGAAATCAATGAAAAGTCTTTAGAGTATGGGTAATAACATCTAGGTGTCAGGCTGCAGCAGAACAACAAACAGAATGTGTTTTTGTGTAAGACCCGAGACCCTGCATTGATTATGGTAACTAAAAATATTTCATACTGTCAAATATGAAACTTTCTGATCTTACAAATACAACATAATAGTTCCAGGACCCTCCATTGACACATTTCCAACTGCAGATTCAAAGGTAGGGTCACTCTTCTCTTCTATCCTCTAAAATTCCACATATAAAAGCTCAGTGGTTCTGTTGTTGTATTAACTTCCATCATGAAGTCTGTGAGAATCACAGTCTACTGCAGGTAGTGAAATGGTTCACTACCTGCATTAGCACTTAGCATTACAGAACAGCCTCTGTCAAATCTGTGCACAACACACAACTTCACATTAACCCTCAACCAGTCCCACGTCATCTGACAGTTTTTACATGGAGTCACTACGATGTCCATTCAAAACAATCTTGTTACATGTTGGTTTTTAAGTATTTTCTGATACTAAATCATAGATTCCTACGGTTTCTTCTATAATCTAATGATCACAGAGATACACTTGTGACCAGAGGACATCACAACAACATTTTGGAAAAGATAACATTTACATTTACAACATCTAGTTTAGATTGTTTTGTTTGCTGCAGGAATATTGATAAATACATCACGGTATCCATGCCCCATCACATTAAGCAAAAACCAGTGTTGCTCAGTCGAGCCAATTATTGGGTAAATCTTGTGCAAACCAAACCATAACAGCTCTGTTTTGCATATTAAGTAGAAACATCAGAAAAATCAAAATGCATATTCTATGGAACTGAAAATGCAAATGGGACAACTGGAGCAGTTATAATTGCTCAGTGTGTGCTAGGAATGAGAATGGCTTTTTGTATGAGCTAAGGAGATATTAAGTTAATGACACCATTCTGGTTAAATGGCAGACAGATGGAAAGTTCACAGAGACAAAGAGCTGGCTTAGTTCTTAATCACATTGGCTACACAATTAACTGATGTGTGAAGGTGCTGGTTTGATTGGTTTTGTAGTAGCCGTGTTTCATTTAAAAACTGTTGAAAGTTGTCCTTATCCTTGAGTGTGAATGAGCTGCAAGAAAATATCATTTTTTTATGACCACAATGAAAGCGAGGCACAAAAATATAACATGTTTTGTTGACAATAAGGGTGGAAATTGGCTGAAAGTCAGACAGTGGCAATAGAAGAGTATTCCAGCTGAGATAATGAAAATCTGAAGAATGGCTTTAGTGGATAAACTGTGTGTATTAAGCTTTTAATATTTATTGCGTGATGTGCAAAAACTCACAATTATTAGTATAATACAGTTTGCTTTCCAATTATCCTCAAACTATATATTATCCTGCAAGAGATGCAGAGATTAAACAATTAAAGACAAAGCGAAACATTGGATCTGTAACAAAGCACACAGAGGAGCAGCAGAGCTAACGAGCTAATGTTATTGACCAGGTAGATCAAGCTCATCCACAAGATGAGTCGTTGCTCTCAAGACACAAGACTGGAGTCAGACTACAAGCAACAGGGAAGCATTCCACGCACACACACTTTGAATATGTAATTATTAGATCTTTGCATTGAAATGACCTTCTTTTGGCAAGCACTGAAAAATATATTTGAAAGAAATCATGTTGTGATTACTCAGGCGGACATAGAAATTGCGATGAGGTACAATTTTAGTTGGAATGGTAATTTTCACATTTCAGTTTCCGTGATATGTGATTTTGGCTGGGGTCTGCACCGACGAGCTCGTTCCCTCGCGTCTGGAAAATAAGATTTGTAGATCAGAGCACCTCTGTAGCATCGTAGTACATCTTTTTGTAAAGCTATGTTATGACACATTTTACCACTATCAAAAAAAAATTGCAGCTTCTGTGATTTGGATATTACACTCTCCTAATCTGCAGTTTCACTAATATTTTTTACTCATTGTTTGACTCTTGACTGTTGACTGTTGACACAATCAAACAATAAATTATTAACACAAGGTCGACTTAACCATTTTAATCAAGAGTTACAAAAGCTACACAGCATTGAAATGAAAATATTTTAAAGATCAGCATCCAGAAAAGCAAAACAGTTGAGTTGCAATTTGCTCAGCTCTGCTGAACAGGACTCAGACTCACAGTTGTCTCAAATGACTGTTGAGACTTGAGTTGGAATTGCCTCAACAGATTTAAAAACAGCTTTGGCTGCGAGGCTTTTCCACTCTATGTTCTCCTCTTCTTTCTCCACTCTCACATACACACACATTTTATGATATACCTCTAAACATCAATAAAAAGTTTTCGCTCGCTACAGAGTTGGCCCCAACAGACTGGAAATAAAAATGCCAAAATGATTTTTTTTTTCCTGTTTAAACTTTAAGATATATTGTCATACACTTCTGTCCACTTAGCTTAAGATATTGACACCAAGCTGACAGTATATTAGTGCAGTTTATCATCTTTAGGTTGACAACTTGATAGGTTAATTAGGAATAGAGGAGGCAGCATGCAGTGTGATGTCTCATTTAAAAGTAAATATATATTCATTTCATATAATCATCAGAACACCAACATTAATTAATTGTTCAATCAAACAATCTAGTTGCTGAAGTAATACACTATTATCTTTCCCTTGTTGGTCATTTTACTGAGAAAAAAAGTGAACAGGAGGAGAGGATCGGATGAGGTAGGGGATCTATTTGGAAGCAGTTCAATAAAAGCAATATCTAAATCATAAACTAAATTCATTCCAAATGTCCAAAATGTCAAATTTAAACAGGTTCACAAGCTGAACAATTAAGACAACAGTACTTAATGTACTAAATGCCTTCCACGGAGCAGTAATTCTTTAACCTTTCCCTCCATCAATGAGTTTTTGCAATTAGAAGCTTAGAAAAATGCAAATTAGACACATTTTAATGGAACACAGAGAACCTGTGCTCGAGGATAATTCATGTATTCAGGACACATTTTAGGGGACATTTTTTTTCCCAACAGTGTGCAGTATGACGTCCCTAAATAAAGGTTATATAAAGACAGAACATTAAGATAAGTATCAAAATGATGCAGTATAGTAGTGTGGACTGTACAAGTTCATATAATCCCCAGTCAGCCAGGTATCAAACAACGTCTGCCTCTCACAGCAGCACAGTTGTTGTATAAACAGACCCAGAGCATATTTACCCTTCAGCTAAAGGTGTCTCTTGAGCCGACATGTTTGTATATCTGAACATCCTTCACAGGCTGCCTGGAGGGGGCTCACGTCTGAACTTTAAGCTTTTTTACTGCACAGTGGGGAAGAATAAGCAACTGGTATCGGAGGTCATCTGAACATTTCCTTCTGGCAGGACATGCAAGCAACCATGTGCACAGTTGTGATCACACGCCCACATATGCACCCATTCAAACACATGGGTATGCACCAACAACAGCCTTGGGAGAAAAAAAAAAAACACGTCTGAAGAACAGGTTGAAGGAGATGGAAGATCTTTACAGACTATTTCCCAATGCACACATTCAGGTGGGAGAAGGAGGAGAGAGCTGAGAGCTGCAAGGAGAAGGAGGAGGGGCTGTAGTAGAAGAGAGGAAAAAAAATCATGGTAGTTGCTGAAGGATGAGGATGCACAGTAAGGAAGTGAGACAGAGAGAAGGCGAGAAAGATGACGGAGGGGCACCAAATGTTAAGTAGCAGTTGAAGTGGAAGAATTCCAGTTTGGATTCAAGCTCCTTGGCTAATGAGGATCATTAACATGGCCTGCCCAGCTCCTCTAAACGCTGGGGAGGACTGGAAGATGGGGGGATAAAAATAAAACCTCTCAAGCATATCCTCACAAGATTCATAAGGCAGGCGCGTGTGGGGAAAAAAAAGATATAACACATGCTGGCTTGGAAAGATACTTCTTAATGCAACACCATGTGCCATGGATAGTGGACACAGAGATACTTACCCTACAAGAACATTCAATTGAACTTCTGTTAGGAGCACAGTGGCAAAAAGAAAGAACTAATTTAGATGTCTGTGATTTCATGCACCGCAACACAGACCATGGTGGATAAGTCTCTAAAGCACTCAATATATATGATATGATATAAATCACTTCAATTTTGTTATCCCATGCAAGAAATTTGTGTCACAGGTACAGGATGGAAAGAAAAACTGAAGTAAAGAGATCAGCAAAATGCTCCAATAGCTCTCCCATCTTACATTATTTCAAATGGGCACATTTCTCCCCACATTTTATGATCCTATCAGCTTTGTCATTTCTCCCCTCTCTTCACTAACTGTTACCACACAATGAAGCAAATCTCCCAAGAGACTTAAAAAGCAATCCAAGCTCCTGCACCGCTTCTGCAAATCATTTGTGATATACAGTACACATCTTTTTTAAGCACTTCCAAGCATTTTTAAAACATGGCCAACTGAGTGGTTAAATCAAATGGCATTAAACAGTTTGAAAAGACAAATCCGTCCTTCGTCAGTGGTCGGGAATATAGCACAGAGCTGCTTGCTCTGACATCCAACCATCGATTCCTGTTTTTCCTGCTCTCAGCACTGTCACTCTACACCAGTGGGGGGCTACGTATGTGAAATTTACAACATCTCACCAGATCAGGCTTTCCCATCCAGTGAATACTGCAAATTCTTCTGTCCCTTAAGCCACGATGCAATTGCTTTTCTTCATCTATTATTTCTGATTAGAGAAGAGACAGATGCTCAAAAACACACAGCACTGCGTGAGGCACAAGGAAGCTGGACAAACAAGTGACTTGATAACTTCGGCATATTTGCCACATTAACCTGTCTTGTGTTAATAAATTGCTTGGTGGTATTGTATGTCTGTTTGCTGGTGTTGTCTGCAGTTCAGGGATAGTAGCTACACACAATGCAAATACCTTAATTGCACTGTAGTTTTAAGTAAATCTAAAAACTAAAAAATAAATAAATAAATACTAAAGAGAACATCTTTCTCAACTTTAAACATTAACTAGCCATGTTATCAGAGGACACTGGGAAGACAGCACAGCGTTCCCGTCTTAATTAGCAGTTTTATTTTGAAATCAACCATCTGGTCAAACAGAGGCAGAACAACCAGGCTCCTCCTCTAGCTTTACTTAATGAGGCCATGCTGTGCTAAGCTAACGGTGGGTAGTCAACCTGCTACTGTACAATCAGTTTGTGGGTCCCTGACTTGCAGTTTAAAAGCAAAGTTAAAGAGCGTATCCGTTTTATGTGGCAATGAAGACACTCGCTGCCTAAAGAGCACTTTATTTTTCTTTAAATTTCAACTCTAGTTCTTAGGAAACTTTCAAGAGAAAGGGAAAGGAGGGCAGTAGAAACACAACAAGGAAAGACAGCACGACATAAAGCAAACAAGAAAGAAAGAGACAGACAGACAGTTCACACCTTTGTTCAGACAAACGTCCGTGTCTGGCTGCTCCACCTTGAAAACATAAACCATAGCAGTCTCTTCAGGATTCATCACACAAACTGAGTTTTTTGCGCAGGAGGCCGTTGAGTTGCTTCTTGCAAAGACAAAACAGGGATGGAGGGGGAGGGAGAACAGTCTTTCCACCTGAGTCTCTCTGAGGATTTCAAACAGCACAAAGCGAGCTGCACGATGTAAAAATTGAAATAAACAACGTACAAAACCAAACAATTACGAGGATTGATTCCACATTAATAGCTTTAAAAAAGTCTACAAATTCCATGGGCCTGTATCTGAACCAAAACAGAGTTCAATCTAATTAGCAAGAAAAGAAACTGCGTGATTGATATGAGTGTTTTCAATACAACTTAATGCAGAAAGGAAGGATTTCTGTCCTCTTGCTTCGGTTTATTTTCTTCTACTGTGTGTTAAATCTGTGCAAAATCTGATGGACGACGCAGTCACTAATGAGAACTGGATACGTCCACATTTAACTGTCTTCCTAACGATAAGTAATGACGGTAGCTTAGCTAACACGATTAACACTGGCGCAGAAAATAAAATTCCCCCAAAGTATTATGTAAATAATTAATTACCACGCAGACGATTGCAATCTTGTTCAGCTGCCCACTGGCACTCAAATAACTGTGAGTGGTTCGAAGACAGAGAAAGGAAAATAGTGAAGATAATCCTGACGCAGTGGGAATGTGAGAAAGAATTAACAAATACCACCTGCTCCTTAAGCAATTTATAGAGAGAATTTGCATTTGTAATTTAACCATCAAAACATAGGCTCTTCCCCAAACAGGCTCACAACAAGTATGCACAATGACGGTACACATTTAAATAATTTCATATTTGTTCTACACCATAACATACGTGTTACAAATATATTTCCACAAATCTGGTGTATACAGATGAACTGTAACGCGTGTCCTGGAGAAATGTTTCAAATCCAAACACAGTCGCCTTGAGAGGGCAACACATCTTTCTTCACCGTTAGAGATGTTGTAAATATTACATTAGAGCCACTGTACAGTAATCTGTGTTTAATTTGATATTCAGTCACAAGATTTCCAAAAACACCCTTTTTTTATATTCAATGAGGGATGCGTGTTTGATGAGCAGCAGTTTTCACAAAAACAGTTATACTTGTATGAGTGTCTCTTCCCAGTATGTATTTGTGTGTGTGTGAGAGAGAGAGAGAGAGTTTTTCTGCATAAGAGAGGGAGAGAGTGACAAATGAACAGATAAACAGAAAATGAGAGGTAAAGACAAAGACAGAGACAGAGAGAGTCCTGTGTATCCAGTAAGAGGAAAAGGGACGGAGAGAGAAAGTGATCTCTCAGATTCGATGTCTCAGCTTAATGACACTGGACCCACATGGGAAACGGGAAAAAGCTCTGCGCGAGGTATGATGAATCCAAAGACTGATAACCTCAAGCTTCCCCACTTGCAGCCTACACACACACGCGCACAGAGTCATGAAAAAAAAAACTCAGAAATTAACTGCTTAGCTCCTCTGTTTACTAGGAAACTGAATTGGCGCTTTTCTCTCTTGCTTGTGCTTCTCTTTTTCACTGCCTCTGCCGTTTTTCGGCTGTCTGTCTTTTTTTTTTTTTTTTTTTTACACTTCTCAGATATAGTACTTTACGCTTCACCATCGCTTTCAATATAGCGTCAATACCTAACACTGAACACCCCCAAACCCCTCCTCCCCCCCAACCTGTTCCCCCTGCTGTGACCGTGCACAATATGTCTGGCTGACTTTGACAAATTAAACCAACTCGATATATGGCAATAACCTTCACAGGATGACATGGGGGAAAAAAGGGGAGGGGGTGGGGGGTGGTATGGTAAAGGGAGAGGAACAGAGACTGAGACAAACATAGACAAGTTACAGATGGATGATGGGACATATTGAACATGGTATGGTGTTTCCAAACCAGCCACAGCATTGAAATGCATGAAGAGATAGTGCACATACAGACCAACTCTCTGTACACCACAAAGCTTCATAATAAAAAATATATGGATTATCTATGGAGGTAAAGTGTTTAATTATATGTAGAAAGCAGTGGCCGTCAGGCCGTCAGGCTTCAATATTGTAAGTATCTCATGGTCATCAACAAATGTTTTCCATACATATGATAACTGACTAGGACAACTTTAAAAAGCTGCAACACAACTGGATGAAGTAGCACAGTCTCATTATGCCACAGTTCAAATTCAAGTGCATGAAATGATGTTTTTTTTTCTTCTCTTTTAATAGGCAGAATCTATTCCTGGTAGAGGAGTTAAAATCCCCCTTGATGCTGGACTCAAAATTGTGATGACTCTCAGTCATCAGCCCAACCCTAAATTGCATCAACTCCTTCAATTAATTTTCTCAACGAAAGCTTTTATAATGACTCAAGTGCTTCAGGCACAATTCACCTGTTAAGACAAATGTCCTGTGCAACATACACCAGTGCGACTAAACTAAATATGCAAACACACACACAAGCCAGCAAGAGGGGGTCGTTAGCAGCTATTGTTGTGTTCCTCTCTGCTCAGCGTGATAACGGCTTGATTGATACAGAGGTTTTCTCAGTTAATCACCTGGCAAGATAACTACAAATGAACACTGTCTCTGAACTGAGACGCAAACTAAAACTGCAGAAAACAGGAGACAACCAGCACAAGCACAAATAAAGTACATGAGTGAAGACATAAAATTCACACACACACACACACACACACACACATTCTTGGCACAAGCTGAATGCACCTGCCAAACACCCATCGCTGCTCCACACAAGCTCAAGTTAACTCACCTGCTCTGAGTGACTGGCTGAAAGCTTTCAAATTGGCCTTGGGTAATCTTCTTCCCTCTCACTCTCCGTGTCCCTCTGGCTACTCTGTCGCTCTCCCTCTCTCTCCCCCTGTGGACGAGCACGGACGTCCTACGGGCCGCTCACCCTTCCTGTGTGGCTCGGCGCAAGTGGCATCGATCTCTTGGCTGAGTGTTACGCGGTCCTGCTGTTTCCATGAGACTGTGATGTGTTCTCTCCTCTCTGCCGCTCACACTGCTCCACACAGCTGCAGAGGGAAATATGAGGACGGGCAACGTGGTTGAGTGCTGCTCCACACTCACTCTCTCTCTCTCTCTCTCTCTCTCTCCTCCCTCCCTCCCTCCCTCTCTCTCCTGTGCTGAGACTCTCTCTCTACAAGCCTGTCAGGTGAAACTGTACAATTCTCACTTCTAACATCTCTTCATTCTGCCACTCTTTTTTTTTTTTTTTTTTTTTTTTTTTTTGCTGGACTGAACTGCATGATATATCAGCATCTTTTTTTGTTTTTCTTTTTTTGCTGTTTCATTACTGATTCCTCTGGCTTTTCTCTCATTATTGATCTATGTATCTGTGTCTTTGCTAGTGCAGCCTCTAGTGGTTGTCTTCTCCATGTTGCTCAAATAATAGGAATCAAATTTTACTAACAGAACATGAAACTTCATATTATTTATAAATTATTTTTAAGTCTAAATTTGAATAAAGTTTCCAACTTTAAAAAAAAAAAAAAAAAACTAGAGACAATAATCAATTAAAAGTATACAACAATACAACCAACTTGGTCTTCTAACAATTATTTTCAGAACAGACTGATTGATGATTGACTTTTTGATGAAATAGGTTATAAGCTCATTCAGTTTTTTCCTAAATCTCAACCTAATGTCCTGTGCTTTTGATTGATAAATAATAAAGATACAGCTGCTATTTTTACATTCAATTCAAAATAAATTTGTTTGCAGGTTAAACTTCATTGATATTTTAAATCATCAGTTGCAGGCCAGTAATTTCTTTTATTTGTGAATAGTTTCTTCTGCCATAAAAATAAAAATGAAGATCACATTTTATGATCTGACCTGTGAAATTCAAAATTGTTTCACAAAGTTCAGGTCAAAGGTATATTTCCATTGACTGGTGATAAATGTTTTTTTTTTTTTTTTTCCTGGTTTTTTGTCTCTTTTTTTTCAGTTTAACAAAAAAAAAAATCATATTAATGGCAATGCTATTATTAATATGGCTCCATAATAAAGATTTTTATCAAGTCCTTGACAGTAAAAAGAGAAAAAAAAAAGTTAAATACTATTGGTAATAAATTTCAGATTATAGTGATAATAGGTTTTCTTCATATCAACCACACGTACATAACTAAGAGAGGGCCAGCACATATTCTGTTGATTACCAAATTAAACACTGCACGTTTATTTTAGGATCAAGTGTGAAATTAGATTACATAATTAACTAAGAACAATCTTATAATCAAATGGACACATCTCTAACTGTCTCCATGATCCATTTTGTTGAATCCTTAAAAGGGTCTGATGCAATCAGCATTTGAGAAGTGAGTACACCTGAAAACGAGTGTTACTATAATTTAAATTTAAGTGTATACGCAGCAGTAATCACTGTTTATTTATACTGTGACAGATAAATACAAGATGACTGGGATGCCAATATATGTTCAGGTGATAGTAAAGTAAGCTGGCTGCCAAAACCGCTCATTTACACCTTCAACAGTCGCTAATTAAAGTTCATAAAGAAATCATTTCAAAGAAACTCACCGAGGCAAAGTGAACATTCCGGCGCTTTTTCAAGTGATAAAATCATCAATTATATACTGGAGGAAAACAGCAAGAAATAAAACAAGAACTTTTGTTTTGCTTTCAGTAACCATAACGCGTGATCTTCAGCGTGCAACAATGCGTGGTCGCTCTGAGTGCTCAGTGCTGCCACCGATGGCTGGAAGATGTACTGCAACAACACGTTGATATGCGCTGCTGGTTCAGGTAATGGCCTCACTCAGGTCTAACATACCCAGAATGACTTCTGGCTTCACTAATGCTACCTGCAGCATCTGAACATCATTCATCATATTGACATTCTACACGGTGGGCTCAATAGGAACTAAAAGAGACTAAAAGAGAAAAGAAACACTAAAAGTACTTTTGAATTACTGAAATAAAGCTACGTAATAATAAGTATAGAAATTAAGAAGTTTCATACAAATAATTTGTTCTTTTGTCTGCTGATTAACAAACTATTATGAATATGTGAATGTGAATGTGTGGATAATTTTTCTGAGAGACATCCGAGGGTTTAATTTTTAATTCCAGTTATCGTCACACAGCCTCTTCATGTTATTCAGAACTATAGTAATAGAAGAATATAATCTTTGTTCCATAAAAATGAAGCTATTAGATATCATGTACTCATTTAGTGTCATAAACTCGTCCTTGCCACAGTGGACACATGGAAAGTATTGTAAGCTTTGTCCATGTCTATGTAAGAAGGTCCCCATTTTCCCTCTAATTAGCTTTTCTAACTTCTAACTTTTGAGAAACTATTAGGAAATTATAGACCTGTAGAATGAGGGGTTAAAATAAATATTACATTGTTATGGTATCAAAATCCATTGTGTTAATAATACTTCTCTTTGTTTAAGTGAAACAAGTCTTTTGTCTGCAAACAGACAAAAGTATTTATTGAAATAAAGGTTTTGTATCAGGTGGAACACAACCTAAAAAGTGAAACAAAAACAAAACAACACAAAAAACCTGAGGCTATAATGCAAAATGTTTCTTATCCCTGAGCACTAAATTGTCTATGAAAAAAGTGTGGCACATTACAAAACTGTGTTCGTGCTTTAAATTGAACATTAAAACTATTTGACTCATGACCACAATTATTCTATGCTTTCATTTGAATTAATTTTTTTGATACATAATTCATTAGGATAATTAGTATACTTTTGTGTCAGTGGCTGCAAACCAATTTCCACAGTGGTTCAAAGAGCCAACTGAAGTTCATAACTCTGATGAGCTTTTGTTCTTCTCCAGACTGGGCCTTTACATTCTATCCTCCTTGTGTATATTAATTGTTTCGGTAGTAGCTGTATGGCTGTATAGGCCTCAGTGTTACAACCAGGTCGGTGGTCAAGCTATCCTCATCACACAGAAGGGTTGGAGCAGTTGGTACTAGAACGGGATGGCATTTCCACTGTCATTGTCTCTGGCTTGAAATTAAGCCATAAATTATGAGCATGTTGTTGGTGGACTAGAAACCACAGCAGTGTCTCATGTGCGGGTTGATTCTCAGTCCTTGTCAAAGGCCCCAAATCCTTATTTTTCTGTTACATTCCCCTGATTGAACCTGGATTGGATGCAAGTTTAGCAGAGGTGTTGAGTCTGCTTTTCTAGAGGTTTGGGGTCCTTCTCTAGGGCCATGTTCTCCACTGCCATCTTTCCTGGCCAGAAAATAGATGAAGATTCAGCAGGGTCAGGGTTGGTGATCTTTGAGAGCTGGTCCCAGCCTGACCCTCAAACATAGACGCAGGCTCAGCAGGGTGTGTCATTGGAGCTGTAACCACAGCCAGGTTGCTCTGCTGTGGCAGCAGAGTGTGTCTCTGGATTGGATTTTAATTTCTCCTCATAAGTGGTGACAGAGGGTTCATCACTGGACGGTTTCCAGCTCTGGGTCTAAAACAACCAACAAATCTGTCCCACTGCAACATCAGTAATTTTGTTTAGAAACGCTGATGCAAGTGTGTTGATCCTGTGTATGAGAAAGACAGGACTATGTCATCCCTGATGTAGGGGAAGAAGGTGGCCTGACGTTCCACTGAAATTAAAGTACTGGAAATGAGGGTCAAAAAGGCCTTTGTAATGTCAACAGACACTTTGCTCTTTGAACTCAATTACAAGCCAAATGAAGCCAATTACAATTACTGTAAAAATGACTAAATAATATTATTTTGGGATACTGCAGACCACCCTTGCCACCCTTGACAATTCAAAACACAAAACAGTTTAATGTATGTCAAACATGGAATCAGAGGTAGCTGTCAATACAGGAAAATATATATCTTAATGACATACATTAACTTCCACTGGAGCGTTAAAAGGTTTAGACAATACAGCTACATAAATCCAAATAAAGCTAAATGAACCTAAACTAAGTTATATAAAACCTTTTGACCTGTCTCCCATTACAATTCTCCCCTCCAAACAGTGTTTGATTAGTAAAATAAGGTAAATGGTAATAATGACTTCATGCTTTACAACATTGATCAGTTTGAGCATTTCTTTGCATTTCATTCCATTTATATGATATATCATTTGTTTAGTCAGCAGAGAAGAAACACCACTTGCCAAGATTATAATTGCTTTAACTGATGTATAACAAGGATGACTAGATTTACTTTGCTAATGAGCTACTGTGTTTGCAGTAAGCTTTGTTATAGTTATAATATTTCTCTTCGCACTTAGTAATAAAAACTTCAATACCTGAATGGCATGGTATGTCTTCTGGATCCATATCTTTAAATGCAATATGATTAAAAGTGTTTTAATGAACCAATGCCATTATAAGTTTCTTGTAACACATGTTTCTGTTAATGCACCCCACTATAATAGGGTTTGTATCCAAGATTAGTATTTAGTCTTGCCAAAATTGGAATGCAATTCCAAGACTAAAGGCTAACTATCTTAGTAAGCCAACTTTTTCTCACCTGTCTTTTAAATAATAGAACATTTTGTGCCCATTTTGACTGAGCAGTGCATATCTGCATTTTTATTCCACTAGTTTCTGTATATTGTTTTTGACTGAATAACAACCACAGAGCATCTTCACCAACACAGCAGTGTTTAATTTGAGAATTTCAAAAGATGGATCACATCTGCAGATCAACACTGAAAAAACATTATTAGGTCATAATGAGTTGATGGACGTGATGTTTTCATTCTGTTGCAAATGTTGAAAACCCATGCAAGTCTGTATCTATTAGCCTGTAGCAGACATATGGTCAGACAGACACAAAGTGCATACCTAATTAATCATATTCACTATTTTTGGTGGGTGTGAGGAAACCAAAAAGTCTTTACAGTGAAGGAAAATATTAGCAAGTTTTAGATGCAGAAGAATAATCTCAAACAGAGCAACCAAGTGTAGCAAAATAGGATTTAATGTTGCTGATTTGTTTATTGATGTGTTTGTCAGGTTAGCATGAAGAAAAGACCCAGAAGGAATACTGATGTCTTATTTTTAGTAAGTCACACAAGTTTGTACGCACACAAACATGCTGCATGCTTACAATCATCAAAACCACACCGGAGTCAAAGAGTATCCACACCACAGGGGATGAACCAAAAATACCCCAGGCTTTCTAACAAACAGGATGGATAATAATTGCGACTTTGTGTGGGAAAGAATAATGTGTGGGCAGAATGGTAAGACGCTGGCCTAGATAAAGATCCATAGGGTGCCATTAGCCAGATATAGAAGGAGAACCTGATGCTAGCCATCACAGCTGATGAACAGACTTTAGAGGAGATCAGTCACTGGCTTACACAGGGATCATCATGGTGAGCTAATGAGAAATACTCAGCAAGAAAACCTTGTGAGAAGGTAAACACTGTTACAAAAATCACACCTCCACATATAGAAGTGTCAAAAAAGCATTTTCACTGATTGTGTATTGTTGTGTGTTATATTGTTTATTGTATTTTTCTCATGCACTGCCCCGTTTAAGTTAAGAAGGAGACTTTTCTCTTTTATCCACATAACAATTTACATGAAATTTATTTAATTCTGGAAGCACCTTTCTCCATTTTTAAATACACATAAAAATTAGTAATCTAGGCTTCATTGTATTGCTCAAGGACTCAAAAGAGTATGTTGCAGCCAAAATTTGAATGCAGTGTTTAGTTTATGTATTTGATTATTACCCAAATACTTCACAGTTATGTACTCAGATCACAGAGAGATGTTCAAATAGCAGATCTGAAATCTTTGTTTGCATAGTGGATGGTAAGCTGACTCTGTGGTATTAATTTTTCAGAATATCATATAAATGTAAGTGACAGAGTTCAGCAGCACTAAAGTCGTTCTTTAATACATTCATATTATGACAAAGATGACATAGGCCAGAGGTCAGATATTTTAGAGAAAAATCTACCTTCAGCGTCACTGTCATGGAAGTCTGATATAATACTGATTAAGCATTTAATTACATTTATGAATGCAACTCTCATTTGTGGGCAAATAGCTCTATTGATTGAAACTTGCTGCAGGAATGTTGAATGTTTATAGTAGGTTTACAGTAGAGCTTCCCAAGTAGCCCCAGAGTTTACTTTCTGATTTTGAAAAATGTTTTTGGTGGCGCGATAAAGCCTATAAAGCCCATTAAGTGTTCTGTTTGAACAAATGAAGCAAGCAGCGCTTGTGCATGTAAATCTTAATATAGATATTAATCAAAAGGATACACAGGTGAAAGTGGAAGCAAGGTATTTCATCCAGAAGCTGATTCAGGGACAACTTCTTCTGACAAATCATCACCACCCTGAATGCACACATGCACTGTCCCCCCACCACACACACACACACACACAACCCTTCTCTCTCACCCCCACAAGGCAATGTGCAATCTTACAACACAACAACAATGCAACCAGACTCTTTACACGCATTAATCGTACATGTGCAATAAATTTACCCACACTGGGCATCAGTGTATAGAACATTGTGTTTCTCATGCTATGCAAACACCTTGATGTTGTTAATATATATATTTTGTATTTAGTAATTTTGTGTGTCTCTTTTTGTATAAAATTTTTTTTCTTTTATCAGGACTTATATATTGAGTTTATATTAGTTTATATTATAATTTCCATCATTTTCATGTCCCTGAACGTGTCTTCTCTGACAAAGGTAAGTTAGAGGGAAGAGTTTTGAAAATCTGTGCATATGCATTCAGGATAATCTAGAGACATTTGATAGGTAACTAGCTATAGCCACAATGTGCTTGTCAAGTTGCACTTAATATGTGCAAATGTGTGATGTTTATAATTATTATTGCAGATGTTTATTAGAGTAATACTGTATTTTTTTTCTAAGAATTAAGAAGTTGCTGACACAAATAAACCAGAAAATTACACTGTAATTACAGCATATCATCTCATCTATGTCAAATCTGCAGTTTGAAAAGTTTCAAACGGTATACCAGTAGGGCTTACTTGGTGTTTTGTGTATATAAAGGGCAAGAGAGAGAGAGGGAGAGAAACAGTGGGTGCATGACACAAAGCTGGTGACAAGAGCAGAAAGAAGTTAGGTTACAGCTGTAAACATAGCAGTGCAATGTGCACTTTAGGCTATTTGTCAGTAAATAAATGTGACAACTCCTTAAGACCCAGGCCAAGTTCTTGCGTCTTGCTGACTTTGGCCCTGTAGCGGAACATAAAGCCTTCCCTGTGCTTCCCATATGTTCTGGACATTAAGCCACGAAGGGTGGTTGTTCAGCTCTGCACGCATGTGTGTAAAAGTCATTGCACGTCTCTGCTTTAAAACCAGTGAAGTTTCTCCAAATCTGATCAGAGGATAAGACTTGCTGCAGTGCTGTAAAACAACTTGACATTGAAATATTTTCCCGAGCAAATGACAACCATGATTTCGAAAATAGCAGCAATAATGGTGAACAACCATTTCCATGCAAAATGCAATGAAACAAGATGTGCTTTGCAGAACTCAGCTTTCACTGCCGCTTCAGTTGGTTTCCAATTTATTTACATCTTGCAAGAAACATTTATGGAAGAATGAATGCAATGGCAATGACATTTTTCATAGTATATGGCCAGTTATTGCATCATTGTCATTTATGGACCTCAAAAAGTGGACTACTTCATAAAAATTTGATGGTAAGAAATGATTTCAATCACATGTAGATAACCTCAGCCTCTTTCTGCTGTGCCCTCAGCTGCTCCCAATATTCTTCTTCCTACAATGTCATCAAACAAAGCAATTCTTATCCTTTATTTATGCTACTGCATATCTTCTGAACCAAAACCCCAGGCAATGTTGTCTCTATTTACTTCATATTGAATATGATATCAAACTAAATAAGGCTTTTAATATGTATCAACACCTTGGTTATCCTTGACTCAGTAAGCTCTGCTTTGCTTTGCTGTGGAAGAGTGACTATTGAGAAATGTGTCTGCTTACAGCCTACCTAGCAAATGAATAAAAACACAAAGCTATAGTTTAGGAAACTAATTCTATAAAAAACATAATAAGATTGAGCCATTTTTTTCTGAGAAATGCAGCAGAAGCAGAAAGATTGTAATACCGACTGAGGACTGGTTTATCATAAAAGGATGAGAAGGGCATCGCAGGTAAAACTATTCAGTGCTCTTCTTGTGAGTTCATATACCTACTGTATGATTATGTCATCCAGAGGTTTAGGGATGTTGCTTGGTGATAAAGCCTCCCACACCTAATCAATAACACTTTCCCATGGTTTAACATTCGTAGTTGAGTATGCCAATAATCCAGTTTAAGTATATCTGTTTTGTACAGATCCTGTTGGTGAAAAAATGTGAACATGTGAACAAACTAGGTAACAGTGGAGGTCTGGCAGGTATAAAGTCAATTACACAGATGAATGGGTGGTTTAGTTTGGTTTTATTCTGTCATAAGACAACCTACTCATTACTGACACACAAAAAATAAAGAAAGAAGATGCGATTATGTCAGCACTTCTTGTGTTCTCAATTATGTATAGTTATACTTTGTTCTTCAGTCAGTGGTGTGAATTTTGACTTGACTCTCATTATTATTGTAAAATGTTGTTATATATTTTTCTTGTCTTCATGGATGAAGGTGCAGGTGATGAGTTGACTGAAGCTGAGATGACATTTATCAGGAAAAACTCGCACAATTTCCACGACGTCCAACCCACATGACAGATAAATGATCAGGTCTGTCTGATGGCTGGACATCAGTCTATGTCAAAAACTTGATTGCTATGGCTTGAAAGTTGTGGAGATGGGAACATGGTGACAAGAGTGTAATTGCCAAGAGAAAACACCCAACCTTTTCTAAATAAAAGATGAAACATTGATTTCTTTACTTAATTAAACATGAAAATGTTCTCTCTATTTTTCTAAATAAAGATCTACTGAGATGGCCAGCTGAAGTAATCTCAGGTGTCCGTGCATCTCTCCACACTTCATTTCATTTCTTTTTAGCACCACAACAACATCAGGATAGGAGTCTGTCACTGACTATTTGTCAGCACAAAACAAAGGGGAGAATAGTTTAACCAGGGTTCTTTGATGGTGCTGCTCCATATTTTTCTTGACAAATGTTCCTCTGGGTTACTAGATACTTGAAAACGTAACAATAAGTGTTATATATATATGTATAATACGCACAGCATATATGTTTTTACACAAATGTACAAATCACTTAAAATGTAATTACTTAATAACTTGAACACCAGTTGCTTCCTAAGGCTTCAGAGAATATTATTTGTCCTTATTTGATTATTTAAACCATTATTTGTCTTTTGAGGTTGCTTGTGGTCAGACAATAGTAATTCTACATTTTATCTAAATGAAAGTACTGTCTGTTCACATCAGTCATGTGTTATGTTTATTACAGTGGAACAAGAGCTTCTGACTAAAAGGACTAATCATAATGACTCATAACCTACAACCTGGTGCTTGTTCTCGTTCATGACAACCTACTTCATTAACATAAGAACTTGACTGTTCTGCTTATTTCATCCATCCATCTTCCATACCACATGCACACTCTCAGCTGACAGTGGGTGTGGGTGGGTAAACCCTGGACAGGTCACTAGTCTATCACAGGACCAACATATAGACAAGCAACTACTCATATGAATGAATATAGTGATCATTTATCATCAACTTGATGTCTCTAGACAGTGGTAGGAAACTGGAGTACACACAGAAAACCTCACACATATGGGGAGACACCACACAGCAGTAAATTTGATAGGATAATTATATGTATGCTACTAAAATGTATAATAAACAATTAATGTAGTACTTTTGTTCAGTCTTACATGTGATGTTTTTTTTCCATGTTTAAATTGGCAGCCTGTTTCCTTTTACATACCGGTAGTTTTCTTGTCACATATATTGAGTATAAAATAAAGTAACAAAAACTGATGTTGATGGTATAAAGATAGTGGTTGTATAAACAATATAAATATAAATAATAAATACAACATAAATAAATGGCAGTGTGATTAAATTTGTGTCATGTCTGTGCTGATGACTGTGCTGATTAGTGCCAAAATGCCAACACTTACAGTCACTTGGAAAATTAAATGTGTCTAGTCTATATATAGATACAAAACTAAGTGTACGTGTGTGTGTGTGTGTGTGTGTGTGTGTGTGTGTGTGTGTGTGTGTGTGTGTATAAATCATAATAGTTTAAGGTGAAGACACATTTTACAGTTTGGTTAAGGTTTAGAAATGAATGTAAGTCAATAAAACTTCCTCTGAAGTCATGGAAACCAGAATATGTGTGTGTCTGATTCTCCATCGAAGGTCTCCTACTATTGTCGCCAGAATGATAGAAAAAGGAAGAAACTTTTTTTTTCAGTCTGTTGTGTGTGTGTGTGTGTGTGTGTGTGTGTGTGTGTGTGTGTGTGTGTGTGTGTGTGTTGTGTTTTTTTTTTTTTTTTTTTTTTTTCTTTTTTTAAAAACAGGCCAAAGATTCATATTGCACCAGAGAAGAAAATATGACTAACTGTTATGCTATTTCCTAACTATTTTTAGTATCCGTCATCCGCAACAAACACGATAGGCAATTTACATGTCCATCTAGACTAAGGTCTTTAATATAGAGGACTCATTTTTGTTTGATCAAACTAATTTATTATCAAGAATAAACCATACATTCACTTTTTATTCAAGTGAAAGCAGAAAAGATGACAGTTGATATTTTAGTGAGTCGGTAAGTGTTTGTTAACCTCAGCAATCACCAGGTGCCACCAGTGCTGGAAATATTCATGCAATTCACACAGGCGCTATAAGGTCACATTTTTTAATGAAAGTTAATCGTAGCAGTCTAAGCAACAATGAGCAAATAAAGAGACCAACAGAAACACACATGTGAGAATAAATATGAGTTTTTGAATAACTCGGGAGAAGAACCTCTAGAAGCTGAACTGTGTGTGGGTGCTGACATTTGATTAAGATGCAGCTCTCTTAGGTGAATTAATTTAAACTGTAAGGTCTGACAGGGCACTGCTTCGTGAACAGTGTGCTGTACAGTTTTATAGCACAGAGTGTGCTTCAAGTCAAACATGCAACATGCATCAACTAGCTAGTTTAAAATCTGGTGGAACCAGAATACACTGTTTTTCCTTTTTGCCTTGTGTCAGCTTATTTTATATCTTTATCAGTTGACTTCTCTCCTACTAAAACAGTGAAATTCCCAATGAAGATATTCTGTTGTCAGACAATGGAACGAGCGTGTAAGGGACTGAAATATGGCTCTAATGGGCCATTTCCAAGCTGCTGCCCTGGCAGCTGAAATCCTGATTTTTGGAAAGAGCAAGGATCAATGTGGAGCTGCTCATCATGTAGTCATGTAGTATTTGGCCGACCAATGGTGTAACTCTGTCACACTGACAATAACATGATCAAACAAAGACATCAGGCACAAATGACATTCCAAATGTAAAACACAAGTTCAAGTTCAGCTTTAATTTATTTATGCTGGTGGGTAAACATGATGTGCAGTTAAAAAGTGGGCAAAGCATCCATGACATGACACACACAGTACAGACAAGTATTCCTGTGCAAGATGCTAAAATATTCCAATAAAATATTTAACACATAACATAAAATGCATAAATTGCATAAAAGTAGTGTGAAATTTCATTTAAAAAAGCAAGTAAAACATTAAACATAACCAATGAATCGATAAATAATAAATACATAGATTAATAATACATCCAGGCACCAGAAAGAAATTTGTGCAAATTGTGCATTTACAGCTTTTTCATGAGTGTGATTGCAGCTAAAGCTGTTTTTATAACACTTATCTCTTCACTGTGGACAGACGTTGTGCAAAAGAGATTGAAAGTGTTTGCGTAGAGAGTACAGGCTGTCATTTAAAATGGAATCAGCAATCTACTGTACCTGACTTGTGTACAGAGATGAAAGGTTTAGCTGGGATTCCCCAGTCAGCTCATTGGACCATTTCATAACTTGATTAAGTGAGTTCCTGTGTATTACAGAAAAGCTTCCAAAACATGACACCAAGGAAACAGATTAAAACCAATTTGGTAACAGTAGATCATTGTGGTTCTAGTGACATGGAAGGAGAGCAGTGGAATCAATGGTGCTTCTTTTATACACAGCTGCACAATTTTTCCAAGTTCATCTTGGCATCAATTATTGTATCAAAGGTATTACTGGCAATCCACACATCGCACTGATTGGCTGATGTTTTCCAAAAATCTATCATTGTTTCTGGATGATAAAGCTTTTTTGTCTTTTTTTTTTAAAGACACGTTTAATTGAAGATATGACTCCTCACACCAACACCAAAATTCTCAGTGCCCAGGCCATGACTCGCTTTATTATTCTGGAGCAGACTCACAATAACAAGAATCATCTGCATACTTTGCAATGATCCTTAAAGAGTGTGTATGCCTGTAGAGAACCAGTAGAGGAATGGAGTCTTTTTCAGGCTATCTCTCTGTGACCCCACTAAGACTCTTGAAACACTCACAAACAGGTGAAAGCACAAAAGAAGATATCTCATGTTTTATATTTGCATCCCTTTCTTTTTGCTCATACCCTTTTTTATCATTTTTTAGTTTTTTAGTATTGATAAAAATCTGTCAAATGTGAGTTATTGATATTATCCGAATGTGCACGCATTCATTTATCTGATCACATGAAAAGCAAACTGCATCTGATTTCATAAAAATAATTGGCTTCAAAGTTGTTTTCCAAACAAGAGGAATCTTTTGCATCATTCAAAACCTTGATGAAAGAAGCAACATAACATATGATAGTATCATATACTGGTGGCATAGTGAACATACAAATAGTGCAACTGTTCAAAAGTCCTGATTGAAGACAAGGTTGGGTCGACATGAGAAGCTGCAAACTCAGCATCATTGACTCAAAACAGTTTATCTTATAAATCTATTTTATAGAGTTGCTTTCATATAATGAGCTTTTATTCATTTTATTGTCTGATTTTGTTTTTGACATTTCTTGCTATGCTTACATGGCGTTTTGGTTGTATTACTATTATTATTTATTGTGTTCATTTCCCCCCAGTAATGCACTTTATTCTCGTCCTTTCAAAAGTGCTAGCTAAATAAAAATGATATACGGTATGCTCAGATGTTGAGAGGTTTAGGAGCAGAGAGAATGAAATTGGATCAGACTTTACTCAGCCTTTACTTCAAGTGAAGGACAGCACACGGGTCTTCAGCTCTTGCTCTTCTGAGCTGGCAGTGACTGTCACTGACTGTCAACCTGCTCCTGAATGTTTTATCTGCTTGCTTGTGGCTCAGTGTGTTATATCCGGAGGTATGTCATTTCTTTTTGTGGCCTGCAGATTTAATCCTCCTCTTGCTCTGAGATCCATTTTTTTTCTCTTTTCTCTCCTCAAGGTACACCCTGAATTCTTCAGTTTGCATCCCATCATACCCCAGTTCACAATTAAAGGAAGTAACACATACACACTGGTGTGATGGTGTGATGAACACATACAGACTGATTGTCTTAAGTGATGGTTTCTTAAAAACCTTCTGTATTCTTCTGTATTAATATTGTATTAATATTGTTCATCTGCTATCACCAGAAAATATGAGGATTAATTAGCTCAAGTGAAGTGACAACATTCAATGAGTGTGTGTTGTTGTTTTTATGGATGCATGTGTTTAATTGTGTATGTTTGCATACTGGGTTGCACTGGTTTCTTTTCAAATTGAAAATCTCAGACTGTGTCCAATTAAAAGTACCTCCTCGCAGCTTTCCTGCTGTGTTTCTCTTCAAGTCCACTATGTTGGCAGCAGCACAGGAAGAGCTTTTTCTCACAATGGCTCTCACAGTTTGGTGGAAGATGCTTTTGATGTTTCCTTCTTTTGTTGATTTGGCATCTTCTCAGCACAGTCACACACATAGAGACAGAAGCAACTATTAATGTGCTCGAGCAACACAAATACATACAAGTTTCCAGGTTGTATTCTGATGCAATGAGGAGAAGAAAGAGATCGACACAAACTAAGACACAGAGGAAGATCGAGAGTACGACGAACTAGCATGGATGTGAGAAAGCAGGTGAAATTACAGAGATGCTGTCTCCTGTTTCCTGTCTGAGGCCAAACATGATTCGGTTTCACCAGATGGATATATGAGGAGCGTTGAACTTTGCTGAGCATGACTGGAGTACTGATGGCAAACAATAAGCAGGGGGCTCAGAGGGAAAAGATGAACTTTGATTGAACTTTGACCCCAAAGCAGGAAAGCAGGACACCAGTAACATGGAATACATCATGGTCTGCAGTTCTTCACATCAATTTGACGTGAAGTTTTTAAAACCCTGCCCTGTCTTACTACAATACTTTTAAAAACATATTCGACATTAGAAACCTGAGGCTGAACCTGTTATGGAAACCAAAAGTAGGACAAACTCAAGGCTTCACTTCATTCAGTTAGCCTATATAATGAGGGAAAAGCATGTGTTGCAACTTCTTTTTTTAGCCAATTAAAGTCTAGCTTTACTTTATATTATCTCATGAACCACAAAGAGGCGTGAAAGTTACACTGAGTAAAGCTGTGAAATGGAAACTTTGAGGTTCCTCATACTTTAATTTCTCTTCAGTCCGGAGGGGAAATGTGCACTCTTTACCTTAACATTTCTTTTCTTTACATTTTTCTCTTTGTACTAAATGCAAGGAGAATACTTGGGGGTGACATGCAACATCTTCCTATTTGAATTTTAACTAAGCACATTTCACTTACACTATATGCACCATAGACCACCAAACTGCAGGGAACCACACCTCTTTTCATTGATATGATGGCTGTAGCAGCAGCAGGTCACTTCACAGAGTATTATTGTACATTTACACAGGCTATCTGAGTATCAAAGAACTGAGTTCAAAAATCCCTGTGTTGGTTAATAAAGTACAGAATGGTTTGGGGCCAAAACACATTTCTAATGCTCTGCTGTGTTATGAACTGCCCAGAGCACTCAGATCATCCATCTAAACACAGAAAAGCAGCATCCAGTTTTTATGCAATGTAAAACAAATAGCACCATGTTTAATTTTACATGCTAGTATACACCAGGGCAAAATGTCCCATTGTTAATGAAACTGGTTGGTTAAATAAACAAAATGAAACAAAAACATATGAACAATATAAATTTTGACAAGAAGAAACATAATAATGCAGATTCTACCTTAACAACATAATCATTGGAGGTGTTTGTGATGCAAACAAATGTGCCAATAATAAACTAATCACACAACACATATGGGGCCAAAGTAAGTATCATGACCACTGAAAACTATGAAATATAGTTAAATAAGCCTAAAAGTAAATTCAAACTTGTACTAAAGTTTTAGAAAACTTAAATAAAAAAGGAAAAGGGAACTTCCTGATTTCGTTCTCCTCCCTAAGGCTGTGCACTTTAGCTGCGCCTCGCTTCCATTTTCAACCTTGCAATACATTTTCAGTGGCACAGACAGCCTGGTTCACTTTTTTAAAAGAAATGTGAATATCATCATGAGACTATAAAACATTTAATTCCCCGTAGAATATCTGAAGATCAATATCAGCCTTTACATTTCAAAAAAGGGGCAGGCGTGTAGTGTGACCTGCTGACATTCAAGCGGTCGTTCTGCAGGCTGATGCACAGGAAAGGTAGAATTGTTGAAAATGGTGATTTTATGGGTAGATGGACCTGAGTCCAAGATAAATATTTTAACATATCCAAAAAGAAAAGTTTTACTGCTGACAAGATGACTACACTGAATAAATGAATATAATGAGGAGCAATGTGGTGAAAAGGGCAATATGTAAGTATGTCATATATATATATAATCAACAGAATGTAAATAATACTTAAAAAATTGTTTTTACATTACACCAAAGACTGAATTTGACAGTTCTCATACATAGTCACTTTATGCAGAGCACATTATATAAAATGTCCTGTGTGGGCAGTGTAGTTAGTTGTGCAGGTTTCTTTCTGCTCTCTGTGGGAAAAGATGAGTCACTGAGTGGAGATGCAGCATCGTCGCGGTTTATTGAAAGGTACAGTGTTAAAAAGCTTCCTGGTGTGAAACCACAGTCTAAACTACCTTTGCAAATTAATCGGTGAATATTAATTGTGTGTTAGCGCATGTGCAGCCTAATGAAAGGAATTCATATCTAAAACAGAGTTCACGATAATTTATGGTAATTAGCACAGAACACAAAGTACAGCTGAGGCTGATGACAATATGATTAATTGTGTCACTGTTAAATTATAAATTGGATTGGAAATATTCAAATTTTGACCGCGTGATGGCCCAAGATGAAAAATGGGGTCATCGATTTTAACCTGCAAGTGTCAAACTTTTGTGTCCCCCTTCTGGCCTTTACTGAGAGTAATTACATAATCACTGTGGAGTACAAAGAAATTTCTACAGTTAAAAAAAAAAAAATTAATTCTTTATCTAGATAGAGTAGATGCAGTGGCTGCACACCCTACTCTCAGTTCCTAGTCTTCTTACAGCGCTCTCCTTCTAGGAATAGTCACTCGAGTGAAAATCAGTGTTTGTCCACGCAATCAGTAACTTTAGTTATTTCAACAGTGTAATCCTTTCACTAAACACAGAGCTACTTTTTTATTTGGAGCATGACAAACTTGTCTTAGACCCTTATAGGTCTTTTCACAATATTACTAGCTGCGGTTTTCGGCATCATCTCCATTACTACAGTTGCTCTCCTTTCAGTTCTGGCACACCTACTGGTTGTTGTGAGACACATCGCTACTGGTGCACAGCATGAAAATGTCACCACAATTACCAGATTTAAAACTTCAGAACACTAAGAAACAAGTGCTGATAGGCTTAATCAGCATTGAGCACTCATTTGGACTCAAATGTAACAGACGTCCATTAAGAAGTAAAAGTTCCACACTCCAGCTTTAACACAAGGTGTATGTGAATGTACTCACATGTTGTAGTGCAAATCTATCAGGTTGATTTGACACCAGACAACATGACACCAGAGGAGACGTCAAAGGATCAACAAAGTCATCATCCTTTGGGCAATAGGGATATCTCTACAATCAATCCAAAACATTTCATTAAAATCTAAACAGGGTAAGAGGAAGGCCACTTCCCCTGCACTTCTAAGGAAGTAATTCATTGTATGTGCTCTCTGTAAAGCATACATGTATTTTATCTGTGATTTTCTAATGATTTAAAGCAGTTCCAGCAGTGATATTTCATTTGCTCTTGTCTATGACAGAAACCATAAATATAATCCTCACATATTAGTTTTGTGAATACTAACCTGTCCATCTGTAGTCTGATCCAAAATTAGTTCAGCGCAAAAATGATAAATGCAGACAAAATCGGAGGACGAGGAATTACTCAGGAGGAATTAAAGCTCAACTCAGTAAAGGTAGAACGGAACTGAAAAAGAAAGAAAAGTATATTGAGCAGAGGAAAAGAGAAGGGAGGAGAAGATAAGAGGAGGAAAAGAAAGGATATGTAACAGTAAGGGGGCAAATAGACGACCACAGTAGTTGAATTCAAACTACATGGTTGTAACATTTACTTGTTTGGACACGTTTTCAACCTCAAAAATATATATTTCCTGTAGGATAGAATCTAAAAAAGGAAAAAGTTTGCAAGAAAACTATATCATGATTTTCCAAATTTACTCCCCCTTTCCTCTGAAATTGATCACATTCCTCGGTGAGGAGTGATTTGATCAGTCAAGTATGTTGGACACAGTCCAAGTGTCTGTAGATGTGTACTGTGCGAGTGTGTATGTGAAACTGAGAGGGAAGGGAAAGAGAGAATATAATATTAAAAAAACAAACTGGAGAGGAAAAGAGCAACATGAATGCTTGTCTGAGCAGCTTAGTGATGTGCCAGAGGAGAGAGCTCACAGAAAATAATTGGATTTCATTTTGGTCTGCAGGAAAAAAAAAATGCATGCTGTCTCCTTGGAGCTCCTGCTACAGGTATCATAAAGGCAGAGAAATGACTGAGTCCTGCACAGAATTCATGTAGTACACAAAGCAGAGCCAGAGGAATAGAAAAGTCTTCCATTTGATGAAAAAAAAAAAAAAATGCCCTTAACCCTTACACATATATAATAATATGATAGATGGTTTTGGACACGGACACAAGCTAAAAATTGAAGGAAAACCAGCAACTGCACTGATTGTAGTTTCTTATTTAAATGTTTAGTTATGGTTACATTACAGGTCCTCCATCATAGACTGTTGTTTTAGCAGTGCTTTAAAGACCATACATATTTATCTCTCACTTTCTTTATGCAGATATAATAAGAAAAATATGGAAATTTGTACAAAATATTTAAGAATACATAAAATGTACTTCTGATTCTGGATTAGGACTCTGGCCACCCCCAGATTTGTTGCCCCAACTACAAGTGGCTGTATGGCTGATCCATGGACCAGCCATACATGAAAAGTCTTTTTTTTTTTTTTTTTTTTTTTTACCATGAGAGCATTATTAAACTTCATTTAGTTTTAAAGAGAGCAGCAGCAGAACTTGCCCTTTACATCTCTGTCACAGTGCTGTGCACAAGAATGTGTATTTGAACTTCTTAATAATGTGTGTGTGAGTTTGTTTCAGATCTATACCCTCAGAAATGCCCACATCCACTGTCAATATAAATGCCACATCATTAATATTAATGTAAATGTCTAATAAACATTAATGGGAGGGTGAATAAATCCCCCTGATGAAAATACCTCACTCTCTTCAAGAGACTATTTTCCAGTGCACAGCTGAAGAAAAATTGCTAGTTAGAGTTATAGGACATAAAGTGGCTATCTAGGGACACACATATTTTTACAGTCTATTAATCTATGAATAATTAAAGGCTCTCAGAAACCCCAAAGGAGATTACAGCACTTTGTCTTTCAATACAGTAACTTGTTTAGTGGTGTCCAAGTACAGCACACTGCAGTCTCTATTATCAGGAGACTTTAGAACAAAAAAACCTGCACTAAATCCTCAAACAGCACATCAAAATAGGTCAAAAAAGAGGGTACATTACTCTTGATATTGGCAAGTGTTTAATTAGAAATGACAAAAGTATACAACTTCCACATACCCCTCACTTGATATTTTTATTATTAAGTGACAAGAGATCACTTTCCTTTTCAGTTCCACTTACTGGAGAGGAAATTTCTCATCTCTTTTACACAGGAAAGTATTACAATCATTTGTCATTATTCTGTCACAATCATAATGCTGCAGGATTGATGACACACAGATTTTTTCCAGTTTTCTGAGCAGAGTAGAGGTGTCCAAACAACAGCTGTTATTGCGGCTTTGCTTGCTTTGAGATTTGAAATGCTCAGCTCGCAGCGCTGGTGACAGTAAACAAGTGCTTCTGCGTGCACATGATAAAAACAAATAGTTTCCAATCTCATCAAAGGCCAGGCGAGCAGAGATAGATGTGGAGCCAAGCCACTGGCAGCATCACATGACTTACCAATTACATTCAGTGTTGTCTCCACACTAATGTGAATTCTGCTCTTGGAAATAGGACTCCTTAAACTGTGACAGGCTGATTTATATTTAAATCTGCTGGTTAAAATTAGGGTTGTGGTTGCAGTTCTTCCTCATACTGAAATTGTGACACATAACAATGGCAGTGACATAAGATATTAATAAGAAAATAAGAAAGAAATAAAGGGTAAAAGGTAAAACAATCTTGATAAAACTAGTAGGGGGTTTAATTAAAAGTGTTTAAAGAGAGAATTTAGTTCAACAGGCAGGAGGTTTTTTGTTTTGTTTTTTTTTTTTAACTGATTGACTCACCAGAGCCTTAAGTGTTTTCAGCAAAATTTCAAAACTTTAATATTTTCTGAAACTCTTATGGAGACAGTGACAGAAGGCAGCTGTGGGTGTAATAAGTGTCCTGTATCCTGTAATTAGATAAAATGGCCTGAAGCAGCAGTTTGGATGAGCTGGGGGCGGGTGATTGACTTGAGGATAAACTCAGCATGAAAGGAATCAAATAGTCCAAATGAAATTAGTGACAAACAAAATATTTTGGCTTTGATCCCAAGAAACATTGCTTTATTCTAAAAATCTGGTGTTATACTGCCAGCCCAGACAGACTCACAGTAGTGGATAAACTGCATGGCTACAAGTGAGAACTGGAGCCTGGTATCTCAAAGTTGGATCCACTTTGCTGATTCACTTCATGCTAAGACTAAGGTGACCTTTTAAACCAGATTAAATCAAAGAGGCTTCTCTCAGATATGCTGTAAAATAATCCTGGACTTAGTCACATTCAAAGGCCTAATCCCTTCAATAGGATTAGATGATGAGATAATGTTCTGTAAATTGGTAAGGTGATAGAAATGCTTAAACCATTAAATCATTTCAATCTGTTTAATATCTCTGGTATTAGATCATTGCAGTCACAAGTTAATGTAGTGCTTTGATATTTCAGATATTTCAGCTATAAAAAAAACACACACACAGTGGTTAAGAATTCACTTTCCAAATCACATGTTAGGAATACAGATCATTCACAATGACACATGACAATCTCCATTGCCATGTGTGCAAACAAGAATACAAGAGAACCCGGCACTGGCATAAATAAAGAACAGAAACATTACTTAAAGAATAACAAGTGAGGAAACAAGAGAACAAGACTTAAAACAGACTGTGGTTTCCAGCGTTTTAAAAATGTGATCAGAAAATAAAAGAGGATGATGTTTGGACTGCCTGGAAGAAAAACTACATCTGTTTAATCCTACTTGCCTAGAAGCACAAAAACATACTTATCATTGTTTTATCGGCTTAACACATTGACTTACACATCACTATTACTACTATATTGAAGTTTGGATTGAGGAGGAGCAATATGGTTTCCATCTTGGCTGTGCTGCAATGGACCAACTCTTTACTCTTGCAAGGCTTGTTGGAAAGTGTTAGTGAGGAGAGAGACTACCTGGACTACCTAGTCTGACCTACTGCTACCACCATTCAAACCTGGGTGAGCAGCAGAAAATAGAGAGATGGTCAGCTTAATACTTTTCTTCAAATTAAGTTTAGATAGCGTCAGAATAAAAGAGAAAAAAATATTTGACATTATTACATTTACAGTAATTACATCTCTGAACCCAGAAGGTTCTGGGTTCTGGAAAGAAGAACCCAGAACTTAAGCAAGAAACAAGAACAAAGAGAGAACTTCTCTTTTTTACAATGATGTTCTTGAAACTAAGATGCCTAAATGCAAAAAAGGACAATGAAACCACAAGCCATAATTGTCAGAATGTGAGAAGAATGGTAGAGAGTAATGCAAATTGTTAAAGACATGTTGAACAGGAATAATGATCACACTGTGAGATGATGACATAGATGTTGTTTTCATTGTTTTTAAATGTGGGAAACGCATCCTGCCATTTGCAATACCATTAAAAAAAACTCTAATCTTTTAATCACAAAAAGCATCTACTTCCTCTCAGTCACAAAGAAAAAAAAAATCAATCAATCAATCAATCAATCTATCTATCTATCTATCTATCTATCTATCTATCTATCTATCTATCTATCTATCTATCTATCTATCTATCTATCTATCTATCTATCTATCTATCTATCTATCTATCTATCTATCTATCTATCTATCTATCTATCTATCTATCTGTCTATCTATCTAAAATGTAGAGAAACAATGTCAGTATTACTGTCCGGACTGTTTCAGGCACTTCCTCCCTTCCATTTATCACGAGTTCAGAAAATATCGCATATAAACTAACTCAGACATGTTCTCTCTCTCTCTGTCAAATACACTTCCTGTCATGACAAGCACGCATGTAACAATGTCACCATGGAGCCACGCACACACGCACAAGCACACACCTCTGTGCCAATTGGATTAGCATATCATTTCACAGAACAAAGTGGAGCTTCTGTACAGGAACAGACAGTGAAGAAGATGCAGCAGGTTTCTGCAGATTAGACACATATTTGTGAATACATGAGGTCTGACATCTTCTGCTGAAGCAGATAATTTAGCTGTAATTAGCTCAGATGTTTAAGTCAAGAAGTGTCTTTGTGATTAAAATATTTGCAGTTGCTTTAAATAATGATGCCTTTTGTGAAAGAAAATTGAGGATGATAGATTAGTGGTTTGGCAGTTCACAAACTCTGAGGGCAAAACAGCAAGTTTTAAAGTTTGATTATGGTTATACTGTGTGATGCCTACAAGCTGAAACCGGCTTATGTGATTTAGTTATGGATAGAAAGAAAAGGTGCTGGGGTAAATGTAACTCGCATATACTTGCTGGAGCCCTCACATGCACACATTGAAGATCCCAGCTTCACATTTTGTGTGTCTGCGATGATGGTTGGTTGAGCAGAGGATATCCAGAAGCACCGGGGGTTGAACCAGCACCAAACTATGAATTAATAAGGGCTCCAACAGCAAAAGCACACAGGCAGAGGGTATTTTATCTATTTTGCAGTTGGCCAAGTTCAACAAGAGTTTTATATTTCTGGTTATTTCTTAATTTCCTCTTTATTCTGGTTTGATAAAATCAACACCTAATGTCAGTGTTATGCTCACACTGCTGAATCAAAAGTGAACGCACAAGGATTAGTGGATATTTCTACTAGCAGAGGTGATCACAGAGACTTTTAAGGTTCAGTGTCAAGGAAGATTCATACCTGCCGACTAATACATTAAGATTATTATCAAACTTTTTTGAAAGGATTAGGGTTTATGAATATTCAGCATTAGTTCCTCTGCCTGGTACAGGAGCTGAAGCTGTGATTCTGGACAGATTTTAGGATGTTGGTAGGTCCATTTGAGGTCCTGTTGGGGATGCTAATACAACATGTGACAAGTTAGAAGACCAGACAGTGACTGACAGTCTGACACTCTTAGCAAGAGATCAAATAACCATATTTAACCTGATTCAAAACTACTTCATTAAGCTTTAAGATATGGAGGAAAAATATGGAGGAAATCAGTGCTTTGCTGTCATTATCAGAATGGCAGCGTTTGATGAAGGAAAAATATTTCGGGAGAGGCACCCATTTTTGAGTACCTAGAAGAGGAATGGTGTGATTTGAACTTGAACACAAATCGACTACACACACGTCAAATCTTGCCATTTTTGAACACTGAAAAATGACAACTCTCTGTTCACTGTGTGCAAATACTGGGAGAAATCAGCACACTCTTCACTGCAGAACTGAGACGACTTGATGTGATTTTCATTTCTGCTGAAGTGCTGAGTGAGGATTCATCTCTGGAGAATGCAGTAATTTGTTTGCATCCGCAATTAGTGAAGATACATGCAAGGATATGCGAACCTGATTGGAAATCTGGTTGTATTGCTTGTTACAGAAATCAGATAAGTAAGCAGGAGACAAAGTGAGGAAAGAAGCTGTAACAGATGGTGAGCAGTAAAACTCTGCACATGGAAATGAGTACCTAACCTGGCTACAGTATGCTGGGGTACCCCTATGAACAAAATGATTATACAAAAATATGTTAATATATGACGTGTAATAATCAAAATAATGAGTGGAAATGTGGAAATAGAAATCTCCAAAATTGCAGTTGTAGTTCTCTCATTCCAATCCTTACCACTTTAACGTATTTGGACATTTTTTGTCTTTCAGTCTAAGACTGTATTATTCTCAGAAATGCCCTGAACTGAAACAGATCTAACAGCCACTGCGGTTCCAGTGGTGTTGTGTTGCCTCTCAGTGTTGAAGTGAGCAGTAGGGATTTCAGCCATTGTGTAATGCCAGAGGGTTGTTTCCACTCAGCAGCCACTGACCATGTGGATATGTGAGCTCTGTTCGGCCTCATGTATCCTTCTCAAAGTAACAGAATTTACTGGACAAACACTCTCAACTGGGCTGGCTAAACTGGATTATCTTTCACATCAGTCAAACTGGGATTTGAGTGAAGATGTGGAACACATTAAACCAAAGTTGTCATTCAAAATCATGTGGCACAAAGTGTCATCCTGACATAAATTAAAGGTCTTGTATTACTTTACCCTTATACCAACATTTATCTGACTGCCCCTGTTAAATACATTAACACATATAATAACAATCTTTGTTTGTCAAATGTCAGAGACATTTTCTCTTTTTAACAGAATGGATTCCATCTGTTTGTGTGGAAACAAACCCCAGCAACTCACTGAAGTGTTTTCTCAATTGTGCTACAATGGCAAACATAATTTTTGTCTAAATTATGTGCAGGGGACAATGTATCTACGGAACCAGAGTCACAAAGAGGTGATTTGGATGGCTGGCTGATGTACAAAGTCTACAACAAAGTGCTTTGAGTACTCAATTTCATTTCTATTTGTATAGTGCCAAATCATAAAATACATTTATCTCAAGGCACTACACAATATGAAAAAAACAACAGTTCCTACAATGAGCAAGCACCTGGTGACAAACAAAACCATAAAAAGTTTTAATAATTCTATTGCTCCTGTCACTTAGGTGAGTAGAACAATTCGAGATCAGTAAGTATAATATGCTGTCAGGTTCCTGACACTTTCTGTATCAAGATTTTTGTGTCTTGCCATATATAAATTAATAATTTTCTCATATATAAAATAAAAACACACTAAATTTGACAAATATCTTCCTAACATTAGCCAATAATAGCCACTACATCCAGACCATTTGTGTATAGTCTAATATTTTCTTGAAGTCCCAGGTATCAGTAATAATAATAGCCATTTTGGTCACATAAAGAACTGATTATTGAAAAGAGAAGGCTCTTAATTATAATAGTAATAAAAATATCTTTCTAGCTGCTTCCTCCAGTTTGTACAATGACAGAAGAGCTAGAGTTAGGAGAAATATTTGAAATATTCACATCCATTGAATTACCAGATGGATTGAGAGCCCATTCTTGGCAACATACTAAAACCACACAAGCAGCTCTTAAATGGATTCCATTGTAAATTAAGTAATGGGAAACAGCATTAGCATCTTTCTGTGCTGAGTGTTATTACATGTGGGTTAGCTGTGTGTCATACTAACGGCTGGCTAATAGAATGGGCCAATCATAAACAGAATGAATTCTGATTTTTCTGAATCAAAACCTCAATATAATGAACACTGAAAGGTGAGTGTCTGCACCATTAATGGGAGGTTACAGGCGAAAATTTGGAGCAATTCCTAAGAACTGTCATTTTCACAGGAGCAAAGAAGTACCAATTAAAAATGTGCTCTTAGACTGGAAGTGAAATGTTAGCCAGGAGAGAAAGTGAGGGAGAGGATGAGTTTAGTGGAGGGGAGGAGCAGCAGTCAAGGCCTGTGCCAGCCGCTCCGTTCTCACATGGGATGGCTGTAATTAATTTGGACACTTGGCTGCTGGGTGGCATCAACGATTATGTGTGTTTGTATGCGTGTGTGTATGTGTGTGTGTGCGTGCACAGGCCTTTTATCAGTGATGACATATCCCTGCCCTCCTACTGTACGTTGCCCTTGAGGTGGCTATTTGCATTAGTGTCTGAACAGGGCACATAAGCTAGCTGACTCACAAACTCTCTCTCTCTCTCACACACACACACACACACACACACACACAGCATCCACTACAAGATATTATCATTATTATATTTTTGTTATTATTTTGTAAAATTTGTAAGTTATCACTAATTTAAAGAGCACCAGCAGCAGGATGTAAGGGCAAGGGGTCTGCCACTTCCAATTGTTTCAAGGACTACAAACCAAACCCTGAGATTCAACTTGCATGCAAAAGCAAAGAACTTGGTCTGGTGCAATGTTTCAGTAAGAGTTTTTCTTGCCATGGACATGTAACTGTGTGCTGATTTAAGACAGTAGTGAAATATTTACTCATCTGGTGTGGTTTATGTGGTGGTTGGAGTCTCTCAAACAAAAATTGCTCAGCTACACTTAGATGGCCATGTTTCTCAAGCTTTAATTCATGTGTTGGTTTATGTGTGACTGTCTGTCATCTACGGTCTTTGAGCAGTAATAAATTCAAGCCAAAACAAAAGTGCAGTCAGGCCCATTCTATCTCTTATTCTGTGTGTTTCTGGTAAAGCTACATCCTGGCACACAAACTTGCACTTGTCTGAGTTGTACATACTTGGCCTGTAATAGTCAATGCAGCCCAGTATCCATTGGTATATCCTTCATACATGTTGGACAGCTCTGCATCCAATGCTTCAGCACCACCACACAAATTAAAATGTATCATATGTAGAAAAGCTGAACGTCAAGGTGTAGATATCAGGGTGATAGATTTATAAATGAGTGCATATTCCTTGACTGGAGGCTTGCCTCCTGCTACAGACCAGCAATTAACTTATGTGATTTATGTACTACAACCTCAGGGTTCCTTGCCCAGCCCTAACCACACCTTTATGAGATGTAGTTGCAGCAATTTAGAGCTGCACTTAGATAAAGGTCTGGTTAAAACTGAAGCAGCAAGGTTATGATATTCTGACTTAAAGGTCAATCTCCAAACGCACTGGATCAATAGCACCTTTCATTAGATCCTCTCTGTGCTTTAAATAGCCACCTCCCAACAACCTACATCCTCAGTATCTGTTAAAATCTATAAGTCTCAAGCACAGGCCAAAGTAACAATAATGACATTATCAGGCTTTATTTTATTTTTTTCAAACTACCTCAGTCGTAGGTATTTTCCATCAAATCACTGCAGGAATATATTTATTCAGTTACTTAGCTCTGACATGGTGAGCGAAATGGATGAAGAGGTGAATATTATTCCATTCAAATGGTGACTCAGTGGCATGTCACAGTTTGCATCTCGTGAGGTAGGAAGGAGTAGTGTAGGTTACTGAAACCATTACCCCTCATTTGGCCTTTTTTGCAGTCACTCAAATATCAACTTAAATGAGCGTGAGTGCGTGCTCGTCCTATTACACTTGTCCTCTTGCCACATAGGGACCTTGGCACGATTCACACTGGCATAAAATAATGCTCTGTTACTCCCACGTACAGACTAATGGCTGCTGTGGGCACAATTCAGACTCAAAATCTTCACTTATAATACCAAACACCAGATAACAGGACTGTGGCCAGCAGGTTTTATTATAGATATTCAGAGTGCCCTCTAATGGTCCAGCTGGGATTATGACAAGCCGTAATCAAGAGCGAGTACTGTCATTATACAGTATATCACAAAAAAAGAAGGAGAGAAAAGCTGGGATGGAAGAGAAATATAAAATGTGACAAATGTGTAAATATGAGGTAAAAAGAGAAGAGGTGAGAAGAGGAAATGTGCATGTGCAACAGTCCTAATTAGTCAACCTTGAGCCAGCTGATGAAGGACAAACCATTGATAGAGTCAGCGTTGTGCCTGCAGGCAGCCAGAAAGGGGAACACACACTGGCACAAAAATACACACACGCACCATCCCTCACCATCACCATCACCACTACCACAACACACACAAATGTCAACGCCCTGATCACGAAAGCAAATCCACCCTCCTCCCTTATGTCATTCATACATCCATCTATTCTCACTCTCACCCCTGATTCCCACTCATCCCGAGCTGTGAGGACAGCTCTGAGTGGTGCGACGCCTAAAGTCTTGTCATTTAAACTATTACAGTCACTCTCTCTCTCTCTCTCTCTATCTATCTCTCTCTCTACCAGAAGCACACAGGGACACTCGCCTACATCCATTCTGTCACACACATATGCTCAGACACACCAAGAGAAAGTGATTCCAGACAGCTATTGATCGGTTATGTAGTTGATAGGACGGTAATGAACTTCCTGTAGAACAAACAGCGGCGTGTAGAAGGAGAAATCTTCTCCAAATGTCCCTGGCACATCAAAGATTTCTGACTGATGTTTGTATTTTAGCTTTTTTATAGTCTGCAATGACTTTTTCATTTTGGAGACCTTGTGTTTTTGCAGCCCATAAAACTGCAGCACTGTCAAACTATTTTGTGTCATGAAAACAGATGTGGAATTTTAGTGATGACTATCTTCACCAAGGACACCACAGATGGAGGGGATGCATATGATATTTTTGAAGTTTAATCACTTTTTTTTTCCTTAAATTCCCCTGAAGGAAGGAAGGTTGTTATCTCTCATGGTTTATGCTCGGTGTACACACCGAGCATAAACCATGAGAGATAACAACTGTTTTACTATGCTCTACTGTATATCACTGTTTCCCAACCACAGTTCCTCAGATCGTACCTCTGCAGCAACTGCTAGGTACACAGAAAGACTGTGAGTGAATCATGAAATTTGAATTTCACATATTTGACTTAAGGAGAAAAATACACACACAAATAGGTCTGCAAATAGGACTGCTTTGAGGGTGATTTTTCTATCACCCAGAGTCAGGCACATGCTGGTATAACTAAATATGAATATGATACAATATACCTGCTGGCTGCAAAAACACATAACTGTATCTATTGTTTTTAATATGTACTGCGTGTGTGTGTATGTCTATGTGTGTTGAGTGTTAAGTCAACATAATCATAATAAGCTATTTATAGCTCAATTTAAAGCTGATATGTTTCCAGCTTTGCATCATAAACTATAACATGATATAAAATGACAGTATTGGCTGATTGATTGATTGATTTAATTGATGGATTAGAATAAAGCACAATTTACAAAAGGATAACATGTGAAAGTGAGAAAAAAAAAAAAAACTTATTTCCAACATGGTCCTTGGGGTTAAGACATAAAAACATAAAACACAAGTCAGAAAACAGTTTCTACCAAAAAAAAAAAAAAAAAAAAAAATGGAAGAAAATCACATGAAATAATAAAGTAACACTACTCTACTAAAAGACACAATCTCACAGATCTCAATTATGCATCTGTTACCCTGTTCCATAAAAAGGTTTAAACCTGACTTCTGAAAGACCCTCTGATATTTAAAATCTGAATGGATTGTAAAAAACTATTCCATAACATTATACCAGTGTAGAAAAAATGTACTTGTGGCTGCATTATTGACTCTAGGCATTATACAAGAGTGGGCACTTGCCCTAGTGTGAAGCATATATAATTGTATTAATTTTCAGGCATATTGGTAATCTTTTTCAATATGAATAACTGGATAATGCTAATTATAAATCTTCTTTAGTGCTTTAGACATATTCAGATCACACAAGGTAGGTAGAAATAAGAAAAAAGAAGATGATGAGTCACAAGTTGACACTTTAAAAGGTCATGAAGCAAAACAAGTTTGGGGCAGTTGATCAGCAAGGAGTCTGGAGATGATCTTGATTTTTTTTACATAGTGTAGCACTATGTAGTTTTTAGGCTCTAAAGGGTTATATTGAAGTGGTAACTGCTCAGAGACATGGCTCTACGTTAAGGGGTCACAAGTGAAAAAGAGTTGGAAATCAATGAATCAAACCAAACGAGGGGAAATTCTTTTCAGCTAACAAACTCTCGATCCACTCTCTCTATTATTAGATCCCCAGACAGCAATGGAAATCTATAGGCTGTAGCTGACTGAATGCACATACTCATTCAACTTTCCTGCATGAGTGTGAAACACTCTTTGAGTGTCACGTTAACTCCACGTGCCACTTGTCAGGCACTTACATGGATGACCTGAAGTGCTTATAGACTCCATTACACTCTCTAAACGAGACCACGCTATTATGAAATAACATGACAAGGACTGACCTTGCTTCTCCTCTCTTAACTGTGCAAAGAAGTGCTTCTCTTTGTCTTGCTCTTCAGGGTGTCCCTGCTCCTTTCTCCTCAGAGCTGTGTCACCATTAAGGTAATGAACTGCTGGAGCAAAGTCTGAGGGCACATGCGACAGAGATACCGTGTACCCTAAATGCTCCTGGCACCCCTTTGAATTCATAGAGGAGCTCATCAATCTTGCTGTTTTGCTGCCTTTCCATTGCATCCGACACTGCAAGACTGTATCTGTATATGTGCATCAATAAACATGCGTGTGTCTGTGGAAGTGGGGGGTGTGGGTTCTGCTAAAAGGAAGATAATGAGATATAATGGAAATGAGGTTCATACTCTCTTTCTCTCTCTCTCTCATTTTCTGTGTCTATCCGCTCTTCATTCTTCCTGTCTTGCACTTTCTTCACACTCTGCATCTATAGAGAAGCCGGTGTTTCCCTCTGACTGACAGTCAACATTCTATACTGTTAATACCTCTTCGCTTTAGGGCAGTAACTGAACATGAATCTTAGATATTCCTGTAAGACCCGCTCAACTGAGACAGGATTTAAACACAAGAGAAGCAAGCACACACTTTTATTTTCTAGCCTGACTTCATGGGAAAGCTGAATCCAAGTAGAATCTTAAAATGTATCAATTTAGCCCCTGTGCTTTATCCACCTCCACGATGACAAGTTCTTAATCCACTTAGATTTTTTTTTTGTAAGTTAAAAAAACCCCAGGAGTACTTTTCAACTTGTCATTCATCCCCGCCTCCAACAATCTGCATAATCTAAAAGTAAAAAAAAAATATAATGCTTATCAAAAAAAGTCTACCCTCTAGTGATAGTCTGGAGAAAACAAACTTTAGGAAACAGGCTTGGATAACATACAGTTCAAAACAACACACACAAACACATGTACACACACTGCATAATAAACCTGCTCACGCAGATATGTAAACACAACATGTGTACACACTTAAACATGACTTACACTCACACACACAGGGTCACGTGAAGAAGTCAGGAGGCTGGTTTAAGAGACAAGGATTTACTCTTAGGATTTATCATTAGAGCCCTGTAATAAGAGAGACACAGAAAGAGTAACAAAGTTGAGCTCCAGGCAAGAAGAAGCAATGTGTGGGGAGAACTAAATTATAATTTCAAAGTTGGTTTCTTTTTCTACCCCCTCCTCCCCTCTCAGTGATTCTCAAGCATGCCCCCCTTCCCTGCTCCTTTACACACTCACCTCTCCAGCCTGAAGTTAGAGTCATACTGGTGTGTCAGGGTGTTGCAAGGATGAGATCTGAAGCTGTAGGAATTGATGCAACACTCATCCGCCAAATAGGACCGTCTACTCAACTGAGCCTCACTCTGACGCAGTGTCAGGACTGTAACTGTGCATGTAGCAGCTTGTTTTTGTCTCTGCGGGTTCAGTTTTGTTTCCCCATTGTGATGTATTGTTCTGTCACTGTGCCTTATTTGAACTTTTTTCTCTACACAAACTGACAGATGTGTAATTTGATGTGAAATATTTGCATATTGTCCCTCAAAGATGAAGTGCAAGATGTAAAGGGTCCATTAGATCCACATATGCATAACAAACTGAGTGACTGAATATGTAAGCACTTTTCAAAGAGTCAGGGTGTTGCAGTACATTACATCACTCATCAGTGTATTCAAGCCACTCAATCATAAATGTTTCAAACGGGTACATTGTTTAATTAAAATTCAAGCACATTAAAAATTGTGTTTGTTAGACAGTTACATATTTAAATCTTTAGTAATGAGTTGTGGAGGCGATGAAGTCTCAAAAATGCCAACCCTGTTTATAGTAAACAGGAGTCTGTATGAGTGTACAGCCATGCTAGCAGCTCTGTGAGGCTGTGCTGTAAGATAAATGGTGCTTAATGATAAATGATAGCAACATGATGACAAAACCAATATACTTATGTTTAGTGTGTATTGTATATTTTAAGGACTGTAACTGAAATACAAAAATAAATAAATACAAAAACGAGCTTATGTAACAGTCATTATTTGGTTAGCTTCAGACACTAAAACTATTATATTAAGAGTAGGAAAAGATTGGTATTTCGGCTAAAATAAGGACTTGCTTTGGATTCATTGTCATGGTTACTGTGGTAAAAATGTTGTTAAGGTTGTGGAATGCTGATGGATAAAAAATAACATGGACTACTGATTTCTCTTGACAAACACTTGTCAAACATTTGTCTCCTGTGTCCCATCCACCTCTTTGTCACTCTATTTAGCTCGCTTCATCACCTGTCTTGCACTATTGTCATAATTATGATGGTTGTTAGAGGTTGCCTAACAATAAAGAATAAGCATGGGTTGAATTAAGCTGCTGCCCAGACAATCTGTGCATCCCATTTGGTCATAAAGCAAAGTATTGGGCAAACAAAATTTTGATCAGATCTTGGCACCAGCTGACAAGTCAAAAATCACAAAAGCTAAAAAGGGTGACATTAAGTGCATGTATAAAATATCATTCTGTTATATTCAAGACTCTCTCTGGAAGTCCTCTGGAAACCATCAATATCTGTAATGTCATAGATGTTGAAATAACTGCAAACTGTGCCTCCACAATAACCTCAGCATCTTTCAGGAGTTTTAAAATAATTTCGGTAATAACTCACTTTCCCAGAGTGCAGGACGTTGCAGATTTTAGCCTTAAAATACAACAGAACAGGAACTGAGACTAATTTTCTCTAATACTTTGTCTATTATTGGTTGTATTCTTACTTTTCAAAACAAAATGCAGTTCCACATGAAGTTCATCTGAGTGCAGTGCATCAGAAACCTGAGTAACGCCAACATGGCCAGACGGGGCCAATAATAATCATTTTAGAGTGCTTATCAAAGACCATTAGACACATCATATATCCTTTTATATGATCTGTGAATGGACTTCACTGAGGAGGATGTCTACTTTGTCCTTGGTTTAATGGCACTGTAGGTTGATAGAGTTGCTGCTACAAACACCATAATGCACCTGCTGAATCATGGTCCTCACGCTCTTTCTCTATGTGGCCGGGCATCATTGTGTAAGGTCATCGCAATCACTTCACTGGGGCTTCATTGCAAAGAAACGACCCATGAACCTTGAGGAGGTGTCATTTGAGAGTAAAAAATATTCAAGCACTTCATATCGCTCACAACTCACACAAACCTTCAGGACATTAGGAGGTAATGGAAATGGGCAGTTTTAACAACCAATGTGTTCCACATTACCCATAACATTATTCCATGAGGCCCCACTCTTACAGCGCCAATATCAAATACATCTGACAGTCACACTGCACATTTCTTTTGAGTAATTTCAGTCCCTCATGTCCAAACATGGCTGACCTCTCTTATTACAATAAAAATATAGAAGTAATGCCAGCAGCAGAGTAACAGCAGCGGTAGAATTTATTATATTTTTTGAAGTTAGCATGCACAGTGAGTATCAAGCGACTACAAGGGGATGGAAAGATAACCCCACCACTTTCTTCACTGTTATCTGTTCTGAGCAGTGGTATTTAGCCTGACAACCCCTTCTTTGAAAGTAAATGATTTTTGTTTTATACATATTCATGATTCCCATGGTGTATCCTTGCTATGACCTCTGAATTGTTAACCCATCAGCACCATGGATAGTCTCTCACGCACGTACATGGAACCTTGATTTGAATAACATGTGCTGCTTTAGAGAAATGGGGCTAACAAATGTCTATTTTTCCAATCAAATCAATTTCATTATCGTTCACTGGTTAAGCACAAGATAAGCTATGATGGATAGATACAAATGTAGAAGCATAACCAGTGAGAGAGCAGACAGAACGGAGGTACTGGGAAATGTGTAAAAGCAGGTAAGGGGCAGGGACAGTTATGTAATGAGAGAGGAAGGGAACAATAAAGGATCGATGTACAATGAGAGTGAGTAATGTTAGTTGGTGGACAGAACAGAAGGGTGAGGAATAATAAAAGCATATATAATTCTGGCGGTGTAAAGTTGGATCAAAACATCATCCAAATGCAATTTGTAACCTACAGTAAAGTAGCTGGCAGGAGAGAAGACTTTGTGGAGATATTAGAGGAGGGACTGTGGTCAGCTTTGAGTACAGGTTAGCCAGGGATATAAAACAAAATATGACACCACTCTTGCGGCTGTTATATTGTTGTGTTGGCTGCCTGTTTTGATCATCTGAGGTCAGAGAAAAACAGGAGAATGCAGTCGCCCTCGGTGCAACCTGCCAAGACAGTTACTACAACTGAATGTCAGAGCTTCCACAGGGTAAGAAGAAAGTGTCGGCTCAACCAAGGAGCTGCTCTCTGTGAAAAGTGCTTAATCTATAAAAACAGTATAGTTTAAAGTGTGAGTGAATAAAGGTGCCAGTGCAAATCAGTGCAACCTCCCGGTGCTGCTCTAGACTCTAACTGAGCTCCTACAGCTTACCAGGTAGAGGATATAGTGTTTAAAACATTCATGAGTGTAGTTTTGTGTGTTAGGATGGTAATGTATTTACAAAAAGACATTTATTTTGCAACTATATATATATATATATATATATATATATAATTTGCAAAGTTAGCTTAATGATGGCACTGTATTAAAGGAATAAAACGTCAAATAATGAAAAAGATTTAACAGATCGTCTGAAAAGAAACATGAGGGCTTGTCTGAAATTTCATGACAGTCATCCATTAGTTGTAGACATTTCTCTCTCTGCAGTCATGCTCCGGTCACCACGGATATTTGTGACAAATTTCATGGAGATTCATCCACATGACATATTTCAGTTTGGACCAAAGTGTAGAAACAAATCACTGACTGGCTCTACCATCCCCAGAGCCACATGACTAGCTAGGTTTAAAAAAATACACAAATATATAAATGACAGCAGGCGGTTTCATCTGAGTGACTTACAGTCTGCAATATTCACAGTGTGTCATATTTATATTGGTGTTTGAACAAAGTTGCAAACAAAGTGTATACGGCTCCTGGAGGGATATATTGCTCTGCTACACGGCAGCTGAGTGGAAATGTAATGTGCCCGTGTCGATTTGGAGGAACATGGCAGCCTTGTTCAGATAACTATCTCTGTCTCCGGCTGCCAGTGTCACAGGCGCACAGGGTTTTCTGTCACCTCTGATTTTCTCTGCACTGCTGCTCTACATGTGTATGCTTGTGAGCAACAGACTGATTAGCATTTAAGAGGTTGATTAAAATTTTTGATTCAAATGACTGTAATTTGGTGATGAGATGAGAAACAGGAAGCAGATGTCAGATCTCACAAACAAGATCAACTCTCTCTCTCTCTCTTTCTTTGCCTGTCTATCCTCCAGGCAAGTCGCCCTCCAGTGAGACTAAAGATAAAGTGTCAAGGAGGGTGGGAATAATAATAAATAAAATAAAAAACATTTTATTATTTAAATCTTTGATATTAAAGTTTAACTGAGTGCACTTGTGAGTGAAGTTGAAGATCTGATGCACTTGAACTAATGTGACATAGAAACTGTGGATTGTATGACAGATATCACATAATTGTGGTGTCATTATTCACCTCCATGCAATCTATTATACATGAGTTATACCTCAAATGACTTCAGTAATGCCGTCTCCTTTTCCCTGTTTCAAATGTAGTCATAGTGAATTAGCATATTTTTTTAACAGTGCATTTATCTTTTATCTCTGTCTGAGGATTTTATTCCATGCTGTGGAGAGCAACAGTCACAGGGATGCTGAATGAATGCAATATGCTGGAGCAGTACGTTGATATTACCTGTCAGTTATCATTTATTTTACACTGGAATCTCCAAACAAAAGAAACATCGACTGTTCAGCCATCCGTGACAACTTTAAATATAGTACACTGCCTGTTGCCTTACTGTCAAGCATAAAACTTAAAGCAGCAGCCGTCTGATTAGGTCTCTCAACTGAAGTTAATTTTAAATTCCAGCAACGTGAGTAGATGAGGTGAGGCATAAAATCAGAAACAGACAACAAACACTAATGGCTGTTGCTGCTGATCAATAGTTCTTGCTAAGTGTTCAGTTGTTGTGTCCTAATATTTTGTAAATCCCCTATTTGCTACCTAAACAGCCCTCACCTACCGTGGCACAGGCTCCATTAAAACTCTGAAGGTGTGCAATTCACAGCTTCTGTGAATTGGACTTGTTTGTCCAATGCATTTCACAGATGCTTAGCTAATCTGAGATATAGGGAATTTGGTGCCAAATCTACAACTTGAACTCATTGTTGTGTACCACAAATAATTCCTGAATTATTTTTGCTGATTTCCTACTGAAAGAGCCCACTGCCTATAGGGAACACCACAAAACAGGTTACATGGTCTCCAACAATGTTCTTGGGTATCCTTGGGTCCTTCCATCCTTGCATCACATTCGCATTCTGCCAACTTGCTTCCCACAGTGCATCCTGTTGCCATGTCTTCCCCATGTAAGCAATGCATTTGCACCACACCATCCACTTGATGTAAAAGAAAATGTGATTCATCAGACAAGGCCACCCACTCCCATTGCTTGACGATCCAATTCTTTGTTGTGGTGGACAGGGGTTAGCATAGTTACACTGGCTGGTCACCAAATTTAAGTTTTTCTGCTATTTAAGCTACAGTAGCTCTTATGTTGGATTGGACAAGACTTTCCTCCCCACATGTATGAGCAGTGATTCTGTCGCAAGGTCACCAGTTTTCCTTCCTTGGACAACTTTTGGAAGGTACTGACCACTGTAGACTAGGAACTTCACATAAAAGGCTGCAGCTTTAGAGTTTCTCTCATCCAGTCATGCTATCACAATTTGTCCCCCATCAAACTCACTACATCCTTACTCCTTGCTATCATAAAATGTTCACTTGCTGCCTAATGTATCCCAGCCACTCACAGGTGCCACTATAACAAGATAATCAACATCATTCACTTCACTTTTCAGTGGTCATAATATTGTGATTGATCAGAGTTCCATTTATGTGCATGTATTGATGCTGTAAATAACAGAGATGACTAACACAGATGCTATGAAAAGGTGAAAGTGTTGGTATCATATGTGGATTTAAATCCAAAACTGAAAGTTTTGAATTGTATGGAATTTTTTTTTCGGGGCCCATTTCCACCAAATTTATGCTTGTCTTTGACTAAGATGTAACACTTTTTCCGACTCAGGAAGAAAACTTGCTGACATCCTTGACAAACCACTCAGACCCTGCTGTTTTAGATTGACGATGGCGCACTGTGACAAAGGGAGCAAACTAATACTTGCCATTCAACCAGGCTGGATAGCAGGAGACGAGTGATTGCACTGTTGATGGGGGTAATTCTGCACAGACAGGGGGTGCAAAGAGGAGAGGGTTTCGATAAATAACAGAATACAAATGCTGTGTGATTGATAAATATCGCATGACAGCACTCTGTCTGCGCTGTGAAAGTGGAAGCGGAGGCCATTTTAAATCAAAGAATGACAATGAAAACTGCTTCAATGAAACGTTGAGAGGAAGAAATACACAAAGGCATATTTCTGCAAACACAACTGCAGACGGACAATAGAAACATGGATGATGAAGATAATAGTTTATTTCGATATTAACGGAATAGCTGAAATTTTGGAAAATTCGCCCATTTGCTTTCTGTCTGATTTAGATGAAACGAAAGCTACAGCCAATTAACTCAGTTTAGCATAAAATAGTTCGACCTTAAAGTCACAAAATCAAAAGCCAGTTATAGAAATAAAAATGAATACATATATATATATATATATATATATATATATATATATATATATATATATATATATATATATATATATATAAGATATCTGGTTCCCGTTTGACATTAAACAGACAGATGTGATTGTGGTATTAACGTATGTACATATACTATAAATCATGCAATTAATATTAATAGACAGAGAGCAGAGGGCAAAGGGGAGAACTGTCTAAAAGCCAAGTGTATTTCAATAAACAATCAAATATTATATTGTCTGGGAATAGGAAAGGGAGAAAATGTCACTTAGCCCCTGTGGATCACTATCTGGCTCGTGAGCCCTTGTGTGGGAAACCTTTCTAAATCTCATTTCTTAAGCAAACACAGACATCATAAAAGCAATAGAGTTTTCTCGTGGCTCCGACTGCCTATATAATGTACACCTTATTTTCTAATCTCAGCTCAACTTATTTTACCACACTGCTTCCTCATAATGCTCCTGTCTATCTGACATCCACAGAGAAAAAAAAGAACAGAATCCAGAATTCTAGTGGGTGAATTTATAGTGCCAAATAAATATTATTCTCACTCTGACAACAGCAACTCATGCCAACAGTGTTTTCTTTTGGTTCTTCTCGTCATCTCAAGTCTGCCTCAAAGCATCAGTCTAGTCTTCTGTCAACAGGGAGCAGCTAATATTATTCAACTGACATGATTATTTAACTAGGCTGTCAGATTACACCAGTTGACAGAAGGGATCAAAATGAAAAGAGAAAAAAAAAAGTAGAATATCTATGTAGTAAATAATACATATGCCGCTGTAACCAAACAGAAAAACAAAAGCAGAGAACAATGCAATAATAAATGTACAATTGTACAACCGGTGATATTGGGATGTATCTAGTATGACAGCAGACTCCATCACAGAAAACTTAGCTCCTGCCCGATTCCCTCAACACTTCCATGCTCTTTGAGGCAGGGCTTTAGGATATCTGCAAGACCAGGAGGTCAAGTATGGAGAGTGTTCAACCGAATGGGAGAGATAATGCGCTTAAAACTTGCATTTCTCAGGAGAACATACTGAGTCCCAAAGAAGAGGAGCAGAGAGGAAAAGCAGAGAATTGAAGAGAAATAACAGTTATCGCAGAAACTGAATGCGTGTGGGAGGGATGGCTGTAAACCCAGTGAATATTTTTGGAAAATGAGTCAATATTCGTGTCACAACAAGGACATCTAGTGGTCTTCTTGTGACTAGCAGGGAACAAGTATCACCTAAACCAGGGATGGGCGAACTATTCAACAAAGAGCCATATGGCTGCAGGTTTTTGTTCCAACCAAGCAGCAGCACAACAGGCTTGACAGACAGACTTGATTTAATTAACTGATCTCAGTCCTCAGACAGTTGATTGGTCAAACAGTGTGCTCTTGACTGGTTGGAACAAAAACCTGCAGCCAGACGGCCCTTTGTGGAATAATTTGTCCACCCTAAACAGATACGATGAGAGAGGAGTCACAGTCAAACATGTTCTTATTATTCACCAGGTTCTACCAGTCCAATTGTCAATAACTGGTCAGAAAGTAAGAAAAAAGCTTTTATAGCTTAAGGTGACATGACTAACTCTGTTATATTCAATATATGTTTTATATTATAGAAAAGCAGCAAATAATTAAAACTTTTGACATTTGATGAGTTTTCTGTCGATCATCTGATTCAATAGTTTGGAATAAACTCCTGTGAACACACGCAAAACTTTGAATGAATAAAAAAATAGATGTCATTGTTGTTCTCATCACTCTGAATTTCAACGGAATTAAATATTTGCTAGCATTGTCCCAGTCCTGTTAAAATTTGATGTCACCTGAATATCAAGTCTAACACCAAGGTCATGACAGCATGCGACTTAAGAAGCCTCAAGGTGTTCCGCTCTTTTTCAGTCGCGCTATGTAACGTTATATGCAATTATTCTAAACAGATCACAGTCAATCACACTGTAGCCTACTGATTTCCTTCATATGAGTTAGTGGTTCATTTCAGACCTAATTGGTGGAAAATGACTCATAAGTCAAAGTGCAATTCAACTAATTCTGTCAAACTGCCTCTCAAATTTCCCAGAAAGTCAACGTGACGAAATCTGGACCAAACAGAAGGCTCATTTAGAATTTCTTCGTTCTAAAAACTAATGCTGCTCAATATCAAATCTTCCACCGAGAGCTCGAAATATATTCACATTCATCCATAAATAAATTCCAAACATCAAGTATTGAGAGCTTCTTGTGCATTCATACATCAATTCATGTTAGAAGTGCCAAAGTTTGAAGTTGTTATTTCTGTTTTTTCCAAATGTAGCCAGGACCCATGTTGACCTGCCAGCTATCAACAGTCAGTCTAATCCGCTAAGCAGCCGTGGGCTTAACCAGCAATAGACTGATTCTTTCTCAGAGTAACGCTGAAGAAGTTTCTCCAACATTCAGAAAAACTTGGGCCTAGGAGGAAGCTTAGGTTCTGGCAGAGAGCAAGAGAGGATAAACATGTAAGCGGAAAGGGAGGCATTCAGGGTTTTACATCAAAGTGGGAACTGTGAGACCAGATGCACCCACAGTACCATTTAAATCCAAAAACTGCAAGCTTGGGGAAAAAACTCAACTGTTCAGCCATTGTTACTCCTCTGGCAAGATACTAAACTCACAACAGTTCTAATAGAGTTGGCAAGACGTGTTGTTATTTATTTATTGAAACCAAATCTTTCTTTACAAAACTCTATATTTGGACATAGTAAACATGACGCTTGTAAACTGTGACACATCTTTTTTAAAACATAAAAATCTACAAAGTCTTGAAGGCCCAAATCAAGCGCTTTAGATATTTTATACTGTTATTGAAAAACTGCATATGTTTACAATGTCTTGCAACTATTTTCAACTTAGTTTCTGTATAATTTGGCAATAAAGTAGCTGTGATGTGGGATGACTGATTTAAAACGGCAAGGAACCATCCAGCTTTTTATTTATATATTTAGTAATTTCTTTATTGACTCTTTCCACTTTGTTATTTTCTGGTGTTTGAATATAAATGCAAGCAGGGACTGTTGTGTAGTGTAGGGACTGAGGTGCATTCAAGGACTTCTCTGAAGTCTGAAATCTGACCTTTCAATAAGAAATAAAACAAAAGCGTCGGTGACCACTGTCATTCAAATCCAGAAGATAAAATGGGATCTAGCACTAAGATTAAAACTGTGAATTTGTAAGTTTGGTCATTTGCTCCATTAACAACACTGCAATGCCAACACTCAAATATCAGGATATCCTTGAACCCACCAAGAGAGTTTCCAAACAGTCCCTAATTATTATACTAATTAATTAATTATACAGGGAGTCCATAAAGTCTCTTTACAATAAAAAAAAAAAAAATAATAACAATAATATTACAAAGACAACTGCTGAGATATCTTAATCAGATTTGTTGTATGTGCTCAGTGGTTTTCAAAGTTTTTAATCACATTGTATTTGTGTATTTTGTGTACCTTTTTCATAAAATAGGTAGTGGTAAATGAACCCCTATGAAAATGTCTACCCTCAAGAGAAAGGCACAATGTGTATTGTGGTTTATTGAAACAAAATCCGATACGCAGACTCAGCGAAACTACAGAACTAAGTATGGATGAGATCCACCGCCAGACATTTGTCAATTTGTGCATGGCACCAGAAATTAATGGAGACAGGGACAGTGTTGGATAAAGGGAAGAGTGAACGACCAAGAACATCTGAGGAAACATTGATCGTGTAAGACAGGCCTTTGGGCATTGGTGGCAAAGCCCATCCGTACTGCTGCCAGACAGTTAGAGTCAGTTAGTATCGAACAGAGATACGGGACATCACTGACCTAAAGGAAAAGATCAATGATGTATTGCGACCATTTTGCTCCTCATTCTGTAATAATTTCCACATATTTGTCTGTTCATTTGCTTTTGTAATCATTTTTTTTTTAAGTTGTAAAGAGACTTTATGGACATCCTGTATATCAGTCCAGTTCTGTATATGGGGATTGTTGCCCTTTCAGACCACTGCATCCTTTCTTTGTCTCCCGCTGCTCTTTCCTAAGTTCTTACTGCTGCTGTACCTCTTTTTCTTTGCATTTTCTTCTGGGTGAAAGTCAGTATCACTGTCATTATTTGGTCTTTTCCTTGGCCTCCCTGTGCTCTTCTTCATTGTCTGTTTCTCCTCTTCATCTTCCTCTTGCTTTTCTTCTGAGGATAGGGTGCCATCTGATTGGTTGTCCTCACTTTTCTCATCACTGGAAACTATTTTCTTCAACTTCTGGACCTTTGATTTTGGAGTCTTAGTTTTGGACCGCTGCTCTTCATTTTGTCCTGACAGAGGTAACTTGTCCTCTGAGTTCCTCCTAGGTCTACCTTTGGGTCTACCTGTGCTGCGCCTTCTGCTTTTTGGCAAACCTTTACTCTCCTTTTGAACTTCCTCGTCGGTGTCAAAATCAGAGTCTGTGCCTCTCTTATTCTCATTGTCCTCTGCATCACCAGTGTCAGTTTGCCTTTCACTGATCTTATCCTTCTTACGTCCGCTCCCAGAGCGGGATGTATGGTGACAATGGATGTGACTCTTCAAGCTCACGTTGTGATTGAAGCTTTTGTCACAGTGTTGACACTTATAAGGCCTCTCCCCCGTGTGTAGACGCATGTGAGATTTGAGATGACTTGACTGGCTGAAGCTGCGTTGGCATACCGAACACTTGTACGGCTTCAATCCCGTGTGCACCACAGAGTGTCTGCGAAGATGATGTGCGTCCTTGAACTCAATCGCACAAACTCCACATCTGAATTCCTTTGGTGTTCTGTGGTTTGACAGGTGGACGTTGCGCTCTTTATTGGTGGCAAACGTCTCTGGACAGTCAGGACATTTATATGGATCTTGGTTATCTTGATGGATCTGCTCATGTTTTAGTTTGTCCACCCTTGTTTTGAATGTAACATGACAGTATTTACAAGGATGTTCATATGTTTCATCATGGATTTTGCTGTGGTGTTTTAGAGATATCTCTGTCACACATCGTTTGCCACAAATATTACAGGAGAAGGGTTTAATTTTGTGCTCACATGTGTGAGATTTCTGAACATTGAAAAACCTCCCACACTCTGTGCACAGCTCGTTAATTTTAAGGCCACTTGGGGAATCAAATTCTTCTTCCTCTTCATATTCATCCTCGGTTTCCTCCTCAAATTCCTTTGTGAGCTCCTGAGTCGGCAAAAAACCCTGTGTTGGATTCCATTCCCCATCTGAACTCCCCTCACATTCACTTGCTTCTTTATCGGAGGGATCACTTTCTTCATCGCTAAAAGTCACAATCTCAGAGAAAACTGCGCTGCTGGAGTTGTCATCTGTTGGCACTGCCTGTGAACAAGACAAAAGCAAGAGTGACAACCTACCCTGGGTGAAACTTTTCCAACTCTCTACAGAACAGAATATCACAGCTGAATAAATCTAAACGCACAGACCTGATACATACATTTTCAGACTGACGGTGGCGTACTCCATTGAGGAATTACAGAGTAAAGATACCAAGACCAGTTTTGTCAAACCACTGTTAGAAATAAACGGTTCATAAACAACCTTTCTGGTCTCCAGAGTTGCATCTTCAGCTGTTGGGACTCTGGCATTGACCTGGTTCTTCCACTGGTTTCTGTACTCACACCGAAGGCACCGTTGGTTGAAAACAACCAGTAACCCACACGTGATCTTCTCCATGTGAAGTTTACAGCCACATGACGGGCATTTATGTTGAAACAACTGGAGCAGGCACTTCTCATTCACAACATACTTTCCCTTCATCTGTAGAAGTGCAGCTCTGAAATTTAGATAAGATTAAGCCTTAAGAGTTTGATGTTTAAAGAGATAACCTGAAAAAAAAGGTAATGAAAAAGTAACTCACTTTTTCCTCTTCAAATCTCTATTAATATCTTTTTGTTCAGCCTCTGAAGCAGCAGGTGAACATGACACTGGAAGCGCACAAAACAAAGTTTGGTAATTCATGTAAAAAAAACTGTTTGATTAATAAATAATATAAATAATACCCGCTACAGTTTCATGAAGTTTCTTACCTCTTAATGTATGTTTTGCCTTTTCAGGGTAGGAAGTTTGATTGCCACATGCTGATACAAGGACATCGCTCTGACAAGCGACTTTGATGACTTCAACAGGTTGCTGCAGAAAATCACAAAAATAAAAGCTTGTTATTAAACAGAGGCTACAAACAATACACCTACAATATATCTATGATTGACATATATATGAATACAGCTGTGTGTGTGCAGTAACAGCCCATATACTGAACAAATGAAGCATGAATGGTCTCATTAGACTATGTGAGCAGTGGGAGAACAGCCTCTCAGACTAGGCACCGGTGACATAACAAGTGATCATCATCAGTCTGTGTGTCTGACTTCAGCAGCACTAAAGGGACGAGTCAATTGGCCATTAAGCACCTGTCAATAGAAGCAGCGCTCAAACTGGGCTGCACAAGGACACACAAGATGTGAACATGCAGTGCTAGTCAGTTCAAAATGAATGGAGATTTACCTCATGCAGGCAACACTTTCTGTTGTATGAAAGGAAGTAATGAATATGGGTTGGATTTGTACTGAGTTTAGATGCAATCAAGTAATTCCCACTAGCAACTAAAATTGTGTGTATATATATATATATATATATATAATAAAAAAAATGAGAAAAGTGTGATAAAATGATCTCCATCCATTCAGGTGGAAATGTAGTGAGTCTGACATGTAGTGTGTATATGAGTGTTGCCACATCTGACTCACCAGAGACTGTGGACTCTGCTCTGGTTCCTCTGGCTCTGCCTTGACCCTCGGTGTTGGAACAGCATTGGGCTTTAGGACGACAAAGCGAACGACCACTTGATAAAACGTCCGTCGCTAATGTCATTTCTAGTCCAATCAGAATGAATCATAAACCTCACATATAAATAAATACAGGCGAATTTCATTTACAGCTTTTAAATACTTTTTAAAACCCCACAGTAACCCTCCTCACCTCACAGTCTAAACTCTCCACGCTCTCCTCGGGTTTGTTTGTTTCTGGTCGAACAAACACCGACGGTACAGCACTGGGTTTTAACTGGACCGTGCCGGACGGAAACAGGCGAATAAAGCAGTCGTCTTTAAAATGTTCTCGACACATGGTGATATCAGTCCAGGACGATTCTTTCAGTCTTTGTCCATTAACTTCTAAAAGAAACTGAACCCACTCCAGCCTCCTCTCCGGATCCTCAGGTAACGTGAACCGCTGCGCACTGCGACCAGACGATTCACAACCAACGACGGAGCACATCCTGGGTCTGAGCCTCACTCCTCCAGTATTGACGGTGATTTTACAGTAAATGTGCAGTCTAACGGTCTGTAACAGCAGACTACAGCCGTGGTAAGCTACCTGCAGCTAGCCATTCCTGCTGCTTCTGCGCGATTAAGGAATGGGCGGGGTTTTGTGGCTGGGTTCGCGTGTTCCGGTGTTCCAGGATAACTGGTGTTTATGTTAAATGGTGCCATACTGTGCTCCAGATGTTGCATCGGCAGATTCGGCCTTTTGAGTAAGGACAAAAAAAAAAAAGTAAACAACAGTGAACAACATGAAAAGGATGCTGGCCACAAAAAAAGTTTGTACCATTATTGTGTTAAAAGAGATTAGAAAACTAAGAAAAAATATTTTAATTGTCAATATCAGAGTACAACAAAATGTGTTTAGTAGCTTACAGACATCAGCAGCAAGAAATATATATAACTATAAAAAATATACATAGTAAAATGGTTATGTATATATCTAGATGTAAGGATATCTAGATACATTGATGGTTTCTCACAGAGCTGGGCAGAGCTGTATTTACCTGGTGTTGTCCCCTGTCAGCGCCTGTAGTCTCAATATGGCGGCGTAACATGGCGATGTGCATTGTGCTTGGCTTGTTGATGGAGGTAATTACTAATTAATAAGATCATAATTGTGAATGAAAAAAAAAGGTTTTTGTCAATAGACAATCTGAAAAATTGCATATTAGGGCTTTAATACTGTAATTAACTTCATCAATTAGGATGTAAGCTAAATTCATATAGTAAATTTGTATATATTTTATTCATTTATTTGGGTTATTTATTTTTCTGTTAAATGTATGTATACTAAGCTTCTGACAGCACCCTTGTGCCTTTCAGCCAACAAACCCACCACAGCCTGTAGCATGTTGGTGTGGTTTCATATGAGAGGTCTGTGTGGTGTGTTCCTCCTCTTCTTCCTATTTATTTTTATTTGGCAGATTGGAGAACCAAGTTTAATGTGTATACTGCACCAGAGCATACAGATGCAAGCTATATTAGTTTATAATAATGAAAGAAAAAAACACTATAAGAATTTGAAACTGCCTTTTGACAGTTTATTGGGACCAGAACTTACAACTTAAAAAGAATTTTAAAAAAAAAAAAAAAAAAAAAAAAAAAAAAAGAAAAATCAAAAATGAAAAGGAAAAAAAACACAAAAGGTGAAAACAGATTTGTGTCACATCTTTGTTTTTCTTTTCTTCCTGCCATTTATCATCTGACAACCACTCACATTTATCTGCTGTCCTTGTATGTAATAGAGGAGGATAAATCCTTGTTATTCTGATATAATCCTGTTTAGTTTATGTGTCTTTATCTTAACAGATAAAAACAATTAAGGCCTCATCATTTATGACATCTCCTTTTCTGTGTCTTTGTTGAAATCAATTAGTGTAAAATAGTCTCAGGTACTAAAAATATAGTGTAGATGCTTTTATAACAGTGTTGTTAATTGCTTTTTATTTGTTTTTTTTTCCACAACAATTACCAATATGTTTAAGATCAGAAACCAGTTACCGTGGTCCACAAAAAGAGATTTATCCAAATACCTTGCATCTGCCTTTCAAGAAGTTTACGCATCAACCAACTGGAATTACGATAGATCAAACACTGGAAATTTACAGCAGCACTAAATACAGGCACTAAAACCAGTACTGTTTAAAATACTTTTATCCAGTCTGATCTGGTGGGACACTCATTAATGAGCAAGATTCACCTTTTTTTAATTCACCATCTTTAAACGGAAAAATACACTGACATAACTAGGTGAACATGTCTGGTCTGTCACAGTATATTTGAGTGGTTCTTCTCTTTACACAGTTGTAAAAGTCTTCACACCACAAGATTTTTTTTCGTTTTTTCCCCTGCCCTTCCCTGTGCGTTTACCTCTGATGTTGCTGCCGTTCTTCTTTCTTGCTTCATCTTCTGGGTCGAAATCAGAGTCACTGTCAAATCTTTTTGGTTTTCTCTTCGACTTTTCTGAGCGCTTTGACACCCTCTTGTTCCTGTTCTGTCCATCTTCCTCTGCTGAATTTAAGGCGATCGTGTCACTGTCCAATGGCACATCCTCACCTCCATCATCACTGCGTTGTGTTGTCTGTAACCTCTGTGTCTTTTCTGTCTCCATGTTCAAACCTGAGCCTTCCAGTTGACTTTCCAGAGCTAAGTCACTTGATGCATGGCTCTTAGGCCTTCCAATGGGTCTACCCGTACTTCTCCTTTTCTTTTTTTTAGGTCTTTCAGTTTTCTCCTGCATGTCCTCTTCTGTATCCTGTTCTTCTGAATCTGCACTTTTCTTGTTTCCGCTACCCCGAGCATCATCAGTGTCACTTGTCATTCTGTTTGCTTTTCCTTTATTTTGTTCACACCCAGAATTTGAAGTGTGGCAACGCTCGACGTGACTCTTCAAGCTCACATTGTGATTGAAGCTTTTGTCACAGTGCTGACACTTATAAGGCCTCTCCCCTGTATGCAGACGCATGTGAGATTTGAGGTGACCCGCTTGGTTGAAGCCACGTTGGCACACTGAACACTTAAATGGTTTTTCACCTGTGTGCACAGCTAAGTGTCTCTGAAGAGAAATAGCCTGGACAAACTCGATTCCACAGATGTCACATTTTAACTGTTTGGGGCCTCTGTGATGCTCTAGGTGGATTCTGCGTTCATTATTTGTGGCAAATGTCTGTGAACAGTCAGGGCATTGATAGGGCGTTCCTTCACTTAAGTGGATCTGCTCATGAGAGATTTTGTCCACCTTTGTTTTGAATGTAAGGTTACAGTATTTGCACCGATATTCATAGTTTGCATTGTGGATTCTGCTATGAGTGATTAAAGCAACCTCACTCACACATCTCCTGCCACAAATATTGCAAGAATATGGTCTAACTTTGTGTTCACATGTGTGAGGCCACCGTTTTCGATAAAACTTCCCACACTCTGTGCAGAGTTGATTGTGTGTGTGGGTGTACTCGCCAAAAGAATAATCATCATCTTCCTTATCACTTTCAGTTTCCTGATCAGTGTCGTTCAGTGGATGTCAGTCATCATCGTTATCTATGAGTCTATCGCCCTGATCGCTTGAATCCTCCGATTCATCCATGTGATCATTCTCCTCATCAACAACAGCAATAATCTCAGGGACATCCGAGTCATTTACCAGCACTGCCTGCAATACACACAATGACAAGAATGTGTATGGGGGATGATTTCTACAGTCTTTACAGTAATAATCAAACAGTTAAACCAAAAATTCACAATGAAAGCATACATTGCTTTGGTGCAATGTATGCTTTGACAAATCTGAATACATTTACTGCAAATATATTCAAATTTGCAACATATTTTATATTTTCAATTGTGCATTTCTATTTTTTATTAGACACTTTCTTATATTTGCAATACAATCAAAAACTGAATTCAGAGTATCTGACTACTCATGTCCTACCTCTGCATGGGCTTCTGTGTCTCCTGCCTCCTGTTGATCTTCAGTTGTTGGGACACTAATGTCAACTTGGCTTTTCCACTGGTGTCTGTACTCGCACTGAAAGCACTGTAGGTTCAAATAGAGGACTGTGCCACAGGTTTTCTTTTTCATCTGAAGTTTGGAGCCACATGACGGACACTTGCAGTTGAACAACTGAAATGGGCACTTTTCGTTCACAACATACTTCCCCTTCATCTGTAGAGGAACAGCTCTAAAAATCAGTTTAATAGAATTACTCAACCACCAGCTTTGTCTAAAAAGTTGACATAAGCAACAATGTTAAGCAAAAATGAAAGAACACTTACTTTTCCCTGATCAAATGGACGTTCATATTTTTTTGATCACATTGAGAAGTAACTGAGGTTTCTACAGTCTCCTGCAGATAATAACACAAGTAGAAAAGTCTTTATTTCATGTACAAAAAAACTTTAAAATGCATAAATTATGAGTATGATGAATTCATACTGATTGATTGATGTTACAGAATCATATGTCTTATAAATATGAGTATGAGTGTATTGATTGTTCCGAGTTTATATGTAACAAATAAATGGTAAATGGATACATTTGAAGGGAAGCGTTGACAGTATCATTGTAAGGCACCGTTCAGTGGTTCTTTAGAACTAAATCGGTACAAGGACATAAAATGTTTCCAATGTGCGAAGTTAGTCAAACTAATTTGAACATCTTTGAACATTTAAATTATAACTTTTGACAAACTCCAGCTTTTGAACATTAGAAAACTTTATTCATCCATGTGGCTGAAGGAAAACTTTCCATACATTTTACAAACTGGAAAGTGGTGTTTATAATGTTGACAACATTATAAAAACAAAGGAAGGTGCGTTTTTATATATATATACAACTGTCAAACTTATTGATTTTGACATTTCTAAATTCACACATAATTAAAATAATTAAAATTGGCAACTCTGCCAGCCTCAGTCAGTCCCGTTAGGCGCGACACGAGACGTCAAAGCGGACGACCACTAAATATGACGTCAGGATCACAGACATCATCTAGTCCAATCAGAACTGATGATGAACCGAATCCCACAAATAAATAAAAGCACGTGAGCTTTAGCAAAACAAAAACACAGGAGAAAAAATACATTTAATGCGTTTGTCACTTTTAAATACTCTTCATTTCTTTCATTTTTTGTTTCATTAACTATTTTTTAATACTTAAAAAAAAACGGTAACCCTCCTCACCTCACAGTCTAAACTCTCCTCCGGTTCGTTTGGTTCTGGTCGGACAAACACCGACGGTACAGCACTGGGTTTTAACTGGACCGTGCCGGACGGAAACAGGCCAATAAAGCAGTCGTCTTTAAAATGTTCTCGACACATGGTGATATCAGTCCAGGACGATTCTTTCAGTCTTTGTCCATTAACTTCTAAAAGAAACTGAACCCACTCCAGCCTCCTCTCCGGATCCTCAGGTAACGTGAACCGCTGCGCACTGCGACCAGACGATTCAAAACCGACGACGGAGCACATCCTGGGTCTGAGCCTCACTCCTCCGGCTCTTTGTTAATGTATATTTAGTTATAAATATATAAAGAGAGAGAGCGGAATACACACGAAATCTATTCTAAGCCACAGCGCAATACTGACTGTTTCTTCTTCTGTTGTTGTTGTTTCTTCTTCTTAGTGTCTATTGGCGGTTGGCAAATAACTTTTGCTGCATTACCGTCACCAACTGGTTTGGAGTGTGGACCAGGATTATCACTTACAATCTATTGTTTTAAACAAGAAGAGGGTGGGAAAGACTCATCATATTCTGTTTAACAAAGTTATAGTCGTACAACATGTCTTGTCAATCTAAGTTTATTTTAATTCTTGTAAGTTTCTATATCAGCTCTTTTCTCTCATCCTCATATTTCTTAAACTGGTTTGTGTTATTACATGTTCCAGTGTTTCTTGTTGTTTGTTGTTATTCTTGTTGTTTACGCGACTTACACATTGTTATCGGATGTTTCCCTAATTTATTTAGTGAACTGTTTAAATATATGTCCAAATCATAATCATGGTATTACTGACTCCTCTTTTCTTGGTCTCCCAGTATTCTTTTACAACTCTCCTTTGTAGTTTAGAGAATCATCTTCTATGGCTTTTTTGCATATGTATTTCTTCTAATCCCCACATAAGATGTTATCCATATAATTGTTACCCTTAATTCTGTGTTGTAGCATTTCTGAAAGGGGAACTCTTGTGCATTTGAACCTATAATCTACTGATGTAAGTCTTTGAGTAATGTCAATGTCAAAAAAAAGAAAGAAAGAAAGAAATTGGTGCTATGTTCATGGAGATGTAACTGTAGGAAACTGGCCAGGCAGCTAATAAGCTAAGTGATCTGGGCAGATTTATAATGTCAAGGTAAATTGTCTTTTCTGTGCCACCAAAGAGGCTGTACGTCACTTTCTTAGCCCCATGCAACACAACCAGGAGCCTTACGAACATAACATTATAGACCTGACTCTAGTCCCATTTATATCAGTGGAAATGTAATGTTTTTTCCAAAAAAAAAAAAGTATTCTTGTCTACTACAAGAAGTATCTTTCAGCAGTGTAAAACACACCACCTCTAGTAGAGCAGCTGAGTTTTTCCTGCTGATCAGGAGTTTTGACAAGTCTGATGTTGTGATTTTGACTCTCAAATATGCCCCCATCCCTCCACAAGCCAAACTCTTATGTAGTGGCTGTATGTTTCCAACTTCCTGCAACAATGAACTCCCACGAAATTTCCGAGGGAGGCTTGAGCTTGCTGCAATGTTAGCAGTTATAAGAGATAAAGTGCATGGAGCTTAGAAAGAGATGTACAGCCTGTTCAGTGGCGCAAAAACGCCATTCACTTCGACGTTATAAATCTGCCTCATTTCATTTCTGTCTCATTTAGCTTGTTAGTTGCCTGACCAGTCTCCTGCTACTGCAACATCGAAAAAGAGGTGTTAGCAATTGTGTTAGGAGCAGAATGTTTCCATCAGTATGTGTATGGCAGAGAAGTGAACATGGAGTCAGATCACAAACCTCTTGAGGCAAAAATGAAAAAGCCATTGAGCAGTGTTCCAGCAAGAATACAGAGACTCCCACTGAGACTGCAGAAATATCAAGTGAAGGTACAGTGCAAGCCAGGAATAGAAATGTACATAGCTGACACATTGTCCAGAGCTTACTTACCAGTGACCAGCTCACCTGATAAAGACATAAAAGCTCAGGTGCATGTGGTGATTTTCAACTTACTTGTGTCAAGTGAGAAATTTGAAGAATTCAGAAAAGAAACAAAGAATAACGTAACAGTGACTAAACTTAAAGAGAATGTTCTGAATGAATGGACAAAAACAAAAGACCAAGCTGTGCAGAGCGAGAGAAGTACGCTTTCGGCCTTGAATGTCACAGAGTATCCCTGAGGTGTTGAACAGCTGCGATGTGTGCTGTACGCATCAGAAACGACAGACCAAAGAGCTATTACATCCACACAGTGTTCCAGAAAGACCCTAGCAGAAGATAAGTGTTTATCTATTCACCTTTGACCAGCAGGCACGTCTACTCTGAGTGGACTACTATTCCGAGTTCATCAAGGTTGAGTGGTTGAAGTCTGACACAAGAACTGCAACAGTCATCACTCGCCTTAAATCACAATTCGCCATACATGGAATTCCTGAAATAGTGATTTCAGATAAAAGACCACAATTCAACTCTCATGAATTTCAAGGCTCAAAAACAACAAGCCCCCACCACGGACAGTCAAAAGGAATGGCAGAAAGAGGATTACAGACCATTCAACTCATGCTGAAAAAGCGAAAAGCTTATGGAAAAGATCTGTATCTGTCTTTAGTGAATCTGAGGAGTAAACCGTTGGAGGACATTGGAGCGTCACTAGCCCAGCTGTTAATGGGTCAACGCATGAGAACAAGACTCCCAACAAAATCACAAATGTTGAAACCCCACACAGTCACCAACACAGAGCAGCCGTTGCTAGAAAGACAACAGAAACAGAAAGAATACTTTAATCAATGAACCAGAGCACTTCAGAAACTTCAGATTGGCAATTATGTCAGACTGTGGCAACAGGGCATATAGAATCCAGACCAGGTAACAGGAGTTGCTGAAAATCCAAGATGCTGTCATCCATCATCCACCCATGTCATTCAGATGCCTGATGGCAGTGTATAGAAGGAACAGAAAGTTTCTAAAGCAGTCAAGGGGAAAAAGTAACAGAACATTTTGACTGAGAGCTTAAAATAAAAATAAAAAGGAATGAAAAAGAAATGTGTTCTCAAACAAGAAATGTTAAGTGTTAACTAATGAGAAATGTGGAGTATCTTTAAATGCAATAAAACCACACATATTATCAACATTTGCACTTTTTGTTAGTTGAATAGTTTAAATTGCTTTCATGTTGTATTCTCTTCTATCGAGTGTTCAAACTTACGCACTTGATAAGTGACCTTAATGTTGTAATGCAACTTAGAATTCTGCAGTTCCTGAACGTTTGTCACACAAATAATAGCAGTAAACTGAGTGAGAAATAACATTTTTTTTTCAAGTTTTTCCAAGTTTCACTCAAGGACTATATTGAAAATGAGCCACGCTGGCGACGATAGGAGAAGAGAGAGGATGACGATGATGATCAATAAAACCATTACCGGGTCAACATTGTTTAAAAATGATAAATATTCAATTTCATTATCAGGTTTGATGCAGGGATGAAACACACCCCATTTAATCAATTTCTGAAGTTTTTAACTACAACAAGTCTTTCATTTTCATCACTGAGGTATAACAATTCAGTATAATTTTTCCATTTTATTATTCTAGGGAGAGGATGGGAGAAGAGAGATGACGACGGCCGAAAATGATGACCATTAGAACCATTGCCAGGGGCTGCTGACGTGGGTGGAAGACGGTAAATATTTGAATATTTTATCACATTTAATGCTACGATGAAATACACCTCTGTTCATCTGATAAGTGAAGTTTTTAACTACAACGTCTTTTATTTTCCATTTACAGAAATAATGACAGAGGAGAACAAATAAAAAGAGGAGAAGACAACGATGACTATACAGTTTTCCATTTTTCTGCTGTCAGTTTGGTGAAATTAATTATGTATTTAACCGCTTGTTTATCTGATTTCTTCCATTTTCCTTCTAGAGAGATGATGGAGAGGAGCAGATGACAATGAAGAAATGATGACCATTAGAACCACTGCCAGGGGCTGCTGACGTGGGTGGATGAAGGTAAATATATGAATATTTTATTACATTTAATGCTGCGATGAAATACATCTCTGTTCGTGTGTTTTTCAGGTTTTTAACAACAACATGTTTGTGTTTTATTGTTCTCATACAGAGATCAGGAAAGAGTGAAGAAGAAGATGACGACGACAACAATGATGATGCTTATAATGATTATTAAAATGACCTGAAGCTGCTAACACTAGTGTGAAAATTAGTTAAATATTTAAAGTTATAAAATGTGATGCAGTTATGAATTACAACCTGTATCATTACCTGTTTACAATCAGTCTTTTTGCAAGTTTCACGATCTCCCCCTGCTGGAATCTCGATAGAATACAGGCTAGTCAATTATTTTATACAGTGATACACTACCTGCAAATAATTCTAAAATTGTTAAAATAAAAATACTATAGATATTGTCATTTCATCATTAAATGATCTTATCCAAGACATTATTTGTTGTTGACAAATGACCACGTGCATCATGATTCTTCAATAAATAGTGCATGTTTAAGTTTTAAATTGTGCTCATATACATCATAATTATTATTATTATTATTATTATTAATAATAACTTTAACGTTATTATCTAGCTTAATTTATGCACACATGCTAATAAAAGTTATATTGTATAGACACCATCCAACTCGCACATGCACGTGGGATTTTTTTTTTTAAACTACTTTATAAACAATTGGAAAAACAACAAAACTGTTCTTACCAGGGACATATAAAAATAGAATATACAAATGAGTTTATAAGAGAAAAACAACAAATAAACAAAATAATAAATATATAATTTCATAGACATTTAACTAAAATAGAGTCTATTTTCAGAGCCTTCTTATTTTAAAATCCTTTAATTATTTAATTATGGTGTCGTTCTTGCAAATAAAGATCAAAACTAGGTTTGGAGTCAGTCCCTTTTTTTTTTTATGAATGTGGAATTTTTTCGCACATGTGAAATGTGCGCACGATGTGACGCAGTTGAAGATGTCAGAGTTGCTATGACTCCACGGCGCGTCACTAGGTTTAAAATGTCCGTTCACAAAGTTAAAACTGCAAAAAGATAAAGATAAAAAATTACCACGGTCTGACAAAACCAGTAAAATCTTATATTAACGGAGGGTGTTGTTGTTCTGTGGGGTTAGCCTAAATAACAACAACGTCTCTCTATATAATTCAGTTGAATTTACCGATTCCGCCAATTACATCCACTAAAATAGTCATTAAGTTAAATACGCAGCTCTCTAACAACAGTTTGAGCACAAAGTGAACATTACAACCTACCTGAGAGTGGGAAACAAATGACCAAGCACAGACTGTGCTGCACATCTATGCAGGTCTCTAAACTGTCCAGCAGGTGTCGCTGTTCATCTTTAAAAGTTTTGCGTGTCTGACAATTGCCGTGGGCCGTTTAACACAGAGACATTAAGATTCACGTCTGAGTTTTTTAATCGTTTGGAAGTGAAACACTGGGGAGATAACTGGGGTCATTTTTATCTTTTGTTAAGATACCACACGTATTTAAACCTGTGTTGTGTGTATGTAGAGTACAGTGAGAATTAGGCACTAAAAGTAAAGTGAGGATGTTTTCACTGATGAGGCAATGAGAACTTTGTACTTGTCAATAAATGTCATACAATGAGCAGTAAATAAGAAAATCAATATATGGTGTAATCAACCTTTGCAGCATCAGCTGTTCTCGGTGCAGTTTTTCCAATTCACTCACTTTGTGTTTTTTTGTTTGTTTGTTTGTTTGTTTGTTTGTGTTTTTGTTTGTTTGTTTGTTTTTGTTTGTTTTTTGTTTGTTTGTTTGTTGTTTTTTGGGGGGTTGTTTGTTTGTTTGTTTGTTTGTTTGTTTGTTTGTTTGTTTGTTTGTTTGTTTGTTTGTTTGTTTGTTTGTTTGTTTGTTTGTTTTTCTGCGGAATATGATTATTCATGTAATCCCAATTCATGTAGACCAAACTCCTTGATGTTGAGTTCAGGACTCTGTGGAGGTCATACTATGTTGATGATCTATAACATAATATAAGATACTGGAGAACAATATACATTTGATTTTTATTAAAAGACTGCAGTGACTATATTGCTTGCTGAGTTTCTGGTGTAAATAAAATGTAATTACAGAAGCAGTTGTAGCCTACAGTATCAAAAAATGTGTAATCCACTCACACACTTCAAACCAATACCTTTGTGTTTACCTTTGTGTGTGTGTGTGTGTGTGTGTGCGCGTGATGTAGTTCACAGATCTAATCCCCCCAAGTCAAAGAACACATGTTTTCCAGGAGGTAGAGAACATACTGTAACTCCAGCACATATCTCAGGTTTTATGGCCTCATGGGATAAGGAGGTGTAAATGATCCTCAAGAGACAATGAATTTTGTCCTTTACTATACGGCAACATGGATATTTATTGACCGTTTTATCAACAGTGGAGGATAAGGTGACATATTGTCCATGTAAAAGAACAACAAAACTGTAAATGTTTCCATACAGAAGATGAATAACTTATCGAGAACTCTACAGCCTAAGTAGTTTACGTTACAGTATATCAAAGAGGAGTCACATTGCTCATTCTCACACTCCACTTCGTAACTAACAGCCTGAATTACATTACATCTTCTAATCAGGATTTTTCATTTCAGTCGTGAAATATGGGCCCAGGGTCTTCTCTGTGGTTTAAAACACATGACCCCTGAACAAACTGGAATGCCATTCACATCGGCAGTCTTTTTTTGGCAGGCTTGCGTAGCAGGTGGTGACAAGTTACAGACGTTACACTTGTGTGCCACTGTGGGTGTATTAACAATGTCCAAAAACATGTTAGGGGGGTTTAAGACGAAAGCATGTACGTCCAGAGGCCAGTCCGATCGCGCTGCCTCAAGATTCTTTATCCTTGTGTTTGTCTGTCTGTATTTGTGATACATGTGCAGCAGCCTTTAATTATTACTCATGCATTTTAAAAAGCATAAAGCCATATTAATTATGATAACATTCTAAAGTGAGGAGAATAGTCTGCACACCAAAAAAACATGTTTATGTTCTCCTACTTTGATGTAATCATTCCATGTGTTTGCTGAATGTGATGAAATTGCAGTTTCTAATACTTGAGTTGTTAAACAGTAAACTTCAGGTTGTGGCAATAAAATCAGCGGTGCATGTACACACACACACATGCACACAGTGTGAGAACTGTGTTTACACAACAACAAACTCATTCCTTTCATGGCGACTGCTTTTCAGTGTGTAGTTCCCATGTGACTGAGCAACGGAGGATAAACTGATCCAAAAAGCGTAGAAAATGTCATTTTCTTGGATGTTTGAGCACAAAAGGAATTTGACCCCAGACTGCCGTTTACATCCCCCCGCCCCACTTCATCATATAAATTCTGGGAAAGAAAGAGCAGCAGTCGAAACATGTCAGCTGCCTTTCACATTCACAGAGGAATGTTGGCGAGTCTTCACAATGTTGTCAGTCAGTACACCAGATAAGAGCTCTCAGTTCATAAATAAGATTGATGGCATTGCATACCACCAGATCCTGCTCTGTGTTTTCCCATACAAGCCTCACTGTCAAAAGCATCCGCACTATCTCAACCAGCTCATATCCTCTGTCCAAGCCCAGGCATGCTTAGGTGTTTTAACATCCAATTTTCAAACCAAACTACAACAGGAAACTGTCTCTGTACTTGTTCAGCTGTGAACAAGGACATTTGGGCAAACATTTCAAGCCTGGCACTGAAAACTGACCTTTAATAGTTTGTTTAAACTATGAGTCAGAAGATAACTTGGGAAGAAAAAACAATATGTTCTGGCTTCACAATACTACATGGCATTTAAGAGCAGAACACTTCAGTTGTTGCACACTTCAAGTTTGATGACAGGCGTTGAGGATCAAAAGCTCAAACAGTACTCACTCAGGTAAACATCTGTGGATGGAAACTTTAATGAAGTATAAGTATAAAGGAACAGCTTTGAACAGGATTTTCTGTTAGTCTGCTTTGATTTATCTGTGACACATGTTGCACAATAGAAAATAAGATCATCCTGGAATCATAGCCCCCTTTTTGATAAGCTTATCTATGATAAGCCAACAATAGACACATTTAAAAAGAACTGCATATCATCCCCTGCAATTCCCGTCTGTCTTTATTGTCACAAAAACACCCCCCTCACAATTTATTGTGGCAGCAGAGGCCAAAATATCTCAACTTTTAGTCACTGGTATGGATTAAACTCTTCACATACTGGATCCTGCACCCTCATTATGCAACTGAGTAGTAACTTTTCTTAGATTGCCCTCATTTTTAAACTCCAAGTATTTATTTCCAAGCAAGTATTTATTTAAAAAATGCTTCATCTTTGCTTCCAAGCCAAGTCTGAGACCATTTAATTCTTCCTTAAATGTCACAGAGGATATTACACATCTGTTTTCACAAGCTGAGAACTCCTATTGACAAGTAAAACAAATTTCATGTGTTAAAGTGATCCCTTTAAGGATTTATTGCCAAAGTTTTGATCCAGCACAGGCCTATCTGTCTGTAGAAGACTTTGTTTAGTATTCTACTTGATTCTTTTTCAAATATTTATCTTCAATCTTGCTAGCTTTTTGTGAATTTGGATGGTTAAAGTAAGTGCTTTAAATGTGGTGTGAAATATTCTAATTTGAATCATGTATATAACCAAAATTAACAAACTTCTCAGCACCCCCGTCAACATGTGTGAAAGGTGCGTTGCCACAGTTATAACAGTTTACACACGTTGCATGTGCTAGGATGACTGGTGAACCACGTGAGTACACACTAATGACACCATAACTTTCATTGTCCTCATTGTCATTGTCATTGTCCCTCTGCATTGTGAAGTCTCATTGTCAACGTTGCTCAACCGCCCAAAACTGGTACAAGTCGATATTTTGTGACTGTTCATTCATGCACGAGTGTGTGTGTGAGTGGGTGGAGGCAGGCAGATCTATGCTTAAACAGATATCACACAACTGAGCTTGCTATTCTCTCATCTTCATATCCGATGGCATGTCCTGAAAATCGTTCATAAACAGCCCTGGGCATGTAGAGTTAAATTGGAGGCAATAAAAGTGTTAAGGAATGAAGCACGTTAGCAAAGGTGGATGTTGGCACAGAGGAATTTCAAACGGCATTAACGACTAATCTGGGAGAAACCTGTCTTTGTCACGTATAAGGTTACGTGTCTCTATGAGAATGTGATCTATGTCGAGCACGCTCTTCACAGCAAGAGGAGAACAAGAGAGCCGGCCACCCGAGAAAGTTGAACCCAAAAGAATGCAGCTCTGGTATTCATTAATGAAGAGCACTCTCCTCTGTGGCGGAGCGAGAGGGCAGGAATGAGGAGATCGAGTGACAACGTGAGGCAGAGGTGGGAGAGAAGATCCTCAACCTTAACCAGAAAAAACTATTAAAAAAAAAAGTTTCTAACACAAGAATATTCTTATAGTTTCATATTAAAGTGTAAATTAAACAATTCCATTAGTCAAAGAGCCCAGGTTAATGTATATTAGAATATTTTATTGCTTTATGAAATGTTTCATGAATTCAACTGTAAAAACCTTCATACTGTTTGAAGTTCACAGAAATGTCTGTTTGAAGTCAACACTAGGTTGGTTGGGTACAGCTTGACATGACCGTGATTGTCGGCAACATAACTTACAACAAACATACAAATATAAACTCTTTGGCGTTCTGCTCAAAGCACTAATATAACTAAAAATAACAATACAAACATCTGTATAAAATATATAATAACAATAATAATATTATTATAATAATTAACCTGTTTGTTAGTTCAAAGCTCACAGTAAACAAACAAACAAAAACAACACGGTGTAGTTTTCAACTTTTTCTCCCAGGATGCTGATTCCAAACCAGCAGAATCACCCCGTCAGGAAAAAACACACTCACATACTGAAATCACACATGCAAACATACTCTGAGAAGAAACAAAAAAGTCATCAAACAACAACACAACAGCACCCTCCCAAACTTACAAACAACACCAGGTCTGTGTCAGTTTAGCAAAAACATACCAAATTGTCTTTTATATAGTTTGCATCTCGCTGTTCACACACGTCTCGGCCGTTGTAGAACCAGCTACTAAGGCTTAATGAATATGGACGGCGAGAGCATTTAAATCAGCAGTGTTTCATGAGTTGTCATCTTCTAAATTATTGAGAAAAGGGAAGTTTTCCAGATTTAGAGATTTACATCCATCTGATAGGAATGAGGTTATTCAGATTAACATTTTCTGGAGAAGAGGGGAATGCAGGTCACATAGATAACCTTCGATTGAGTATTTATCTAGAAGAACACAAGGCTTAAATTAATATTTGGGGAATGTGGAAACCAGATAAGATAAATATGTAGCTTCTTATTTCACTGGATGGGGGACAAAGATGGGGGATAAATGGCAGGTGATGGGGGGAGCAGCAATTATATATATATATATATATATATATATATATATATATTTATATATATATATTTATATAAATATTTTGGCATACACTCTCTGAGAACATGTTGCCCTATTACAATCCACAATACTGTCCAAGTACCTCGGAAGATCCATCTTTTCTCACCCAGCCAGGCAGGCTGCCTGCAGCTGTCCAGCTTAGTGAGAGTAAGTGAGTTGGAGCACAGCTCTGCCTCGAATATGTGAGAAAAAGTCCTTTTTTTTTTCGTGCTTTGGCCTCTTTCCACAACATTCTGGTATCCAATATTTTCTTCCATTGGTTTTTTTTTTCCAAAGACTTGCACACTTCACAGATTCTCAGAAGTTTGTTGTTTTTTTTGTTTTTCATCTCATTTAAAATCCATTTTTCAGTTCTTTAAATGAAGATTTCCACTGCCTCCGCCTCCAACTCTTCCAGGCCTCTGAAAGGGTTTAATAGCAACTTTTTAGGAGCTGCCTTGTCTGAAAAAAAAAAAAACAAAAAGACAGAATAGAGGGTAAATAATAATATAAATATTTTAAGGATTAAACGGTGGAAAAATGTCCCAGATACATCTCCGCTATTAGTGAGTAAAGGTTAACAGAGATTTTCCACAGACCACTTTGGTAAATGTGCTCAGTCAACAGATACACATTATTTCCTAACCATGCACATTCCACAAGGTCCACATTATGAACCATGACCTGAACAGATGGTATCTGATTGGCTGGTTAAGCAGCAGCATGGTTAATCAATGAGGACATCCATGAAGTCGAGCTCCAAAACAGAAAAATCTACTTCCATGCAGTGTGTATCTGTGTGTGTGTATGTGTGTGTTTATGTTACAGAGTCTAAGCCTCTTTATTGATGCATGTGTACAAATCATTTATCATTCAGGTTTTATACTGAGAGCATTATTGGCTCTCGTAAACAAACACATTCATGAATATTTGATAGATCACTCACCAAGGTGGAGCTTAGTCATGCTGGCAGCCTCTTTGGCTTTGTTTCCGTCCACCTGCCGCTCTAACGTTCCAGGTTCGGACTGAGCGGAGAACTGACGGTTTGGCAAAGTCTGATCATCGGAAAGACTCTTCCCTACAGGAAAAGATGACAGAAAATATCTGTTAAGTCTCATTGATTACCTTGAGTTTATTTGCAGAAAATCCACAAGTCAACACACAGTGTAGTGGTTTATTTGAGTGATGTCAATCCTCACCTCTACTCTTTGTGTTGCTCTTGATGGTGCTAATGGAGGGAGTGGAGGAGGCAGGTCGGAGAGGTGCTCCCGCTGGGGACAGAGGGTTTGTTCTGGGACTCTGCTCGTCCCTTCTCCCCTGGTCCTGGTGCAGCCGCTGGTTGAGGATCTTGATCACAGCATCTTTTTCCAAGATCTGAGCGTAAAGAGCACGGATCCTGATACAAACCAGAAACAGAAAAACACACATAAGAGCAGGAAAACTTAATAATGGCCAAAACAAAGACTCAAATGCTGACACAATTTCTGAAGGAAGAAAAAAGAAATCATGGATATGCACCTGTTCTCCATCTCTTGATTCCTGTAGTCAGCAACTGGCAGGTCCTCGTTGAAACTGTTGTTAGAGGAGTGGCAGGGCGAGTGGTTGATTATGGTGGTGTCTCTGCAAAGGTTAAGATAGTAAATTTAGCTTAAATTCAAAAGGTAAATGTAACAAAATAAGTATGTGCACGTGAAATATATCAAGCACCATCTTTACCTCTGGGCAGCAGCGGTGGCAGCAACCTCCATGGCAAATTGTCTCATGGTGCTCTCCTCCAGGTATTTCTGCTCCCAGCGCACCATGTCGGCCTCGAGGGCCAGAATTCGCTCCTCCCGCTCACGAAGACGCTCCTGGAGTGAGTTCATAGTCACTCCTGGTGGCTGGGACTGTCTCTGAGGTGGAAAGTAAAACAGACACAAGTTAGTTGATGAGATTCACTCAGTTTATGTCTTTTTTTTTTTTTTTTTTAAAGCAATGGCACTGTGTTTTCTAATTTTGTGAATGTACCTGCTGTGCCCTCAGACTCCTCAGCTCCTGCTCGAGTCGCGTCCTCAGCTTCATCTCAAGACTCTCCCTCTTCTCACAGGTGGACTGTAGCTGAGCCAGGGCGCTCTGAAGCCTCTCCACCTTCTCCACGTAAGCCCTCTTCCTCCTCAACTCCTCCTCAAGCTGGCGGCCGCGTCCTCGAGCTGCCTCCAGGGCCTCCTCAAGTTGCTTCGCCCTGACGCCCTGCTCTTCCGCCGTGACCCGCAATCGCTGCAGTTCTCGCTCCACTCGTTCCTGCTCCAAGTTCTGCTCCTCATCTGACGTAAAAAGGAAAAGAAGCTGGGTTAAGAACACGTTCGATCCATGTGGGTTTCATTTTAGCAGCATTTTGTGTTGACAAAAACAAGTGCTGTGAGACACAACGAAAAAAATATCAGTCCATAATTTCTCCCTCCTGGGTCTAACCCCAGTTATAAGCACCAGAGTAGCTACATGGTTGTTCATTTAGGGAAGCACTCCCGGAATGCTGAGAAGAGGAAGGAGGTGGAGGAAGGGGGAGAAAGCTGCCCTATCCCTTTGACCCACATAGCACAGAGCATTCCTCATCAAGGCCATACAAACACCAGCACACTGCTTGAGTCCAGTTCCTTAAACAGACAACATAAATCACACTAACAACAGGTGGGGAGGAACCTCATTTCTACCACTTCCACTTCTGCTCTGTGATTTAGAGCCAGTTCGTTTCCCTTTGCAAAGAGGTGTATGGATCAAATTCCCTATCATTAAGCCTTCTTACCAAATAAGCTGAGGTTATGCAAGTGAAATTCCTGCATGCAGGACACCCTAAGCTACAAAAAGGGCCCCATGCTATGCTGCAATCCAGCCTAATCAAGCATGTTGATTACAAAGGAGGATGTGACAGAGTGTAGAGGCATCTAGCCACACAAATTCCAGTACTTACTTTGTTCAAGGAGTTTCGCCATGATGTGCTGGTTATGGTCCGCTGCCTCCACTTCTTTAGCAACGTGTGTTCTTGCATTTTGCAAGTTTTCTGTAATGAAAAAGAAAAACAATCATTAGATTGTGAATCTTATGACTGTTGGAGCAGGGTAGTCTATTTCTACAGTTTGTGGAATTGTGATGTTTTACATGGCAGTACCTCTAAGATCTCTGTTGAAATCCTGCAACCTCCTGATCTCAGCTACCAGCCTCTTCCTCAGCGTCTGCTCTAGGTTTTCTCTCTTACTGCTGCCCTGCATCAGTGTCTCATAGGCCTCCGAAATGCGCTGGATCTCCTGCTCCAACTAAAGGGAGAGAAAAGGAAGAGAGAGAAAAAAAATGGTGGAGGGTTGGAGGAAAGGGAACGGAAATAGAGAAGGTAGAGAAGAGGAATTCTTTGGTTAACCTACTTCACATACCAGTGGGAGATAAACATATAGGTACATTTGCAACTCTGTGTGTGTGTGTGTGTGTGTGTGTGTGTGTGTGTGTGTGTGTGTGTGTGTGTGTGGTATAATTCTGAGAAGGAATTCAAGCTCACACCACTCCCTATGAGACTGATTTATATCTACATTCCTGAGGGCTGATAGCTCTAGTTCCAGGTGTGTGAGCGCACAAGAGCATGCACGTACACAACACACCTCAAGGTTAAAATGTGCACAAAAACTCTCACACAAATACACACACACACACACACAGAGGTCTGGGAAGGCTGCCAGTAGAGGGAAGGTGTGCATGCCTGAGCCTGGGTTGTGGAAACGGCAAAGAGACACCCACCATTACAGCAGTCACACAGGCATGTTTACTCAGGGCTGCGGCCTGACAGAGAAAACTTTCCAACCCCGGCAATTATCATTCTTTAAGACTGAGACAAGGCAAGGGCCATGTGACATAACTCCAGCAGAGAGTAGAGTGGATTTTTACAAAGATCGGCTGAGGTGTCAGATATCTCTGAAGCCGTTTCCACTATGTTGAGCAGGAAAATCTTTTATTTTAAGGCCTGTATGGTTGGAGGTTGGAGTCAAAAAAAGAGCAGGAAAAAAGAATTCTGGTAAAAGTGAAAGGGTGAAAAAATGTGTTGCTGTGTAGAAAAACAACAGGGACCTTTTATTTGTTTTGGGATGTTTGTTTTTTTTTTTTTTTTTTTTTTACACAGCAGCCCACCACCTGCTAGACCCCTAACCCTAATCCACCCCTCCATCCCCCATCAGCTGTGTACTGCTCACATCCCGATCAACTGCTGTCTGACAAGCCCTAGATCATACTGAAAATCTATGGCCTCACTGGAACTAGAGCGCACATGCACATACACTCTCTTTGGCCTCCACTAGGTCAGCTACACAATAAAATGAGTGTGTAAACACAGTAGCAGGGTGCGACCTCTGTTTGTGCCTCTGTGGTATGAAGGTGGCAGCTGCTGATTTCATCTGTCCAGTCCAGATGAGGGAGTGTGCCTGGAGTTGGGTGTCGGGGAGACAACTGTCGTCTGGGATTGTGTTTCACAGACAGGTGGCTGAGCTGGAGAATGTTGTCTGGCTCCTTTACAAGTTAATATCTAAGTAAGCTGCTATCAGTAACTATATTCCTATATTTTGTATATTTATGTCCGGTGCCATGAAAAAGTATTTCCCATTGACTCACCTTCTGAATACGGCCAGTCTTCTCCCTGTGAGCCTCCAGCTCTTGCCTCAGCCTCTCATTCTCCATTAGCAGCAGCTCCACCTGGTTGGGCTCCTCCAAGCCAGCAGGGGGCAGGCTGGTGAAAGTGTTGTAGCAGAGGACTTCAGCTGACTGAGCAGACTGGACATACCTATAAGAGAGATATTATTCATTAAAAAAATGTATAACTCAATTGTATAGTTGAATTTGAGGTCACTGTAAAACATTCAGAGTGGTGAGCTGCTATTAGAATGAGAAAAAGACTTATGAAATATCACCCTATTCCTGTCTATCACCAAGCAGACAAGCTGACTCCCTATCACGACGGTGTAAAAGTCTATATGTGGAACATACTTTTGTAAAGAATCCAAAGCAATACAAGCATGTCAAACTATCCTGTTGCCGTGTGCCAAGCATTACAAACACCTACAGGGCTGGACTTGTTCTCCTGTATGTATTTCAGGCAGGAAATGTGAATTGGTTCACAGTCTATGGTGTGACTCACTCTGTTAAGTATGTGTTTACGCATGTGAAACACAACGACGAGTCTTGGAGGATGATTACAAGGTGGGGTGTGATGTAATGTAAAAGTAGTATTAAAAACATGCACACGTATGCACACGCACACACACACACAGCCACAGATATGATGATGTCCACTGAACTCTTCTTTATACCTGGACTGCTGCGTCTGCACTGGCTCCTGGACCTGGTGAGGGATAAATCCTTGGCCCTGAATGGGGGCTGAGTACTCTGGAGGAGGGCTGCGTTTGCCCAGGCTCGGCCCTGTGCCTTGGAGCGCTTGTGGGTTGTAGTAAGGTAACTCTGGGTAGCTGTGAGAGGTGCTCTTAATGGCTTCTGCTTTAGCCACTGCATCATTCCTTTCCAGAGATATCTGCATGCGATGCTCGCTGAGTGATCGCACATGGCCACACTTCAGCTCCATCACGTCCGACTCTTCATGGAAGACCCCCTCATGCGAGAGCTTCCCCTCCTGGAATTGCGCTATGGGGCCACCGGAGGCCCAGTGAGAAGCAAGATACTGTGAGTGCGCCTTGGCCTGTTCATAGGTTGGCAACTCCTCTCCATGCAGCTGGTACAGCTGGTAACCACTTTCTGAGTGGTGGAAGTCTCCCTGGTGCTCCTGGCCCTGAGGCTCCTGCCTCGCTGAGAGCTGAGGGAACGAAGGCTCTTCCTGGGTAAGACTCTCCAAAGAGGATCGTGGGCTCCTGCCCATGTCGCCTCCACTGCTCGGTCCACTATTACTTCCGCTGCCTCCTCGCAGGGCCTGCTGCTGGATGGCTAGTAAAGTACGGGTGTCCGTGGGGTTTCCATAACGGAGCTGCTCCTGGATGAGCCGGTGCAGGACCGTGCCAGACGGCTCTTCTGTGGACGCCATGCTGCTTTGTTTTAATTCTCTCTTAAGACCAGTTTACTTCTTTCTTACTATGGAAGTGTTTAAATAAAATCAGCTGTGAACCTGAAAAACAACAAGGTGAGAGGGGGAAAAAAAAGTAGGATCAGTCAGAGGTTACAAACCAAAACATGAGACAAAAATTGATCAAATATTTAAGTTACATAGAGAAAAAAGGCTGATTGAAACGTGTGTCAGAAAAACAAAAATATAAATATTATATAAACACACTTCTTTCTATTTAAAGTCCTGATCACAACTTTAATACATGTTTTGGTTCAATTCTATGTTACTTAGGTGAAGCCCTGAGACTCATTCACCAACAGCGACAACACAGAGATGTGGAGACATTTTCCATAGCAGGCAGAAAATACATGCGCCAAAAATTCCAATCTCATGGGGGAGCAAAAGCGCACAAAAACCGCCTTGTAAAATAACTTCATCTTTAGTTTAATAACACAATTATCGGTATAAATAGCTTTCAATCTCCTCATAACACACTACATTCTCAAATGTTTAAACTAGAAGTTGAAACATGGCTACTTTTAGTCGTGTTTTGTGTTCGGTTTTTGTGTTGTGGCAAGACAAGAGAGGGGGAGAGAGAAAAAAAAAAAAAAGACGCTCTTCTTACCAGCTCACGCTCTCATCATAACGAAACACTGTTCTCGATCGCGAAGACAAAATTTCAGAGTATTTCCACTTATTTCCACGACTTCTATCGATTTAAACGTGTTTCATCTTCCTCCCCCCGGACGGTGCGCCGCGCTCTTCTCTTGCTGTGAAATGATTGTGGAGCGAGCAGGCGGCGATAATAAGTAACCGAGGAGGGACTGAGGTCGGAATGCCAGGAATGTAAAACGCGAGGTCCCTCGGGGATCAAAAGCGTAAAACCACACGGGAGGAGGGAGGAGGGAGGCTGCAATGCGCTCTATCATTACCAATGAGGAGTTAAAAAAGAAGTATAGGAAAGGAGGGGGTTACATTTGTTTTACAAAGCACTGACTGAATGTCTTTAGGAATAAATGCGTTTCATGTCCTTTTCTGGCACAAAAATCTCTCCAGTGAGACTTAACTGGAGCTTTTCTGTCTGCTTCTTTACTTCAAATAGCAACAGGGTTACTTCATTTAAAAAAAAAAAAAAAAACGCATTTACATAAGTAAATGTTCAGAACTACTTTATCAGTAAAATGTGCTCAGTATGCAAAATATCCCGGTCGGTTGGATTAGGATCAGCATCACATTTTATTTTGCATACTGAATTTTATGTTGAAAAGTAACATTTTAAAAACTTTATGAGGTAACATAAATGTTCTTTTAAATGCACATTTATCTCATCATCTATCTTGAGTAGATTTATTTAATTTGCTTATAGGTTAAATGAAAGAAAGTTGTTTTAGTTCTTTTATTTGTTGACTTTCATTTAATGTTCATACCCTATGTTATTAGACGTGATGCTTGCGAGTAGACAAATGTCACATTTCTGCAGATTCATCTGACCTTCTATGTTATAACTTAAGACTCTCAGTGTTAAATTAGCAAATAATTTGAATTAGTCATAAGTTGAGCTCAGTAATTTGCTCATAGTTATTACCTAACATCATGTTTATTTCCATTATTCAAATAAGTAGACTCATAAAATAAGTAATCACCATCTATCTTTATTATATAAACACTGACATAATCTGCATCAGGTCAAGGAGACTTATATTAGTTGCTTTATGCTGTCGGCTATTTAATCTACATCAAATCATCATATTTTATAGATTTGTTTTGTATGTAAACTATGACTCTAAAAAGTAGTTACAATTCATAAGTAAGTGGAGTGTAGTGGATGTATAAAGCATGATATATTATAACCGCTTAAATAAGTTAAATAAGTTAGCTTTTTGTGTCTTTCTAAATACATGCGACATGTTGAATGTCCATGGGAGAAAGAGCTTTGCAACTCTCATTTTCTTGTAATTTAAGTGGTGTTCACAAATCCAACCCCTGGTATTTACTGCAGGTCAGTATGACTAAGTCGAAACTGTGTGAGTGTGTTAAGGCTGTGCATGCCTTAATTGAGTGTGTGTGTCTCTGTGGCATATGTGGCAGCTGTCCTCTGGAATCTGAGGTCTGTGCATGCTCCATTACTACAAACACAGTGGCTCTTTGTAGCCAACATCACACTACATGGTGCAGAACAACGCCGGGAGAATGCCACACATGGGTGCTGCCTTCTGCTGATTTACTGGTTCAAAATCTCAAACATGCAGCACTCGTCCTCCTGCTGAGGCCATAGGTTACTCTGGGAATCATAAGATGAACGAAGGAAGGATCACTAACCCTTGTTCAAGTCACAAACTGAGTCATTTAATTAGTTACGCCATTCAGTTTCCACATTTCCACATCTTTACCAGATACTAGACTTGAACGACAACACAACATCCATTTTTGTTTCCTTGAGGAGACAAACTTCCCGCCTTGAGGGTGAAAGCAAATTTTTATGACACTCTTCCCAAGCCAAAAGACACAACAGAGCTATTTATTACCTGCTTGGACTTAACTGCTGCTATATTGAGGACTTTAGACGAGGACGCTAAAATATACTGTGGGCCCTTTAAATAGCAGAGATTTTAGTCATAACAGGCTAATCTTTTCTCCTGGCAGTGGAGGGAAAGAAAGAAAGGGGGAGGAGGGAGGGTTACAGGTGCTACACTGCTTCTGCATAGTCATGCACAGTATTTACATTTTTCTCTCCAAAACCACAAAGTAAATGAAAAAGAAAAAAACCCTACCAAACTCCAACAGGATCAGTAAAGAAATAAATGCAATCAATGCACAACAGGCCACAGTAATTGACTGAAGAACACTATGTGACCACTTGCCTCAGGCTCTTTATCTCATTAGACCCAAAAATCTATAGACCCAATCAGTTGGTACTGATAGTATTTGTACGCAATCATTTCTATTTCTCTGTCCTTAATTAAACACACACGCATTCCCGTCATGTTTTAGATGCTACATATTCTTAAAGTGTCTGTTTTAAAAAAAAAAAAACACACACACACACACACACACGCAGACACTGCGTCTCTGTGGGCGGCACTCACATGGAGGCGACTGGTCAGCAAAGTGGAACATGTTTGCATTTCCCCTTCAGATCCACACTGTGAAGGAACCCAGTCTCCACCTTTTTAAAAGTCTGGTCATGTCATTTAACACCACCTCACCACTTCCTCTACTGCCTGTGTATGTGTGTCAGAGTGTGTGTGTGTGTCTCCGTTGGTGGACAACGCCTCTGGCCATTTTGTCCTCTATTGTATCACACTTCCTGTGAACTTCCAGAGGAATGCAAGGCTGACTCTTTGAAAATTATGGACACTTTCAAAGACTCTTTACAGAAGATGAACATCTAAAATGGCGCGCAGCAAAAATTCCTGTGTCTGTTTGTAGGTGCTCAAACCTCAAAGCAGACAAAACTGAAGTTTCATGAGTTATTCCTTGTTTATGCAAAGAAAAGTGGCACTGAGGAATATTTGAGGACACGCTGCAAAATAAAACACTATTGTGTTGTTGCTATACACAGTAAAATCATATTGCTTTTGAGGTTTTGGTGGAAACATGAGCACAAATGAGGCAACATTGAGAGTACTCAAACTACCAGTTAGACAGTTGGAAACAGTCTGACTCTAAATTTACTCATCCGAGCTGTGTGTTAAAGCCAGTATAAAAATGTCTTTGTCAAAGGGAGGGAGGCGGGAAGACAACATCTATGTCTGCGAACAAAGGGGGAGTGCTTAAAGGAGCAAACTACCATTTCTGTTATTGGCAAATCTGTCCAGTGTATGCAGTGTTACTGATTAAATATTCAACAGAATGTTTCTGTTAAAATGTAAAAACAATAGCATTATAAATAGATGTATAAAGGCCCCCCACAATCCCTGTGGTAAGACCTCCAGAATCCCAGACTGTAGACAGAAGACGGAGACAGGAATGACAGCTTCTTTTTAGTTGTTTTGCATCTCTTTGTAGTTCCAATAAGAAACGTTAACAGCCATGTCAGACAGGAGCCCTGGCCCAGGAGACCTCTAACCTCTGGTTGATGTAAATATAAACTTGTTACTTAAAGTGAATACAACATTTATTCCATTTTTTTTTTTACAAACAGTAGAATTGATCTCATAACTGTATAGTGGATGATCACAAATTACTCAGGGACAGGTCAAAAGGAGGTTATACTCCAATATTATCCAGCACTGTGGGCAAAAACAGATCTACTGTAATTTACTGAAGGTGACAGGCAATAATCTTTTTAACTACCACACAGTGATTCCTGAGAGTAACGTCAAAAACAAGACGAGCTCTCATTTCGAACCAGAGGGGATCAGTGGCATTATGTTGCCTAGAGTCAATGCTATATTAGAAACATCAGTTGTTAGTCCTATTGACATTACAAAAGCTATTATCAGATTCAGTGTACAAAACAAACATGCTGTATTTCTGGGAATTCTCTATCTAACAGATTCCACGGTGGCAGTTACGGTTGATCTTGTATTTTCTCTGTGAATCTAAACCAAACAAGTGGAGAAAGATTCATTCACTTGTTTTTTGCTGTTCTAAGCAAAAATCCAACTGGACGAAGCTGCAGTTTCATGAGTTTAGTTTTTCCAAATTAAAATCCAATTTACCATGTTTTTCTCAGTACTGTGAAAATGCCTGGTAGCGAGAGTGACTCAGCAGAGGCAGAGAAAAGTGACTTTATGACTTGGACAAAGCAAAGAAAACATTCTGCCTTTAAAAAAACTTATTATATGTGTTCTCCTGTTTCTAAACTACACAGTAGTACTGAGCACTTTGATGAGGCCATTTGTGTGTTCTAATATTGCAAAACACTTGATAAGACAAACATTAGAGCAATAACTGAAAGGCATCAGCAGTCATTTATCTGGCATTAGTTGAAGTCACAGATTTGTAGCGTCACAGCATGTTTGCACTGTAAACCTGTAAAAGTGCTACTGAAAGGCTGCTTAGTTTACCTTCTCTGATAGTTATAATCCTCAAGCCCTGCTACAGCTGACATGACAAACAGCCAGACGTGAGAGTGGACGTAATGTGGCTGGAAAACAAGTTGAGTTGCTCAGCGTATCATGTTGTAGGGGGCAACTCATCCTCCAAACACTGGAGACAACAACTGATCAGATACATAAAACCCTATAAAAATGTATTTATGGTGCATTTTACACTGAGAGGTTACAACCCAGCTTGAATTATTATGGCTCATGTATTAAAATGCTTTATAGGGGCCGAAGGTTGTTTCATTTGTCATAGTTTAGATAAATGATAATACATGTGGTATGTTGCTAAACTGAAGACCAAACAACAAGATGTTTGACTCTCTGTCTATCATTGTGTCTCTTTTTTTTATCAGTTTCCTTTAGTTCCCTCATGCATCTGCAGATTGCTTTGGACTTGAATCATCTGAGTCTACAACGATTGTATCCATCTCTAAACAGGTTTAAAGGGACAGGATGTGTGAAACAGTGCTGGACTGTGTGGGAAAGAATAAGACAGAATAGTAGACAAGGTCATCTGATACGGCAGGAGTAGGTGAGGAATGTAACTGATAGTGTTGGAGGGAGTGAGATGGATTCCTCTCCTTGGCTCTCACATCCATGGATGGCTTCCTCATTCACACAATACACAATAGATGAGGACAAGGTGCACTGCACTCAAGCAGTATCCTGTTCTCAGGGAAACGCTGACGACAGGCTTCCCATGTATTCGTGTTTCGCAGAAGTTTGGCTTGTGATGCCAGGTATGTCTTCACCAATGAAAATATGTTGAGGCAAGCAGGCGAGTGTGATCTAATGGAATGACTCTTTGCCACCTGTTCATAGTGAAAGGAAAGCAAATAAATAGGTAGGCGTCTTTTTTTTTTTGTTGTTTTTTTTTTTTTTTTTTTTTTCAAGTGAACAGCCCAAAAATGCGTGCGTGTTGCTGCAGGTCGCATAGCATTCAAGGGATTTTCCAGACGCCTGTTCACAGCAAACAGACTTCAGACATGAGTCACAAGAGATGGATCTGTTTAGTGTGCGAAGATGACAAAACAGATATATAGGGCAGACATATCTGGGATATGGGTTTTTCTATCATCTTCAGTGAGTAATTTTGAATAATTAATCTCACTCCATAACCAACACATGGTCTAAAAACTGAAACAACAGCTCCAACTGTTTCTAAATACACTTATTCCTTTTCTTTACTAAGAGTTAGATGTGAAAAACTACACCACTGCCACGTCTGTATAGAGAATATGAAGCCATCAGCCATTAGCTTAGCTTAACATAAAGGCTGGAGACGAGATGAAACTGCTAGCATTAGCATTATGCTAGTTGCTTTGTGTTGAGCTTATGAGAGTAACCGTCTAACTGTCATCTATATCATATCAAACTATTCCTTTAACTTGATTAACACACCACACGGTACTGAGAACACATCACAAGTAGTAGATATTGTAAAATGATGAATATCCTGCTTCAATTGCACTATTTGAATAGTTTCATTTGACCCTAACTGTGATGTTCAGGTGTGTTTTTCAAAGAGACCACAAGCACCAGGCCCTGCCTGCATGCAGAACTGGAAAATCCACATTTTTCCCTTCAGTCATGATATCTGAGAAGTCTTCTTGTGTTTTGTCCTTTGCTGTGCAGGAGGCAATTTTTTTTAACCAGCATTCTAATGTGGCAGGAAGCTTAAATATGTAAAAAAAAAAAAAAAAATCAGTGACAGCACAGAACTTTAAGAAACTTTTATTGACCTCATTTGGCTGTAACATCAACCAGTACAATGTCCTGCAGTCTGTGACTTTGTTAACTACATTTACAATTATATTTGTATCGATGTTATTTGAAGTCACCGATACTAAAGGATGCAGAAATGCCTGGAGGTCAGATACTGCTCAACACTTTACTTCCTTAAACTTAAAAATGCCTTATGATATAACCATCTCTCTCAATCTATTATTGAGCAGTCATTATGTTATGTTTTGATGGGCAGAGACTCAATAGACACCAGGTGGATCGATCCCAAAATCTACCTCACCTGGTGAACTAACAGTTGAAGTATGAAGCAACACAGCCCTAGATTTAATAGGTATTTTATGCTGTTGAGTAATAAAACATTAAAATGTTGCACCTTCAATGCAGACTATTTATATGTTGATATCACCATGACAACTCCATTGTCTCTCTGAATATTTGGCCTCTGCTCTCAGACATATTACTCATACAGTGCTGAGGGCAAATAGCTGAGTGTCACTGTAATGATGTTCACTTTTCTTCCCATCCCTTTAGTTCTCCTGCCTCCTTTTCTCTGTTCACTTTCTCTCAACTAAAAACTGTATTTCTGGTGTTTGAAAAGAATCTCGACAGGTCAAGTGTCAAGACGAAAAACAAGTTGTAAATATGTACAACATGCATGACCTGCCTCGGGCTCTTTTGGTCTGATGTTTCAACATTATGTAGAGTGAGTAATTTTTCAGTTGTTAAAGGGTTTTATAGTGGTCCTGAATCATACAACAAAACCACTGTGTGTCCATCGTCACCATCTACAGGGTGAAATTGAACCAAACTGCACATCATTAATCTGAGTTACTGCTTTAAAGGCTCTTTATAGAAACCAACCCAGGCTGCCCTTTGGAACACTCTGCCCCGGAGACAACGTGCCTACCCCAGATGAATGACACAGCAACAAGCCCTGACACCCTGTCCTAAAACAGCCCTCCACCCCAGCGGTCCACTGCCATCCTGGGAGGTCACCAGAATGCCAGTCATTCATTCGGGCCTCAGCATGTGTGCCCCCAGCAAATAGTTGCGCTCCTCTGCTGCTGAGGCTGCACATAGCATGTGATCTGATGGCTGGCTTTGGCTGACGGCACCATGGAAAGAGAGCGATAGAAAGAGAGAGGGGCCTGTGTCTGCATACAAGCTCTACAGCTCTGAAAACGTACCAGGGGCTTTCCATGGTCCAGAAGCAATGAGGGGAATGTGGGATGGGATGCTGAGTAGGGGGTGTGTGGTGGGGGTCAGTGAGGGGTGAGAAGAGAAGAGAGGGTGAGCAGGTAGATTATGGACATATTAGGCTGGAGGGGGTTGCGATTGGATGATAGGATGGAAATTTGTTGGAGGCCATTTTGATTCTAAATTAAGTAGAAAATGTAATTAGGATGTTTGTAGTTTATAATATCACCGCAGATTATAGATGCATCCCCAACACTGTTAGCTTGGAACTTAAAGTCAACGTTATTTAAAGATTTTGTAGATTTTGTAGTTTGATTGCATTACTTAACCAATCTTAGTGGTCATGAAGACATCATTGTTTGGGCTGTGTGTTGAAGTGTGGTAACAAAGACATATTTGAATGTTTATTATGTTTATTTTTTTTAAATAATTTAAATATTTGACTTTAATGAATGAAAGAGAACACGGGGTTGAATTTTAATTCAAAGAACTTGCCTTTTTCCACTAAAATTAATAGCTGTTTCTAGTTCTTCAGCATTCAAGTCAGTTTCTTTTTCTAATATCAATGTCTTAACCAACACATGGTATCACATACTAAAAGTTGAACATAATGAAGTTATTTCCTGGTGAGACATGATACAGACGATGATATATTCCATATCATGTCTTTACTTTCTATCTACACAACTATTTGAGCTCATTGCACAATAACATAGCTATGTCTTATATGTCTCTCTATTGTTGTTTGGTAAGATTAACACTAAACCATGAGACACTGTACACTCACTGGATACACCTGTTATGTCTGGGCCATAAATTACTTTTTCTTTTTTTTCTTTTTTCTTTTTTTTAACCATTAACCACATTGTATTTATACAACACTTTTAAAACAATTCGTACTCATCTTGTTGTATCTTGTCATTTTCATACAAGGGTTACTTTACCAAAATTACAAAAGACGTGTTATGTCGATTAATGTATACCTCTAGTGGTATCTAATCCTGTAAGACAGTTTTTCAGTCATTGCAGCAGCTGCTGCTCCAACGCAAATGAAAAAAGAATTTCCTTTGTTCTGTTCAAAAAAAACAAAAAAAAAAAAAACATAATTTCAGAATGAAAGGAAGTTAAATGACAAACTGTTTCTTTTCCAGGAAGTTTTACATACAAAACCAATTAACTCCATGGCATGTTACCGCAGGAGTTCAACTAAGCAGAAAAATATGTTTTTTTTGTAATTAACACAAACTGATCCTTAAAATTCCTCAACTAATCTAATTTCTTACAATCTAAATTTCGACTGTGATTTCTGTGTTATGTTGCGGTGTGTTGTTTGTGTTGGTTCGGAGATCAGGAAGCAGTTATTTTCTCGGCATGGCACTTCAACAATAACACATACCGTAACAAATATTTTTTCTTGTAGTTAACTCCATCTGTGGCAGATTGTTTTCATGCTTGGCTTGCTTTAAGCCTATTGTGCAAATTTCAAAGTGTCAACTGGAAAAAATCTATTATCTTACAGATGACTTATAGTTTTGGTGTTACTACCAGTAAGTGATGATGATTCAGCTGTGAAATATGTTAATGGTTGCAACTCAAGCCCTGGTTGTGTCTGCTGACACACAAAGACTCTCTTGTGTTGACTGAAAGAAGGTCATTGTCTTATTTTACACAGACTGTCTATTTTTAAGGCAGAGAGTAGAGTAGCCAGGGGAAAAATATCTATTCTGAGATGAATTCAAATGGCCAATCTTACAAAACAGAAAAGAAATCATTTGGATCACTTTAAAATGAACGAAAAGTCACATTGTGCACTGACCCAGATAGATAAAGATGTCAGTGAATCAGCTGTGTCGGCGCTGTGTAGTTCATGTACTTGGAAAACAGACAGAATCATTAACATGTTTTTGATGCTGACGGGATGTTATTACATATCTGTCTGTTATCTCTTTGTTTATAAAGTCTGCCACTGGTGTGCGTAATTACTCAACCAAAAGCATCTTAATTATGACTTAAATCACTACTGACCCAAACTTTGTTCTTATGTGGTGACTATGTCAGGATATCTCACCACACTGGAGATAAAAAAAGAAATGGAAAAAATGAGAACAAAGTCTTAAAACTAGGAACTAAGCAACCACATAGATGTAAAAATGACAACTGTAACAACTGATTATCATCAGATTAGAGTTGTCTGATCCAACACAGTGATAGAATTGATTTAAGTTACATCATGTTTGTTACACTCACTCAAATTTAATCAGCTCAAATCCATTCAATGTGAAGAAATTATGACATTACACAGTTCTCTAAATCGCTCTAAATAAACTGTATGACACTTTGGTCATTGTGAGCTGAGATTACTGTATCAACGTAACAAAAAGGAGACATGGACAGTCTGATGCAAACATATGAAACTGAAAGAGCTTTATATGTGTTAATAGTTTACAGATGATTTCTGACTTCTGATTTAATCTTTATTACTGTCCCTTTCATGTCTCACACCGTACTGCTGATACAGCAACCATGTATGCAACCAGTTGTCAGTTTACACACCCTGTACTTACAGGGTAACATTATCATTCATTGGGAGTCAGGTTTCTGGGCATGTGTTGCATATGAGTCTAATATTTAGTGTCTTTTCTAGCACTATTTTAGTCTCCATCAATTCCAGCAGCAACATATTGCTCATTACTGATTCACCTGCTGACCTTTTGACTCCTCTATACTTCTCTTCTATAGTTGAAATAGCAAGTATGTGCATATGCCATGAAATTTCTCTAAACACTGTACCTGTGTCACCTCTGTCCACTTCACAGTGTGCAGAGGAATGCTCAACATCTGTTATCCTTCATTTCCCCTCATATAATTCTCACTGGGGACGGGGCAGTGATCACAGGAGACGCTGTTAGCGCCGCTGTCCTGAAGCAAGAATGCAAACAGCCGAGAAGCTCTTCCAAGAATTCCGAGTTGAGGACTTTTCTGGAATGTCCTAATGAGCCTTCTCTGCTGTGTTTACAGTTTCAGACCAATGGCAACCCTGCAATCTACCCTGCCAGTGTATCATTATCTGGTCTCCTCAGGGGACACACAGAGGGACAGCGAGCGTCAGAGAACTTTTCTTCTCCCTAACTAGACGTTTATATATGTTTTCAGGCCGTATTACTCTAAACAGCACGAGAAAGACAGAGACAAGAGGCAATCACAGACAGTGACTTCATGAGATTTAATAAATTGCTGTAAAACACCTCAATTTAGGGAGATGTCCAGACAAATAGCTAGTTGCTGGAGAGCCGCTGTCTTTTTTAGTTTATTCTCATTGTGTTGTGGTTACTCTATGTGTTGGGTCTTGGCTGCATGGTGAAAAAGAAACAGCCTTTAATCAGTCGAATAGCGACTGAAGTCATTCATTGTTTTTGACTGTCAGATCAGATTACAGAGGTGTCAGCACAGAGAGACGAGTAAACTTTTCTTGGCAGAATGGGGAAAGCATGCGACAGTGGTGGTGGTGGCGGCAGTGGTGTGTGTGTGTGTGTGTGCGCACGTGCATGCACTGTGTGTGAAGGCAGTGTTCTCACCCCCAGCTAACAATATGTTCTGATCTACTTCAGTGAAATGAGAACACAAATAAAATCTCAGACTTTACTGACCACAGACTTGATCTTATGTAACACAGGAATGTTGGAACTGGACCATCTCACTAAATCAAAATGTAACAGCAACTAAAACAGAGGTCAGTGTCTCAAAAATATTGTGGTAACCCTCCTTCTCAAACATGCTGTGATAATACCTAAAATATACTGTGATCCATCAGGTTGTAGCTTGATTGCTTGTTTATTTAGTTCCATATCTATGAAAGAAATATTCATATAATTTCTTCTGAAAGCAAAATCTCAGTGTAGTCTATGCCAAGTCAAAGTCCTGGTGTATGCCAATGTTTGTCCTGCCAGACAAACATTTAAAAGGTGAAAAGCAAAATAAATTGCAGATTGGACATTCTCGTGGTATTTTAATATTTTCTTAATATTATTGATGAGATGTGCAAACAGCATTCTGATGCTGCACTTGAGGGAATGTACTCAGTTACTGCTCTGTATCACTGTCATTAGAAACTGTATCAGCAACGTTTCTACTCTCTCTGGGGTCAGTGCAGATGTTTACGCCATATGTCAATAAACAAAAACAAAAACAAAAAACAAATAACATACGTATTATTTAAATTCCCAGCCATAAAACATCTAAAACAGTCCTGTATGTTGTTTAGTTGCACCCATAATCGATGACCCTCATCAAGTTAAATTCATGAAGACAAACAGCCCTGGCACACCAGCAGCAGCTTCAGCAATCCATACAAATTAAGGTCAGTGAGCTCTTCCAATTGTTAACAAAATCCCCGCTCTGATGTCTGCCAGCTGTAAACATGCTGCATTTACAAATGTCGAAGGGAAAAACTAAGTGGATAGACATCATCCAATACAACAATTCAGTAAACAAATTAACCCAATACATACATATCATATAATCATCCCATTAGTTAAAATACCGAAGACAATTTCCAAAGTGTCTTTCAGTGCCATGTGTTGTTATCACTGAGTGGTTCAGAGAAAGTAAAACTTTCTGTTCTGAAACTTCACGCCAAGACAATGTAGGGGCCTCTTGCAATTTCCTGCCTTCAACAATAGTGTGAGGAGAGAGTGAGGGATCCTGACTGAAAGTCATGCAGCCGTCACCATTAGACTGTCAGTGGCCCAGCAGGAAAACAAGAAGGAAGGTTATAAAGTGCCAAAAATGTGAGGAGAGGATGCCCAAAGCGTGGGAATTTCACCTATCATATTTTCTTTTCCAAGATTCCCGGCCTATGACCAATCGGGTCGTAACAGGATGTGTGTGTATGTTTAAGGAATTTAACCCTGTGATTTTACAGGAACTGACTGACACAGAAAACTGGGTGTATTTATGTGTGTTACTGCTATTAATAATTTTGTTAAATGCTTGCTCACTTACTTAACAAACAAGCTGTTATCTATGAAACATTCAGTCCTCCAAATTACATGCAGTAATATTTATTAATCAGCTTGACAAAGCATTGAGAAATGCAAAGGTCAAGACATTAAGAGTGAGTATGCTGACTGATATTGCCACAATCAAATGAAGCTATTTCTTTAGTTTTTGACCAACCCAAGCTAACAGTTTCCCCTTTTTCTAAGTCTTTGTGGTAAGCTAATCTAACAGGCTGCTGGATGATCTCATATTTCAAGAGAAAATGTCAAACTGTTCCATTGAAACATCATGATAAAATGTTTACGCATGTAACCACTCACACTTAACACACATTAGATATCACAGAAGAATGTGGCATGGCAGGAAATAAACTATGTAAGAATAAAAAGATATGATGCAACACAAGTGATGAGTAACTGTCAGACCAATAACATGCAACTACTTCTTAGCAAACTATTACACAATACATTTAATACAGTGTATGTGTACCTGAAATTGCAGTACCTAAGCAAAAGTATTTACAGTACTTGTATGTTCACAAAATAAACTTACTTACTCTCTCTCTCTCTCTCTCTCTCTCTCTCTCTCTCTCTCTCTCTCTCTCTCTCTCTCTAGCTCGGCCTTCTGGCAAAGTTTCATACAAATAGCATTTAAATTGACTGACATATTAAGAATCAAAAAAGACAATAAGAAAAATGTACATGTTTGGGCCCAAAGGTGCCAGAGTGATATCAGAAGACAATGTCTTTCTTTCAGACTCAATGGCTTTTTACAAAACAATGTTTTTATAGCAGCTCAATATATTTTGTACCCGGTAGAAATGACATTACATTCTATACTGTAAATTCCGGACTACAGAGCACACCTGATTAAGAGACGCATGCTCTAATTTTAGAAAGAAAATCAATTTTGTACTTGTACAAGTCGCACCGGATTTAAAGCCGCAGGTCTCCAACGTTGTAATATGAAAAATTAGCTCAAAAACGTTCATCATGTCTTCTTATTGCTGTAAGAAGTGAGTCACTGATAGTGGGTGATAAGACAGCCGAAAACTAAGCGTGTCGCAGGCCCCGGCTGCCAAGATTACGTGCAGCAGCTCGATTTCCTTCTTCAAACGCCAGAGTGATCGACTTTAACTTAAAAGCCGCATTATATGCTTTTCTTCTAGTATTTTCCATGTTGATGAGGGTGAGTACAAATGACTGATTTACAGTTGTGAAAGTGTGCTTTATCATGCAATTTCATTGGACCTCTGTGAACTAGTACTCATCAATTTTATTGGTCAGCTGTTACTTGGCAAAATGTTTTTGGCGCCACAAAAAAAAAAAAATGAATAAGCTGCACCGTAGTATAAGCCGCAGTGTTCAAAGTGTGGAAAAAAAGTAGCGGCTTATAGTCCGGAATTTACGGTAAATAAATATACAAAATAATATACAAAGTCAGTGTCCAATCAACATTCAGATACAATATGAACTAAGTAGAAATCTGATTGGTTGAGAAAAAATATGAATCACAACTTCCTGTCAGAACCTTCAGAATAAAATCTGGTGTATTGGAAAAAAAAAAACATGACTATTATTTTGAAAATAAACAACCAAATTCAGTTGTTTTTGATGGCCACACCCATAGAATGTGATGCCATGCATAGTGGGTGGGGTCACCTCCACAGAATGAGTGATGTCATAGTGGGTGTGGTCACATTAAAGGAATGTGATAAAAGACTGCCTTGATGTAGCCATTTCAAACAAGCACCTGGAAGAGCAACTCTAAAATGCCGAGGAGCAGTTTGCCTCCACCCAGGATGCCAACAGGCACCTGGAAGAGCAACTCCAAGATGCCGAGGAGCAGCTTGCCTCCACCCAGGACGCCAACAGGCACCTGGAAGAACAGCTTGCCTGCAACCAGGATGCCAACAGGCACCTGGAAGAGCAACTCTAAAATGCCGAGGAGCAGTTTGCCTCCACCCAGGACGCCAACAGGCACCTGGAAGAACAGCTTGCCTGCAACCAGGATGCCAACAGGCACCTGGAAGAGCAACTCTGAGATGCTGAAAAGCAGCTTGCCTCCATCCAGGATGCCAACAGGCACCTGGAAGAGCAGTTTTCCTGCAACCAGGACGCCACCTGGCACATGGAAGAGCAGTTTGCCTGCAACCAGGATGCCAACAGGTACCTGGAAAAGCAACTCCGAGATGCCAAAGAGAAACTTGCCTCCACCCAGGACACCAACAGGCACCTGGAAGAACACCTTGCCTGTAACCAGGATGCCAACAGGAACCTGCAAGAGCAACTCCAAGATGCTGAAAAGCAGCTTGCCTTCACACAGGATGCCAACAGGCACCTGGAAGAGCAACTCTGAGATGCCGAGGAGCAGCTTGCCTCCAACCAGGACGCCAACAGGCACCTGGAAGAACAGCTTGCCTGCAACCAGGATGCCAACAGGCACCTGGAAGAGCAGCTTGCCTGCAACCAGGACGCCAACAGGCACCTGGAAGAGCAACCCTGAGATGCTGAAAAGCAGCTTGCCTCCACCCAGGATGCCAACAGGCTCCTGGAAGAACAACACGCCTCCATCCAGGATGCCAACACCTTGCCTGTAACCAGGATGCCAACAGGAACCTGCAAGAGCAACTCCAAGATGCTGAAAAGCAGCTTGCCTTCACACAGGATGCCAACAGGCACCTGAAAGAGCAACTCCGAGATGCTGTGGAGCAGCTTGCTTCCAACCAGGATGCCAACAGGCACCTGGAAGAGCAGCTTGCCTCCAACCAAGATGCCAGCAGGGAGCTGGAGCAGTTCAAGGAGCAGCACAAAAAGGAGGAGCAGGATCCTGTGGCTACAAGTACAGAAAATGAAGGCAAAACAACCGAAATGACAAAGAAGGAACTGAAAAAGAAAAAGAAGGCAGAGAAAAAACATAAAGGAACAAAAGCAGAAGGAGAAGGAGGAGAAGGAGGCCAAGAACAAGAAGAAGACGTGGATATGGAGTTGGTGGCAGAAGAAGGAGAAGCGTGATAGTGAGTGGGTGGAAGAGGAGGCTGCTGGTTGTTCACACTCACAACTTTAGCTCTTCCCCTTCATCATCCCTACACCTCATCTCCTTCACCCCACTTCTCTACCATCTCCACTGACTTTCTTACCCCTCCATCCTCGTATCATCTCCTCTCTCCTTTTTCCACCACCACCACCAACACTGTCTCTCTCTCTCTAGCACTCTCTTGCTTTCTCTCTCTCTCTCTCTCTCTCTCTATCACCCCCCCCTCCAAGAACCGCCACCTTGCCGTGGTAGAGGGGCTAGCGTACTCTAGTGCCCTTAGGAGCGTGATTTGTCAGGGGGATTTAAGGTCTCTCAAGACCAAGTGGTCCTAGGTTAAGGGTCAGACTAAGAGCAGTTCATGTGAACCAGATGCTGAAAAAAACAGTAACCAAAGCACCTGCCTGGAGGCTCACCAGAGCCCTGCCCTGGAGCCAGGCCTGGGGAAAGGGGAACATTCAGGTACAGCGCAAAACAAGGACATGGGTCCATCTTCCAGTGGGCCTAACACCCACTTGATGACTCACATGGTTCTGGTACTTTGTGGATTAGGTCCAAAGGTCCAAACCCCAATCCCTAGCTGGTAAAGCTGACTTAAGGGACACTTCATTAGTGGGGAAGGAGCCTGAGCTTGTCCAAGAGGTGGAGAGATACCGGTATAGCGCTGGATCTGGAACCAAACTCCTTAAGAAAGTTTAGACCCTCTACTATGCTGGAGTTGCACCCAGTGAAAGGGCAAGGGCCTATGTGGGCATTTTAATTGCTCCCCAAATCTCTGTCTGTGTGTTGCAGTTCGCTGAATAAAAGGGTTGTTTCCTAAGGCCTTAGGGTTGAGTAATGGGTCCTGACTGTTCAGTTAACATCAGTTAAGAGTACCCACCATTTTTAGAGTTCCATGGACGCGTACTGTAAATTGCCCCTACTGGGGACTCCATTGTTCTGCCAATGTACTTTAATGCTGAAGTGGGCAATGACAGCTAAATCTGGAGGAGCATGGTTGTGAGGAATGGCCCAATTTAAGGGCCTTTCCCTCCACACCAGAATCATACTATTTAAAAGGATATGATAAATAATAATAAATATAAATATATAAATAATAAATCAGCTCCCAACTGCAAATTTATCTCAAGTTTTGAGTCTATTTTTGCAGTTTGACAGTGTGTACTAAACAGAATTTCACCCACATCTGACACCTAATTGTTCATAGTACAATACAATACATTTAAAAAACATTTTACATTTTCATATATATATATATATATATAAAAAATTATAATAATATATATATAATATATATAATTATTAATTATTATTATTATTGTTGTTATATCTTATTCCAGTCTGGCTGCTTGTTTCCCCCCATTCCCCCACCCACTGACCCCTGTTTAGTCAAGACATCACATGACCTCTTGCAGATTTTACAGACTTTTTAATGGAAAATGTTAGAATGTAAAGAGTGTTTGCTTCAATCTTGAAATGAGAATATAATATATATGAGAATATAAGTAAAATATTTTTTCAATTCATAAGCAAAATATATGACAAAATGTCAACTGAGCAACAAAGAAACATCCTTTTGCGGCAATCAAATGAAATGCGGATCAAGTAATAAGTGCATTATTCTGAGACCAGTGCCACCTAGTGGTTAGAAGTTGTCTGCCTTTTTTCACTTTCTTTAAAAAGAAAACAGAGGGAGCTCTTGGATTGTTTTATCAGTTTTTCCATGTGGTCTCTCATGTGGTATGCAACAAGAAACAGGGGAAAGCTCTGTGATAGTACAGCAGGAGTTATGAGAGATGCCTGTGCTACTAAAAGAACCAATGTAAGCAGATTTATATGTAAAATATCCCCCACTTAACCAGGATGGACTGCCCCAATTCAGACAACTACACAAATTCAGAAAAAACCTGCGCATCATTGCAAACTTGTTGAACTCTGCACATGCTTTGACAAAACTTTATGCCAGATTATTTATTCACATTTCATGAAGTAGTCTTTAATTATTCTCCCACACAGAACAGAGGACACAAAGAAAACAGTTGTCCCTCTGACAGTGATGTTGCTTTCCCTGAAAGGACCCATAGCCCTCAAGTATGCAGGATGTTTCATGAACCATTTAGAAGGCGGACTGATAAATAAACAGACACACATGCACAGATACATACACACACACACACACACACACACACTGGAATGAGCATGTTTCTCATCCTCTGTTTTGAGCTGCAGAGCTAGGAGCCATGGCAACCGAATACCGAGGGGAGAAAAATCTTTGCTCTGCCTGGCCGAGCTCCATCCCTCTGGCAGTCATGCTCAAACTCTTGAATCCCATGACAAAAACAACATTCCTCATCTAAGTGATAGTCTTCAAGGAATTCCTGTTAAACAGAGGCATTTCTCAGTGTGCATACTTCATCGTATTGAAACCATCTGTTGTAACGTGTGAATGTGAATTCTTCCAGCTACAGATTCACACAGACAAACTGTCTTCCTGCACGCATGTGGGGGGTTTGCATTGTCTTTCTGTTTTTTCGTTTTTTACTGTACATATGAATTTGGTTATTCATTTGCTGTTATGAAAAGGGTGAAAAAAGGTGTTTATTGAAAAACTAAATACATTTTTTAAATTACAGGAGTATATATATATTTTTAGATCACTAGCCTAGTACTGACCTTTGGTATTAAATAATTAGTTAGTTTCAAGGTGTCCTTTGACTAAAAGTGTCTACGAGCATTAAACCAACCAACAATTTCACGTCCTCAGGGGCAAAGCTGCACCATTCAGCACAATCTAAATTATGCTTTAAAACATTGTCTAATTTTACGGCCACATCTTGTAGTGTGTTGATATGTCACATGTTGCATATTCTCAAATAAAAATTTGTTTAGTCAAACTTCTGCACAGGACAGCTGGTTTTAATTAGACTTTATGGTACCAGAATGGTACTAGTAACTGGTTGATCCAGTGATGCATTACAGTAAAAAGGACACTCCTTGATCAAAAGTAGTTTTTTTCAGTTCAAGAGTATATCAATCTTTTCCACAATGGTATATTATAGACTAAAAGTACTGGCTATCTTTCTTGTGTGTACATGTGCTCATAATCACCTGAGTTATTACTCTTTAAAAAGTCAACAGTTTAAAAAAAGGAGCAATTTTTCACTTTGCCACTACCATACATTTATTGCACTATACACATGTTGTAAATCACCTGTATTTACAACACTACTTCAGGTTGTAAGAGCTCATGTATGTGTGCAGGCTTGATAGTCCCTCGATCACTGGAAACAACCTTGAGAGTCTGGAAGAGGCCGAGACATGTTGTGGAAAGCCCACTGCAAGATGCCGTCAATGGAGCCCTACAGTTACAGAGACACACAGTAGGGTCAATCGATCATCTATATATCAAACATAAATTGCACATCTACAATATTCACTATCCTTGTAGTTAATTTTATGTTAGGAGGAAAATTGGTACATTACATACATGCATACACACAGAGTGAAATAAGAATACACTCCAAGACAGACAGAGTAACATGATGACACATCACACCCTGTCACTTATTGTTTTGTCCTTGAGGCTGTGTTTTACTAGGACAACTCATTTCCCGAGTGTATGATGAAGTACAGTCATCTTGTGTCTGACACACATGACCACATTCAGATCACATCTACATGTCTGGTATCCTCGTGTAACTGGAGTCCACTCACATCTCCCAGGATGGAGTCCAGTTCATCTTTATGGTGCATTGGCTCAGGGACCGAGGGGGTCAGATCATGACTGAACGTGTTTTGAATCACTGGAGTGAGCTATAGATACACACACACACACACAAACACACACACATAGGAGAAAAAAAACACAGATTATACTTAGATGTTATCAGATTGTGAGAGTACCATATTCTCTAAACAGACACAAACTATCCAAACTTGTCTTTTGTGAATACAAACCTGTAAGCTTCTGGATTCAGCCTCTTTCTCTGCAGAGCTGCCCCAGGGCCTGGAACAGGATGAGCAGATGGATCCCCCTCTAGCAAACACACACACACACACTTAGTGAGTCATACTGTTCTCTGTGGTGTATAAAGTTACCGTCAATCAATATGTAATTTCCATCACTCAAGAGGATTACAGAGGAAGGGCTTCAGACCCTTTCACATGGCAACTTAAACAGATTACATGAGCTCTATACATCCAAACATACATACAAAAAAAGAGAGAAATACTATCCAGTAACATCAAAGGAAGCATTTTTTTTGTTTTTTACATATGTGACACTGAAAAGATTTGAATTTAATATTCAATCACAGACAGAAGGCAGCATTTTGTTAATTCACCAGTCTTGATCCATAATAGACATTACTACACATCCACCCTGTATATATATATATATATATATATATATATATATATAGTATAGATGCAAACTTGTGGGCACTAAACACAATATAGACATCTGCTTCACTATGATGTAATTCTATTACTCTTACTTGGAAAAGAGGCAATGTACATGGAAACGCTCCAAACACTGGAGGCACTGAGTCAGGTCTCCTCCTCCAAGTTGACAAACTCCACACACCTCCCTCACACTCACCACATCTCCACCTGAACACTGGGACACACATTTAATATATTATATGATTACACACAATTTTTAAAAAAATTAGCTATAAATGGTTTATCAATAAAATGTCTCCGTACCTGGTTTCTTGAAGTGAGTTCATTCATGGAAGTGACACTTGTGAGGGAGGATGAGGACAGTGAAGAGAAGAAGGACACGTCTATGATGGAGTTACCAGAGCTGGTGTTTGTTTGCTGAGCTTGGGCCAAGAGTGGCTGTAATACAAAATATTCTGACTGAGATCAATATTAGAAAATGATTAGTTTAATTGGTAATAAACATTTTTTGTCAGGATCTTACTTGTAAAGGTAGTTGGGTGTTCTCCCTTTTCACTCTGTTACCACTGCACATCTCACACTGCCAGGTGCCACTGCACATTTATATTTGTATTATAGTTAATATTGTATTAAAACCTCTTTTTCATATTTAGGATTAAAAGACAATGTAATCCATAAGCACAGGTCTATTATAACATATTTTAAAAGATACATATAAATAGATCTAAATCTTGTGCTTTACCTCGGTATGGATGTGAGTGGAGGGTCAAGACAGGAGAGGTGAAAAGCCCGAGGGCAACCATCACAACAGATCAACTCTCCACCGTCCTTACAGACTGCACACTCATCATCATTATAATGAACCTGAAGACGCACATACAGTCCAAATAAAATACACTCATACAGAGACAGAGAAAAGCCAGGTGAAGTGAGGAGAGATTGTACCTTTACCGTGCCTGTGGTTGTCTCCCCCTGGTGGTGAAAGGTTGTCTTAGCCGTCTTCAAATTAGACGTTTCACTTGTCTCCTCTGATAGACCTCGAGAATAAAACTCCCCACCAACTTTAATGCACTTTCTGGCAGCTCCTGTTGACAACCAGGGACATATTTCAGTTTACTAGAGGAAAACACTACATTACTTTATTAATTTGATGCTGTTTGAAACACAAACGTACATTTAGTTTTTTTTTTTTTTTTTTTTAATGGGAGACAGTTTTATCGATATTTGAAAAAGATGACAAAGACTAAAGTGGATTACCATCTGAGCCAAACACCTGCTTGATATGGATCTTTTCTCTGGCTTCATTGCTGATCGATGACTCATTGGAGGAGGAGGACACTGCTTGCACACCTACTGCAGAACTTTAGTTAAATGTGTATATTATAATAATAATAAAACACACACACACACACACACACACATATATATATATATATATATATATATATTACAACATATTTGAAATTACTATTTCCAGATGGTAGCAGTTGGACTCGAGCTTCACTCTTCACTCTGTATAACTTCACTTTACTCCCTAGAAAAAAAAAAAAAAAAACATGAGGGTAAAAAAGTGTTACACTATCACCAAAACACTTTATTTTCAGTATTATAGTTCATTCTTATTGTTCACCAAGAAAAACAAAGTCTTTCTTTTCTCTCCTATCATAATCTTGTCAGAACAGATGAATTATGGGAGATAACCTGGTCCATCGCTTGTCTTGGCTTGATAGTGTGAATGCTGACTGTGACAGTCACTCTCTCTGTCCTCGTGGCTCCTCTTCTTCACATGAGCTGTTTTGTCACCTCCTGAGGACTTCTTATCACTCCTGGAGCCTGCAGCATCCCGTCCTGGCAAAGAGAATCACAAGTTATACATGAGATTAAAGACTAAACTTGTAAATCGTATAAATCATTTAAAAATCTGTACAACAGGATGATGTTTCAGCTTGAGGTCATCATGATGATACAGAATGGTAAGCAAAACTACCTTAACAACCACTTTAGAAACATGATGTTTAAAATAAAAAACAATTGATTTCAGACATAAGAACCAAGTTGTATTTTCACTGACATAAGTAGCAGTCACTAATGGATAAATTCTAACAAATTATATAACAGGGAATATCTCACTCCTCTGTTCTGACCCACATAATCTGAAGTCCAATTCCAATTTGGCACAATTACAGAGAAAAATAAATGTATTCTATAAAATAACCTGAATATCACATACTTGAATGTAGATTAGAGAGCAGTGTTTGCAGCTTGGGGTAGCTGTCCAGGTTGTAGTCTTTGGACATGTTGCTCCAGAAGGCCTGGATGGTGGATCTGCTCTGCTCCAGGACCCAGGACAGAAGCAAGTACATGGCCTTGTGGATCCCTTCTCTGCTCTCCTTCTCTAGAGTGTCCTACACACCCACACACAAAAAGCAAGAAATAAATTATTTTGTAAAGCTTTGCAGCCTAAACAAAAATGTATTGTCACAATGGAAAAAAAAAAAGATTTCACCTGTTTGGCAAAAAGAAATTCTCTTGGTTTCAGTATATGAAGTATAATAATTATCTGTGCCATTGTTTTTTTCTGTCTTACCTTCAGCAGTTGCTCGGTGATGATGTTCTTGTCGGCCAAACCATGGACAAGAGGGAAAGAGTCATCCACAGCCATAGCTATGTCTGTGCGTAACTCCCTCAACAAGGATCGAAGGTTTGTGTCCCTAAAAGCCTCCACTCTGGACATGATCCGCTTTGTGTGTAAATGATGTTCAAAGTGACTTGGATCTGAGATTGCTGCGTGTTAGTATGGATGTAAGAGGTGTGTCCTACTTATTGAGGCAAATATTGTGCAGGTGCATTGTTTCATGTTGACTAAAAGCGGAATTCACTGAATTCTGAACATCTTTCATGTCTCTTTTTCCATATAAACATTTCTGCAATTAATTTATGCACACCAGCTAATTCATATTAATAAATATGATAAATGACATTACCAGTATAATACAGAGCTGCTTATTGGGTGGTTGAGACTTTCAGAAACTTCACACTTAAGGTTTCGCCCTTGCTGAAACCCTAGGAACACCAACCTCTCGACCTCTTATCTCTGTGGACTTCATCTGTCCACTAACAGTACTAACTGTCTCTGTCCGCCTGTTGAACCCTCAGGGGGATCAAATGACGTGCTGTCAGTCCAGGGGAATACCTGTGGGCTTTCATCAGGAGAACTGAGTGTAAGTGACCTGGCACTTCATACTGACAGTTGTCGTCTTAAAAGGTTCTTTCCACCACAACTTCCCCTTAACGCTCAGATTTTCAGACAGTGACTCATTGCGTGCAGTTCAGATAATTACAACTTCACAATAGGCAGAAGAAAAACAACACTCTAAACAATTAACTGATTGGCAGATGGATTGTGCATCTGCTTCATTGCTATGCTTTCAGTCCAATTTCGTCAGCTGCTGTTACTCACTTTTTTCCTCTCATAAAAGGGTTTAATAAGGAACTTAACTAAATTTGTCCTCAAAATCGATGAACCTTTTGTAACAAAACAGAACCCTTTGCATTTATTGAGGTTAAATATGTGAGAGTCCAATGGTTAAACGTCTAATGTTAAGTTTAGATATTATTCTTACTCTTTTTGAGAGTAATATTTTACTTTCAATTCCATTCTCTCAATATTTGGTCAATTAATGCAGCCTAAAGCCAGAGCTAGGAGATGGATAACTTAACTTTGCACTACTGGAAAATACTGGAAATAAGTGAAACAGCTAGCCTGGCTCTATATATCTTGTTTATTTAGTTGTACAAAAATAAAAATGTAAAATGACGGTCCTCAAAATCCCCTAGATTTGAGTCTTTATGTGACGCTAACCATCTCTTTGCTCCTGCTTCAATAAACACATAGCTCTGAAAGTGGTATTAACCTTGTCATCTAACGCAAAACATTTCAACCACTTCCCATATAGTTCAATCTTTCAGCCTGTTGTTGTTAGTGTTGTTAGATCTTTAGATGAATAAGTGATTGTCACTTGTCTAACTTTTAGTCAGCTAGATAGTAAAATTAAAAGGTCATGTGTCTGTCAATTGAAAATCTCAAGTTCCTTAAGCAGGGTAACATAGAAATTACTCCACACAAATATAATGTATCTTGTTACAGGTGAAATAATTTCACACTAAAAATCTGACCAGTAATGTGGATAAAGATGTAACAAAAAAAATCTGATTGTGTAAAATCCCATCTGTGATATATTCCATAGATTTAATCAGTAAAACCAGAAAAATAAAGTTCAAGATAACACTCAATATAGTCGACCATTTTGCTACCAGGTAAATGTTGATGGTTAGGAGAGTGAAGCCCTTTAATCTGTAATTTATTTATCATTAAACATTATTACATTATTCATACTGGTGAACAAGGACCACTTCTACAGAGGGACGTTCACAACATACATATTACATTATTATATACAGTGCAGTGCATTACAGTGGATCGTTATATGTGTATTACCGGGATGGAGGGATGGGGAGACTGGAAGGAGAGAAGGATAAAGGGAAGAAAGGAGGCATAGGAGAGGAGTGGTTTGGGGGAAAAGGGGAGTTGTGATAGTAAGTTGTCTTTTTATTACTTCTTTTTTTTTAACCACAGTACAGTTTGTTCTATAAAAGTTAAACCCATAGAGAGATAGAGTGCCACATTTTCACAGCTACTGTTAGGTGAACCTACTGGAAGTTGACTCTTGTGGGAATATCAAATGAGATACGTTTTGTCATGAGATGCTATAGAGAGATGCTATAAAACATTCTAAGATAGTCAACCTCCTTCCAGAGCGCGGGGACTCTGGAGGGCAGGCCAAAGGTCAAAGGTCAAAGGTCAAAGATCAGATCAGCGTGCATGCGTGCTGCAGACATTCAGACGTGTTCGGCCCCCCCACTATTTCTCCTTCTTATGTTTAGGCATCATTTTTGGTGCTTTCCCTTTTTATATATAAAAAATACAAAACATAACAGCGAAAAGAATTCCGTTGGTTGTCCCGTGTTTCTCCCTTTTTCATTTCTCCAAAACTGTTTTTGTTCATTTTCATGTCATTGTTTTTTTGTCTTTTTTTTTTTTTATTGTTGTTTTTTTTCCCTTTTCTCCGCCAGTCACTTACATATTGACAAAGTATACAATATTTTACAACTGAACAAGACTGAGAGATAACATTTGATTTGTCCAATCAGATACAAGGCCCAGATCCTATATCCAATTAGAGAAGTCAACTGGAAGCTAACCAGTAGTAAGCAACACAACAAGCCTATGGTGTGAAGGGAGCTGTCCGATGGCAGCTCTGCATTAACATGAGCACCCAGCCTCAGGGACAGTAGGCTCTGCTGGTTTATCCAGCTTGATGTCGATCACTGGGAGTTTTCCAGTTAAGAAAAAATCATGTGGCAAGAAAATTATATGTGAATACTAATAATACTAATAATGTGATATCACAAAACTAAGAAGTCTAGCTTTGGTTTCATCGTCAGTTTTCTTTGTATTTACTTATTTGTCCCAGTCAGTATTTCAACGACAGTGTCATTTGTAAACTGCAAGTTTGAGACAAACGTTGGCATGTTATCTATTTTAAATTTCCAAAACAGATTCATTTATTCACATCTATTAAAGAATATGTCTCAATCATCGTCACGCTCCATTGCACATTTTCAGTACATATTATTTCCTATCCAGCCACTAGATGGTGGTGTAACAGTACATCAACACTGTTCCTGGCTCTGATCTTTGTTATTAGGCAAAAAAGGTTTAATGGCTCAGGCCTCACTAGACGGTCGACTGGGTAGTCTGTTTGTAATAGTGCCAGAAACCACTAAGAGATTAAAAATAAGAAGCCTATTTCTCAGCCGTTTGGCTTCATGCACAGTGAGTCACAGCTGCTGTAAAGGATACTGCCTTCAGGATTTGCATCGTCCAAGCTTTCCATTCCAGGTAGGGCTGCTGCAACCCGACGAAACAGCTAGAAGGAGGAAAAAGGAGGGGGAAACCAAGAGAGGAGGAAGAGTCAGAGACAAAAACAAGATGTAAATAAAGATATGTGTTAGTACATTAGTTCTGATTGATGGTTGTTATTTTGAACAATGTCACCTCCAAATGTAGTGTTACACCATTATGTAGTCAATTATTAGATATTATTGCTGGTTGGTTCAAGTGTAAGCAGCATTTTGCTGTTGTAATCATTTTAACTGTGTTGTCCTCTGTCAAAAGGTTCATATATTTAACTGTAAATCATATTTTACAAATGTATCTTCTGTTTTCTATGAAAATCCCTGATCTGTAAAAGCACTGACAGAAAAAATGTACTGTACTAAAAATGTAATATTTAAGTACAAGTACTTAAAAAATTATACTAAAAATTGTACTACTGCAGCACTTGATGTAAATGTACTTTGTCATACCCCAGCACTGTTTTATTTCATTTGTTTTATTTCATTTGTTCACATTGGTAACTGGATCATTTTGTAAATGGCAGAGAATGTAAGAGAGACTAACACCCAAAATGGTAGGAAATATGGTGAAACTGCAGGCGTCACCTGTTTGACATTGCAGCCTGTTTTGGCACTGGTCTCGATGAACATGACGTTCAGCTCTTTGGCTCTCTGCTCTCCTTCCTCGATCGTGATTTGCCTGCAGGAGAATCAGGCCAGACTCAGCATCTTAATGTTGAAGGCTAATTTATTCAGTACTGACGTTGCTTTTAACAACATGATTTCTGTTCAGGTAACTGAATATTTCCACTATGATAGCAACAGCTATGAACAACGTCTGACTCACCTCTTCTCTTCCAGATCTGTTTTGTTGCCGACTAGCATGATGATGACATCACTTCCTCTCTCTGTCCTGACATCATCAATCCATTTGCAAGTCTGCTGGAATGAGTTCACATCTGTGGAAGATGAGGATTCCAGTTAAAAATGTAAAAACATAAAAATATAATACAATAGATATTGTTAAAATATAACAAATACATGCACATAAAAGGTAAATTAGCACGTTGCTGCTCACTTGTAATATCATAGACGACCACAGCTACAGTAGAGTCTCGTATGTAGCTCGGGATGAGGCTCCTGAAACGTTCCTGTCCAGCTGTATCCCACAGCTGGAGCCTTACCTGCATGTGCACATACACAGAAACACACATCTTCAGCTGCTGCTTCATCATCAAACTACAAATGCTGCACAGATGTAAAAGCTTTTTAAGTGCACTTGCAAAGGGATAAGCCAGTATCAGCCCATGTGCCGTCTGATAGAGCATAATATCCCGACAAAAAAAAGTTTTAATGCTCGCTGAAGTAAATGATCCTTGTGTGAGGCTTTCACTTCTCAGGGCTTGAAAAGCCAAAGAACCACGAAAGGTTCTATCTGCCAGAAATAACCTTATGATAATCATGTTAGTGTGTGAAGAGAGCAGTAATTAAGCAAATCAAATCAAGGATTAGTCAAAACAGAGTGGAAATTGGGACATTTCTTTCAAAGGATGTTGACTGACTAAAACCATACAAGTGCAAATAGAATAATTCATTTTAATGTGTGTATCCACGTGTTTTTTTGTTTTTTTTTTCAACGACAATCAACATTTCCTACTGTTCGGTCTTCCAGGTACATCGTCTTTGATAGGAAGTCGATTCCAATGGTTGCCTGTGAAGAGACAGAAAAACAAAACCATAAAATCATCAGTCAAACACAGAATTCAAAAGTGAAATGTTCCCTACAGAGTGAATGTTGTTAAATAAAACAAAAACACAAAAGGAAGTTAGGAAAAAAAACTAAGCACTAAAACTTATTACGACTGAAAAGCAAATTTCATTTGTGTTGCCTTCAGGGCTCAATTATTCAGATTCCATATCTGTCTGAGTTCTGAGAAATAATAAAAGTTGATTATTGCCAACATACTATTTCATTTTATTGGCAACAGCCAAAACAGGACATTATTCATCCAAACTTGTAATTTCTAAATCAAGTGGGCATTTTTGATGCCAGAAGGTTTTCACCATAACGTTATTCCACTTTAATTAATGACTATTGTGGCATTAAAGGCATAGTCTAGGGCAAACCTGCAGTGTGATTTGCTCCATTGATTCAAATCTAACATGGAGGACAATGGGCAGACAAATCATTTCACCCCATTAAATATTTTTTCAATTCAATTCATATTTCAATTCAAATAACTCTCTGTTTTTTTGTTCTGGATCTGGTCTGAATCTTACCTGATATGTGTTGTCGAAACTGTCATACATGAACCTAGTGATTAGAGATGTTTTCCCCACTGTAACACAGACACAGAGGAAACAGATGTTGATTTTTAGTAAAATATGTGGACTCAACATAATGGTTCAGTTGTAAATAAACATAAACAGTATATAAACATGAATAATACTGTGCTTTTTTTAAAGGAAATAATAGTATTTAAGAAACGTCAGTATGAATTGAAATTATCTCATTATCAAACACTGATTTCATGAAAGTATGAGTATATTTCCACAAACAACTTAATCTGTAACTATTTAGATAATCAACCTTTGCACAAAAATACTAAATCTGCCATATTCTACTTTGTCAAACATGAGGATATTCCTGTTATTTTTTCCTGCCATATGTGTGAGTTAACTGAATATCTATGGGTTGATGACTCATCTGACAGAACAAGCAATTTTCCAAATTGCAACAGGCATTTTTCACTGTTTTCAGACGCTTAGTTTAATCAAGAAAAAAGTCAGTTCATTGATCAGTAATGAAAATAATAATGAAAACGGTGCATAACTGTTAATTTTTAATCTATAGTGACGACAATGCCAATAATGGAACATGACTAAGCACATAAGTTTGATATTTTGTTCCCTAAATCTTAAAAAGCACATGAAGGAAGATGTGACGAGGAGAACAATAATTTAAAAAAGCCTATTTGTCAGCAATTTTTGAAAAAAAAACAGGAGTTAAAATCTAAAAATTTTATATAATCACCAGAGAGGCATAGGCCATCCCGGCCCTAGACAGATAGAAAAGAGACACTGAGCAGCCCAGATGGCGACTTCTCCGAGGATTAAGGTGAAGAGCCTGGTGAGCTCCATTTTTATTTACATCCTACCCAGCAGCTTTTTTTTGGCACCATTTTATATCGGATCGACATATAATAAAGGACAGTACTTGTTTTTTTTTTCCAACAGGCCCCAAATACACTCGTGCAGGGTCCTCTATGACAGCAGTGTAGTTTTGAAGCCAGCAATGGGCAGTGGCCACGCCAGGCCGCGATTCAGCACCATGGACAGTAACATTGCAGTACAAGGCCACACAAACACACAGGGAGGCTTTCAGTCGACATGTAGCCTCCTCATAGACACAGACACACACATACATACACACACACACACACATACACACAGGAGCATCACGATGTAAAACACAAACCCTCCAGTAAAGCTGCTGTCATATTAGGCCTAATTATGTGCATTGTGCTTTTTTGCTGCTGTATTTTCTGGAAAATGAGCTGCTCTGCTGCCACTCTGGATGTCTGATGTCTGAACACGTATTCAGGCTGCTTTTCAGCGCTAAACCAATATCGATCAGCACCTCCTGAATTTGTGCCATCACATCAAACCACACACACACAAACGCATGCACGTACATACACACACACACACACACACACACACACACACATATACACACAAACACACACACGCACGCACACATACTACCATTCCCACCTCGAATAGATGGATTATTGAATATATAGCATATGTGTTGTGACGCTGTCAAGCCCCGTTTTTATTTGATTATTTATGGGACCGAACCAGAGGCTGCGAGGTTTAGAGAAGCTACCGACATCGCCAGCCTAGGGTGTGTCCCGAACTGACACATGGGGACTGTTTATTATCTTCTCTCTGTCTCTTAAAAAATAAAAATACCAATGGTGTGAGGAAAAAATATGAGACGCTGTCATGTAACAGAGTAGAGGATTGTTAAGGTTATAAATGAGCGATCAGAGAGAAATAACAGCGTTATGTGGAAACGGGCTGTGCATCTTTGTCGGTCACTGCAGCACATCAAAACATCCGAGTCCACATCGCCTGCTATGATGCGAAATATGTCAATTTGCGACACTTGAATATTCCTCGAGTACAATCAGTGTTTATTTTCTACTGGTTAGTTATATTTAATCCGAAGGTGCGATCTATGTGCATGCGTTTTTTCTTCTTTTCTCTTTTTTCTTCTTCCTCTATTAATCAAATTTTCCAGTCACAGATTGTGACCAGCAACAACATGGGCGTCAGATACACCAGAGACACTCAGTAACAGCCTCTAGATTTTAGCTACAACTTTTAAAAATCAATCCGATTACATTAACATGGCCTTCAACATATAGATACGCATGTTTGGTATTATGGGGAGGATTCATCCAAAAAAAAAAAAAAAAACTGCTCCAAGCACTGACTCACCGCTCTGTTCTCCCAAAAATACGAGTTTAAATTTCCTCAGGGGGTTCCCCAAATCTCCTCCAGCTGACATGGTGGCAGATAAAGAGCTCAACTCGGATTATTTTATATGTTCTTGTCGCTCGGCGTCTCCTCTGTTGTGTGCGCAGGGGGATCCTCCTCTCCTCACAGAATGATGGGAATGCAGCTCAGCATCCTCCTGTCAATTTATGGAGCTTGTGCGCCTGCGCGACCTCACCTATTTCAGTCTCTCACCTTTCTATTGGCCCTGAGATTAATCCGTAGTTCTTATGTAGCAGGAATAAGATAATTAGCTGTATAATGTGGTAGAATATAAATGTGGTCGATTATTGTATTCAAGTATAATGTTGAATTAATCTGTTTCTTATTTTTCTTTAGCATACGATTGTTCTTCCTCAGTACATTTCTGCAAAGACTAACAATGTTTCAGTAAAACATATCATTTTAGAGATGAATTTTTATAATGAATTATAACTAGATTAGGTATTTAATTAGTCAGATGACAATGCAAAATGACATTTCTTTTGTGAAAGTGACTATTTTTGGGTTGTTGGTTGCACAAAATTTGAAGAAATCACATTATACTTTTAGGAAATTGTGTTTTACACTTTGCAGAACAAAATAATGGTGAGATAATGATAAAATAACAGTAATAATGGTAATGATAAGAGGCCATTCAAAATAAATAATAAAGTGTAAAATGCAGCACCTTTTCCTGTAATGGAAGATTATTTATACAATATTACTAGTATCTGAAGTGGTATCGACCAAGCTGTAGATCTCAAGAGACATATTTTTTAACATAGTTTGAAAATGATTTATTGAATCAAAAGATAAATGGTGAAAGTCAATATTGCAGAGGCAGACATGTCCAGACATGTCGGGGTTCAAAAAATACCTTGGATCTTACACTTCACACAATGTAACTGGATGGGGTCTCCCGTTAGACCAGTTTTCTGGTCTAACGGGAGACCCCAGATTACAAAAATGATACCATGAACCTTTTTTTGTATTGTAGCTGTAAGCATCATTTCTTGTTTCTCTGTCTGTGACTGGGATGTAAATGGACGAACTGTTATCAACATTTGCTTTTGCAACAATACTACATCAAAAAAGCTTTCTCAAGACAATTTCGGTCAGTTCCCATCAGTGTAAAGTAAACACACCTACATGACATCATTTAGTAGAAAAAAATGAATCCTCAGGGCTAACGTTCAAAATCAAACAGCTCTGCTTCCTTTTCTTTCCAAAAAGCAAAGCTGCGGTCAATGTATTTACAAATGTCTTCATTGTTGAAACAGGAGAAGTCTGTGTCATTGCCACTCTTATCTGCAGAAACAGTTTGAACAATGACTTCAGGCACCAACCTGGAATCTGGCAGTGATGATGATGATGATGATGATGATGACAATAATGGTGGTACTGACGGACTGCGGTTTAGTCTTGACTCTCCAAAGAATTTAACTTTAATGTCCTCGAAGCCGTCGCTCCACTGTCGTCTCCCAGTCTGGATTTCCTGGAGAACAGCCTTGTGGAAATCACGCACCGTCTCCCAGGGGAAACGACCAACATGGTCAAAGACTTCAAAGCAGAGAAGATGCCTCATCTTCCTCTCTTCTGGCAACAGTTCTTGCTCTAAGATGTGGAAATATCCAAGCATGAAGAGGTCAAGGGTCAAGCTGTCGTAGCTCATGGCGACACCATCCACATCAGGCAGAAACTGCTCTGGGGAGTAGGTCACTTGAGAGGGTGTGTTTTGTGATTCAGAGGACAAAGGGGACTTTTGCTGCTCTTTCTGTTCTAGTTTATACCTCCAGGATTTTAGCATCTTGTCCACAGCACCTCGTTGTTGGCAGAACTGAAACATGGAGGTGATTTTCTGTTGGGTTGGTGCTGCTGGCACTGTCCCTGATGCTGCCTCTTGTCCCTGTCTCTGCCTTAATGCTCTCACTGAAATAGCATACGCAGATTTCTTCCAGTGGCTCAGGAACAGCACCACTATACGTTCTTTCCTTAAACTGGAGGTCTCCATGACAGGTACAAGTTTTTTAGGAGTATTGCAACAGCTCACCTCACAGCTGAAGCCTGTGCTGGCATTATGGTTGTTTCCTGCTGAAGCTCCAACTGTTATCTGGTTCTTCAAACTCTGGCCTACTTTTACAACCCCAGCAAAGGGATAAATCCCACCAATATGACCTTCAAAGTTTGACCTGAGGTTTCTGACCGACACTCCAGATTGTTGGATCTCCCTCTCTACCCTCTCTCTCCGCACTCTGCTGTAGCTGTTTGTCTCCAAGCGATGGCTGAAAGTAGACGCCATGCTTATGTGAGGTATCATACATGCACTAGAAGTCTCTGCATGTGCTGACATCCTCTTTTGCTCTTGTTGATTGAATGCCTCGTTTAAATAAATACCTGAACTATCTTTTATGGCCTGCAAATCAGTCATTTCCTCCATTGTTCCTCCCACTATTCTTTTCTCACCCCCATTTTCTGTGGTCTTGGTTAGATTAGCCACCAACAGAGACATACTCTTGACAATCTCTGAAATACGAGTGCACCAGGTCGGCATACTTAGGTGTGTTTTCCCACCTGCATCCACCTGTTTTAGGGCCTCTTTGTTCAAGGATATGTTGACAATGGGATCAGGTAAAATGGCCCTCAGCTCCTCCGTCAGCCTGGTTAGCTCCAGCTCATAGGCCTGGCAGAGTTTATGCAGTGAAACAGATTCAATCTGTTGCTGCAGGTACATCAGGTCATCATCAGTTAGGAGCTCACCAAAAGGCCCCAAGACGGCATTATGAGTTTGGGAGTATTTCCAGCCATCCACTGGTGTGTAGCCATTAGACATGTCCTATTTGAAGGATGACAGACCATTAGCAAACAATCCCACTGATGAGATGACTTTGTTTACATTTGTTGTATTTAAGTAAGATGATGCAATAGTTGCAGTGTTAGTAGGTGTTATACTAGAATATTTCTTGACCAGACTCTAGTATGTTATATATATATATATATATATATTATACATTATCTCCCACAATAAAGCAATGTGTTGTTATTACACTTTAGTCTTTGTATGCATCAAACAAGGCTCTGTAAAATTTGGTTACTTTTAGACAGAACCAGGCCAACTGTTTGCCACCATTTACAGTTTTTTATGCTAAACTAAGTTAACTGCCTTCTGGCTGTAGATTCATATTGATCGGACAAACATGAGAGCAGTATCAATCTTCTTAACTGAGTCTTGGCAAGAAAGCAAATACATATTTCCCCAAATGCTAAACTATCATCCTTGAAATCACCTTTTTGTTATGAGAACAAAAAATATATGTCTATAATGATATATCCATTAATCTAATCCTGCCAAGCATTTTGTGTGCTCATGCATACCAAAGTACATATGAAGGGTACCTGTCTCCTCTGTTCCTCCTCATCCTGCAGTCTGACCTGCAGCTGCCTCACCATCACCTGTCGTTTCCACTCTGCTATGGGCCGACCGGCTTCATCATGAGTGGGCACCAGGGAATCAATGTCGGCCAAGATCACGTCGACAATTGGTACGTCCTCTAAAACTTCCTCGCTGTCAGGCTTCTATCAGCGTTCAACAACATAAGACAGTCAGAATGTCACTGCTGTGCTCTGAGTCTCGAGCCACATTTTATACATCTCTATTCATCTTTTTACCTCTTCCAAAAGATTTATGATTCTCTGTGTGGAGGCACAGAAACACCAAAGACCAGTGGGTAATTGTTGACGGCATGACAGATGACATGAACAGCAGCAGCTCGATGGTGTGCAGCCTTTATTCATTTTACTAGTTTATCTGTTATTTTCCTACCAAAAATTCTGTAGATAATAATCATTGTATGGCATAACATGTAAAAATTGCCCTGTAAGCTAGCTTACTACTTACTCACTACCTAGTTTCAAAGCCATTTGAAATATAATGGATGGATAAACACTGCACACTATTTTGTAGGGGTACATTTAAATTATTAAGAATCTTGGAACCACGTTTCTACTTGACAGTCTGTCTGCAATTACTCTCACAGAAAAAAGAGGGAGACACAAGTTTCACACTTATATGTTCAATAAGTAATTCATAATTCATGATATTGTTCTATAAAATCAGGATCACTCTGGAATAGAAGAACAGTGCTGCTTGTTTACAAATTTTTCTCACAAAAAAGTGTGGATGTTGAGTTTTTGCTGGGTCTTTTTTTTTATGTCAGTATAAAACCATTGATGTGTATGTATTGTGTAGTTCTTAAAAGTAATCATAAGTTCCAGCTCAAGCTAAAAGTAGCTCCTTTTCAACCGACTATAACAAGTTTATACACCAGTAACAATACTCAATAAGTTCCAGCAATAAGTTCTTGATTTGAAAAGGGTCAACTGGAAATGTGAAGACCACAGCTGGAAATAGATATCAAGTTATCATCGCAAACTGTACGCAGAGGTTGAGTGGAAATGTCTAGTTGATCTTACCGTTTGTCCAGTGAAGACAGCAGTGAAACCAGCTTGTCGCAGAGACTTGAGAGGTTTCAACTGAGACATCAGGGTGAGATCCCTCCCTGGAGGCTTCAGATGATTGAATGATGTCACCACTGTTAGATTAGAACAAAGGTTAATAAGGTTAAAGGTTAATAATTCAGTAAAAAAAAAACAAAAAAAAAAAAACAATGCAATGTTAAAACATTGTGTTGTGTTAAGTAAAAAGACAATATGAAAGAGAACTATTTCCAGTGTATAATGAATAAATAAATTAAAAAGATCTTGACTGCTGACAGTAAATATCATTTATCTATATAATAATCCTGGTCATGTTCCTAGAATATATATTTGAATCTGCAAACTGAAAAGCAGATATGTGTGGTCCTTTGTAAATCACCTGAGGAGGCCACTTGTACATGCTGGATGGAGCCTGTGGTGTGTTTTTTTGAGGCGGCAGCAGAGTTCAGAGAGGACGAAGTCACAGGAAGTGAGGCAGTGTTGCGAGGCAGGGGGAGCACCTCCTTCACTGGCTGCTGGACACACACATACGCACACATATATGCACGCACCGAACAAGGATGAGTCACGCTTAAAGAAGCAGTTCACCAAAATCTAAAGCATTTTTTTTTATCACTTATTCCATCCAAACAGCACATGAAAATGGCAGTTGAGATGTAGTTTTATAGTGTCCAGTGTATTTCAAAGATAAATAAATCATTTTATACATCAATTTATAAAATGTTATTTTTTATTTAAAAAAAAAAAAAAAAAAAAAAAGGTTTAGTCTCCTGTTTTCCTTCGTGGTTCCAGAACCACTGCTGTGATGCAAAACAATTGTCCTCAACATCTCAATCAAGCAAAATGAATCAAACAGACTTTGTCTCTGTGTCTAATTTAATTTCCTCCACTGATTATTGGTCACCTTGCTGTTCTCCATGTTGACTATGTTCGTTCACTCTCAAGAGTTTTAACACAGCAGCTGCCGTTCTCAGGTCTGTAAATGACAAAAACAACAACACTATAATGAACAGTAACGTCAAAAGAAACCAATCAAAGGAAGACCCCACCGGTCGAGAAATGTGACACAGCTCATGCAGCAGTTGACAGATCCAAAGTAATCTTCTAAAAGACTGACGACCCCCTAAAGGGACACCACACACACACAAACCACACATACAGCTAATGTAAAGAACAGGGGCTATGGCTTCTGGTACTTGGAACAAAACGAAGACGTGAAACTGGAGACCTGTCAGTGAATGTAGCATAGCCCACACAGGGAGCAGGAGAAAGCTTGTTAGAGTTTGGAGAGACATGAGATCTCATTTCAGGCAACCTTACTGATTCTCAGGATTTTTAACAAGCTCCATCCCATACAAACAGTCTAAATGATAAACAGACAACTTCAGTGTTTTACCAAATTAAATAACACAACAGAGTTCTTTGAGATCTTTGTAAACATTTTATGCAAAAAAAATAGCACTGTCATTTTAAAGGTTTTAATATATTCACTGACTTTATCATAAAGTGTTGTTTCAAATTAGTGTTTTCAATTCCATATGTTACTGTAACTCATAGCTACTACTCTTAGATTATCTGGAAATAAAATGGTGTAATTGTGTAATGTTAAGATGTAATTATAATTTTTTTCAAAGAGAACAGTTTCTGTGAAAAAAAAGCTCAATATCAAATTAAACATGTTTTTTATACAGAAATATAATTAATATATCTTTGACATTTTCTTCTAATTTTTCATTCAAACTAAACACATCACTACAGCTTATTGACACATTTTTCTACCATAACTCAACATAAATACATAAAGACTACTTACAGATCACTTCCAATTCTGTGAAAACAACAGCAGAAAATAATAATAGAAAAAAATAAGAAAGAAAGAAAGAAAGAAAGAGGGAAGGGAGATAATAAGGAAGAAGCTGCTGTTGTCTCTTCACTCCAGAGCGGCCAATAGATAATAAGACCAAGAGGCAGCATCACCTGGATGCAAACCTCAGATGTGGGGGCCTTCTTACGGTGCATAATTAAACAGGTTGGATAGGGTGACCTGCACGGGCAAATATAGAACGATGGCATTGTGAATGTATATAGGAGATGATGTACTGTAGGCAATTGTTGTGTGTGTGTGTGTGTGTGTGTGTATACTTCCTGCTCAGGTGTGTGTCACTGTCACACTCCATGCATGGCTGCTGAGCCACTGCACTGTGTGTCTAGTGGCACAGAGATTTGTTTTTTGAGGCAACATAGGTTTTGGTATTTTGAGTAAATTTATTCCTCTGACATCAGCAGTTGGTTACAAGTCAACTTTGTGTTGCTATAGCAACGCCGCTGACAGCGCGGTTTAACTGCCATCGTTTGTTTCATCCACCATTTTGTCAAATCTGGGACCAAGAAAATACACAAATATTTCATCTATTTTGCCTCAAAAAACAAAAAAAATATTGATGTATTCAATTCCAGTACTTTTTTTTTTTTTTTTTTTAAACTTTTGTGATGGTTTTTTGGTTATTTAGATAAATTCTATAAACTATAATAGAGGCTAGCTACTGTTTCTAAGACTTTTGTCATTACAATTGAGATTATGCTAGCCATTAATATACTGCTACCTCATTAATTGTTATTGTTTCACTCTTCATATTTTTATTGTTGTGGAATATATATGTTTACCAGATGAATTACTGTGTTGTTGATTAATCAACAGAGATTACAGAAAAATCAGTGTAAATTTACTGTTGATCTGCTGGTCACACTATTAGGTTCGTCTATGTGTGTTTCTTCCTGTAGTTGATGTAGTTTACTGTATGTCATTTGTATTAACTTAATGTTTCCTTTAACTACCAATTCTGATTGGCTGTCTCCATCAATTCATTTGTGACTGAATACTGTCACTTTTTCATAATAATATCTTTCATTGAACATTTGAAAGAGCAGCTCCTGTCTTCAAAATCAACAGAAATGTGTTAAGTTTGCTGCAGAGGTGTGCATCTACAGCACGTGCTTACATTTTGTTTGTGTACTTATTGCTGTAACCTCAGTACCTGATGGGAGGCAGCTGCCCCTCACTCAGTTGAGGGCTTTTGTGTCAAGCTGAGTTTTTCTGCCTGTGTTGTTAGGGGATTAGTCTGACTGCCCCTGGTGCAGCTGAGCACATGGTGAGCACATAATCAATAATTGAGAGCTGCGCAAACGCAGCTGAACAATCTCACACATGAACGTGTGTAAGAGTGAAAGTACATACTGTTACACAGCACACATGACAAGACTGTAAGGTTATATCGCCTGTCTATCAACCATCTGTCATTTATGAGCTCGCTTGCAAAACATCATCATCTTTACATTGTGTCCAATCAGACCTTATGTCCTCAGGTTAAATGATGACTGTGAACAGAGCAACAACAGCAGGAGACATAAGTAGACATCAGCTTTGTAGCAGACATTATAGCAATGTGCTGCTCAGAAATAAACAATTCAACTCAAGATATATATATATGTGTGTGTGTGTGTGTGTGTGTGTGTGTGTGTGTGTGTGTGTGTGTGTGTGTGTGTGTGTATTTCCAGATTTTGTCCACCTGAGACGATTCAGTGTGGATAAGTGAGAGTATTATTATACATTATTACAGTTGAGAGATCACACTGAATAAAAATGTGCAGTTAATAAATAATGAATGTAATCTCAGGTTTAAGAACATGACAGGGGTATATGAGGGAAGGGTTAAAAATGTGGAGCTACGGGTTTATTTGTGTTGAGCAAATCTGAATATTTATTCAATATAAAACAATTTGTCATTTAACATGAAGAATATGATTTTCAGTCCTAACTTCATTGTTATTTAATTACAGGAAAATGAAGAGCATCAATTCATTTATTTAGTGACTCAACACGGCTCATGATTGCATGGAAAGCTGTCATATCAATGATGGACTGTAAATAGAGTAATTATGAAAGTAGAGTGAAAATGAGTCCCAGACCTGAGGTTGATCCCTGGGGAACACCACATTCTCAACTTTCTCAGAGAATTACCTTTGTGAAAAATAGATGTTAAGTTGATGTTGTTACTTTTTACTTATTCATATTATGCATAGTGTCATTACAGGATGACAAGTATAATATGTGCTACTCCACCTTAAATAATATGAAGTTTAATAACAAGAACTGTACTGTACTGTATACAGATTTAAGAAAAATAACAAAAATGATTCATGACAGCAATTAGAGACTAAAATCTTGCATAAGTTTCAACACTCATTTATTTATTCGCCTTATTTTTTTCTTCACAACTTTTGTTACGTGTCCACAGACATGAGAAAAAACTCCAGAACACTCAAAAGATAAACATGAGCACTGATATTAAGACTTCATCACAGGCTGGGACCTGTCTCCGCTTGTGTCAAACAGCACAGAGCAGGAGTGCAGACCTGGGATCATCTACCCCTCCATAATGATCACATCATCCACACCACGCTGAAATGTGCAAAACTAATCCTCAATCAGCACTCCTTACTCTGGGGTGACAACTGACAAAGCAGCAGGCCGGTTATTCTTATTCATCGTGGTATACAGAGGAAGAGAGAGTTAATATCATCTGTGTGATGAGACCCAACACAGAAATCTCCATTTATATACAAGACAGAACCAAGAGGAAGGTTTCCAGTTAGTCATTACAAGGATCATGAATGACAATACTTTACAAGCAGCACTTCGGGGGGGAAGCTGTTGTCATTAGCAAGCAGTAAGGCAGGAGAGAGGGACAGAGTAAAGCAGAAGATAAGTGGACCCACATGCTTTGATCCAGAGCTATGACAATTAAAAAGCAGCCAAATATGAAATAATCAAATTATATACCTTTCAATAATTATTGGCCAATGCGACAAAAGCTGTCTTGCAAAGTGTTTTTTTCTTTTTCTTTTTTAAAACACCATACCCTTGAACTATTAGGGCTGGAAGCAATGCACTTTATCTGCCAGTTGTAAAGTAAAAACCAACTCAGTGCAATTTGAAGCAGTGTTGTTTGTGATTTGATTGCTGAATCCAGCACAGTTGCAGTATGACGTCTTACCTCTCAGAACAGGGCCACAATGTTATAAAAACAAACCAGTCTTTTTCCATACATTCTTAAAACATTAACATATGAAATCATATTAAATAAATAAAGATGACTTGTGCATGAGTGCAATATATCATAGGAACATAACCTATCATTCAAAACATTAGAAATAAAACCTTCCATTTGTCTTCTGCTCCAGCAGACAGCATAAATTATATTGTATCTCTATAAGCATTTTACCAAACAAGTAAAGCTGATTATACCAAGATGACCCAAAGCAGTCAGAAATACATTGTTATGACACTGTAGTCTTTGCTCATAGATAAAATATTATTACAGAAACCACAAGAAGCAACAAATCCAAAATGAAATGTGTAATAAAAATGTGTGTATTAATCAGATTTGTAAAGATTTAAAGTATTAGACTGCATTGCTCACCAGGTTGGCTGGCCTGTGGCATCAAGCTTTCTAAATACTTTTCTATGGACTGATTGTTAGCTTCAATAGACTCATCATGACCGGAGGAAAATGGAAAGACAAAATGGTTGGCTGACCATGTCTTTGGTATGAGATTTACAAATAAATACAGTGTTCTTCTGTAGAGTGAAAAAGAAAAAATGTGAGTAACATTTGAAATAATATGTTAAATACACATAATAGTAGCAACTGTGAATAATCTCAACTACATTTTAGATCAACATTTTCTTCCAGTGGCATAAGACCACTATTGAGGGTCATCTTGGTACAGTGCAAAAATAACAAACAAGTAAAAGCAACTAGAAAACATCATTGACATAAAAGTCTTAACAACACCAAAGCTAATCATACTGTACTAATTTCTGACACAGGCATCAGCTGTCAAATATCTAGCAGCTACAGTACAAAAGCTAAGAGGGGAATTCCTTTTAAATGCAACATTTACATGTCAATGATAATGAGATATATGCTGTACTGTAATGATACAGGCTGAACCAACATACTTTAAAGCATCATCGATAATATTCACTCTCCAAAACGTTGACGTGGATCATCAATATTAAAAAAAGATCCAACTGCATCTACTATAACCCTACATAAAACACTTACTTTTAGACACATGTAACTAACTAGCTTAGTGTTGATGTCAAAGACAGTAATGAAATGGGGAAAGAAGAAAAAGAGGTGAAGAAAAGGGAGGCACTATCTGGTGCTTGAGCAACGTTCTTGCCCACTCAAACCATCTGCCCTCAAGAGATAACAGGTCCAGGGTCATTTACACCTTTCCACTTCGCTACAAGAGGAGACTTAGAAATAGTAAATGCATTTAAAGTAACAACTCTGCTGGCCCATTACAGACAGAATAAGTGCTTATTTGATAAAAACGTAACCACATGCAAACAGTACAGTTGTCCTCCTGGTGTTTATACCAGATAAAACATCAAATTCGATTCCCTTCTTGCAAAAAGTTAGAGAGGTCTAGATACTTGCATATAACCAATATGCAATATTCTGTGAGGGAAACTTGGATTTTACGATTGGGTTTGTAATGAGAAAATGGTTAAAGCTTAAAAAAGCTTAGAATAAGGAATCAAAAGAGAATTACTAGCCTGGTTTCATTTTGATCTAAGCTAAAACAATCCATCTACCAATAATAATGGCAGGTAGATTTTTTTTTTTTTACCTGTGGAAGGGCCTGGAGGAGCTGGTTTTACCTTTCTCAACTCTTAGCTAAGCTAGGCTAGTCTAGGCTAGGCTAGGCTAGGCTAGGCTAAGCTAAGCTAAGCTAACCAGCTGCTGGCAGTAGCTTCATATTCAAGATGAAGACCACATGGAGTAATATCAATCCTCTTATCCTTCACAGCAACAAAGCAAATAGGAATATTTCTCAAATGTCAAACCATTTGTTTAACATCCAGTCATTCTCAAAGACTGTCTGCTATCACAACTGCACTGCAGTGGATAATGTGTGAATTGATGCAAGAAAGAAAATGCTTTGGTTGAAACAAGAGAGTAAATGATACAAAACATTAACTCAATGACAACAAGGTCCCATGCAACAAAACTGGTCAGTGGTCCTGTCACAAAATAAAAAACAGTGCAAAGAACATATAATTGCAACAATAAATGAAATATTTCATTATAGGTATAAGCACAAGAGATCATTTTGTTTTGTTTTGTTTTTTTAAAAAAAGCACATATTAAGAACAAGGCAAGGACATGAGTTATCTCTCCTGATTGTGGATTATTTAGCCTTAATGCCAACTAACTCAGTTTCATTCTACCAGCTTAAAAAAAACACAACACCAGTACAACAACTTACCCACATGTCCTAACAAATCCCTCCTCATGCTACTTCAGCGTTAAAATGACTGATCTGTTTGCTAAAACCTCTGCAGTGAAACAAATACTCTATGTTGTAGAGCACCGAGCCTTTCCGAACTGAGGTAAAGTACAATATTTGTATAACGGATGTGGAGCGCTCATCCTTTCACTTAACACACTTCTACACAGAGAAAAAACATCCAGTTTGATGTTTCTCATCTTCCCCTTCACCTGATGGCTTTAATGAGAAATACATGAACGGTTGGTTTACAGCTGGGACTTATTTTCAGTTATAATAGATAAGTGAGGGACTGAGCATATGATAACTTGCTACATGGATGTATGGTGGCCTCACAGGTGACAGATTTCTACATGAATATGAAAACTAATCTGAACTAGTCTGAATGCCCAGCAGAGGTAAGTTAATCAACATGTTTGGGTAGTTAGTTTTTCTTATGTATTCCTCTAATGTTCAGGAGGGAGCACACCATGCAGGGTTGAGGTGTCGACTGCAAAAAGAGAAAAGTCGGTTCTGTTGGGGGTTTCAGGATGAGCAACTGGATGGTGTCATATAGAAGGATATCTAGATGGTTTTATGTATAAGTTTTTTTATACGGTCAATGTTCATTAGAGAGGATCTTTCAGATTTTACGGTGTTGTTTTGTTTTTGTTTTCCACCAGGCTGGATAACCTCTCACATCCTCTGAGCAGACGGGACCGACTGGACCGACTTTCTCCGAGACAGTTTTGACCTGAGGAGAGATCAAAAATATTTTGGAAAATGGGTATAAAAGTAAAAAGAACATTGTATAAAAATTCACTGGGGACGTTTGTTTGAAATGTTTATAATTTGGCCACTAGGTGGCAGTACACACTGAATTCAACATATATAAAATATAGTCAAGTAGTTGTGGAACAGCTGCTCTTGTTTAAGATAACCGAGGAGCTGAAAGTCTACGGTTTTAAAATGAACATTGTCACTGCAGTTATACTGAAAATATGTTCATCCAACAGAAAACAGCTCATCTGTAGTAGTGTAGTTTTTTTTAAGGCCTTTACTGTTTCTCCTCCACCCACCTGATGGTGCCAGCTAACAGAGGGTTGAAAGCGTAAAGCCAGTCATGCATCTCTTTGTCATTGGTTGCCTGCAGCAGTATCCCACGATGCTCGGTGCACACAGCAAATGTGTTGGGAGTCTAGAGACATTTAACACCAAAAGGTTAAAACACTCATTTATAATCATAGTTTGTTTGTTTGCTTGTTTAACTATAGACCTGAAGCTCAGTCCTACCCGCAGTAATGTCTGTTTGTCTTCGCTGTATTCCACCTTCGCTGACGACAGGTTGATGACAGCTCTTTCCACGCTGTCCCTCTCGCTGCGGTACAGGTAAACGTAGGGCCTGCGCACCACCACGTAGCGCTTCACCCAGCCGCTGGTGTGAGGCTCCAGGAAGTGCAAGTAGCCCTTCTTTGATACAATAGGGCTGCATTTGATGAAAGCGATATTATTGTTGATTGAAAAGAAATTCAGCCAGACAATAACTGCTTTTAAATTATGCACATTTTCCCCAAACAAAACAGTTAAATATGGTGTTTGTGGTCTGACCTGACACGAATCTCCTGTATGTCAGGAACAAAGCTGCATCCTCTCAGAGCTTTCTTTCTGTCCACTGGACTGTACGGGTCCAGATCTGGGGTGGACGCTCCTGAACTGGGATCAGTATGTCTTCACAACATAAAAATACATATTCAGAAGGCGACAATAAGGAATCATCACAACACTAATTCTTTGACTTGAGATAACAACTAATCGATCAAACAGAGGTTCTGTACAAATTTAGCTCAAGCAATAAACTCACATCTCTGACTCTTCTCAAGTAAATGTCTGTTTGAATGGGAACATTGTACTCATATTCACAGTACTAGTCATTATCCACAGTGAAAATACATGAGAATAAATAATCATAATGATGCCATCACTGGGGAAGCTGGGAAGTTTTAACAGACAGACATGGTCATAAAAAAATGATAAAAGATTGGTTTGTGGGAAATGTAGGATCCCGCAGTTATAATATGAACTAAACATTATGGTATCTGGACCTCTGCTGCCTTGATTGAATGTGTATGAATGTGTGTCTGTGTATTCAGGCTATCTCTTATATGTCCACCTTTATGGAAATACATTATCAAGTAGCTGGAGTAACCAACAGAAACAATTCAAGAGGAATGAAACAGGATACAAAACTACAAAAACAAACTACAAAAACTAAAAATTATAACACTTTTAGACAACCTTTACCAATCAAGACAATGATGCAAACAGTGAAGAGTAACAGTGTGTGGTCACGTACCTAATGTCATAGTGTCCCTCAACCAGTGACGGGCAGGTAGAGGATGGAGTGAGCGTGCTCAGTCCAGACTGGACTGATGACTCTCTCATTAGTGATGCCGACATCTCAGAAAGCTAAAACACACACACACCCAAACACACAACAAACCATGCACAGAGACACACACACACACACAAGACAAAAGGAGACAAATACAGACAGAGACAAAACAATACCAGCAAACAATTAAACACGTACAACACAGACATGCATTCAGAAAAAATCTCAATCAGACAGATTGTCATATTCTAGCAGTGTACTATGTCTGCACCACTGTAAAAGCAATCCTCATTATGTCTACGAGCCCCTCGCTGATTAACATGTTAAAGAAGATATGTAGGAGTAACATCAGGTTAGTGGAAGCCTTGCAGTCTCTGAGGGGGTGGGACGGTGAGGGATGAGGTCAGAACAAAAGGAGGACGGGTACTAAGTTATTTCAAGGCAGAAGGTATGAATACTTGGGGTTTTGGGGGACAAAAAAACACAAATGATATGAAATTAATAGGGGAATAAAGAAAAGTAAATGAAAAAGAAGAGATTGAAGGACTTGATGCAGTGGGAAAAAGTGGGTGGAGTGCGGGGCTTAAATATTTTTCAGTAAACGTAATGTTCAGAAGGATTATTGGGTCGGGTTAGAGGGCCTAGGCTGGGGCTCACCTTGCTCTCACTGGCACTGCTGCTCACCTGGCTGTACTCCCTGTTGAAGGTGTGCATCAGCAGACGCAGACACTGAAAAGAAAAAAAAATGAAAACACATTTGTTTGTTTTTTTAAAATTAAGTTGAATATCTGATCAGTTATTAAAAGGAACAGATAAGGTAAGATGAAGGTAATGGTCACCTTGGCAGCCAGCTCCCTTTGCCTCTGGTTGGGGCTGTCAGGGGCAGGGCTGCTGCTGGGACTGTGGCTGAGGACGGGACTCTTTGCAAAGTCGCTGATGTCGCTGCTCTTGTACAGCGCTTCCTGTCCTGCCTGAAGAGTTGCCTCCAGCTTCTCCCTCAGCAGCAGGTAGTGCCTGGTCTTCTCCACCTAAAACCATAAGCAAATTTTACTTTAATTGTGGTTTCACACACAAAATATTGCTGTTCTGCAAGCATCACATCTCATGAAGTATCCACCCTCTGCAGTTTATGCAATTTATGAAGGCAAGAAATGACATTTTTTCAAGGACCAGTTTTTATAGGAAAAACAAGGCAAGCTAAGTAAGTTACTAAGTTTTTTCTTTTTTGTGTCTGAGAAAACAAATATTGCTTCTGCAATATTTGTTGTGGCCACGAGAGGCTGAATTGTACCACTACAATACATGTTTTACAGAGTCATGTTTTCTTCCAGGTGATTTTATTTATTTATTTATTATTATTATTATTTCATTTGGCAGGAAGGTGAAAAATAATCCTCTTAGAGCAGGTCGGTGGAATTTTTTTTGACATGTTCTCACTAAGGAAAAAAAATTGCCTAAGAAAAAAATCTCACTCTCACTTTTAGGGTGTTACTTTCTGTGTACAGGTTAAGGTTGTGTAGTTTTAAAAGGTGGTAGGTCATCTAATCCACTCATCATTTGTTTTTGTCCAGTGAAAGCTCTGTCTGTCCTATTGTAATTTTGGAGATAAATCCTTTAGCAGATGAGCAAATTCTCATAATTCTTCAACTAAAGATATTAGAAGCATTAACACAAAGCTGGTTTGCTCATGATAAAGTGATATCGTGGATCTACATGGTTTTAAAAGTTTCAGCTGATTGTGTAAGACTGAAGGTCAATCAAATTAAAATAAATTGCCTCTCTTTAGTAAAAACATCCTTAACTAATCTTTTCTAATCTTCATCTTTCTTACAAACCTCGTCATTTTACAAACATACCTCCTGCAGTAAGCTCAGTTTCTCCAGCTCCCACTGGTGATCGAGGATGAGGCTGTCACTGCGAGGCCTCCACCCGGCCAGGTTCTCCTCTCCACGGACGTACGCCACTGAGGTGTCCAGCACACGCCTGCGACGCCGCTGCATGCCTGATGAGATGAAAAAGAACCGTCCACGTTTCAGAACGACAAAACACAATGCCATGTTTGAGAAGGATATTTTTCTTTATGCTAACATTTCCTCTCACCTGGACTTCCGTTGTCTGCTACATGGCACAGCGTGACTTCATAGACTCCTGTAACTCGGTTACTGAGGTGGAGAGAAGCAACATTTTAAAGCACAGGGAAAAAATGAGCTATAAGCATGTACTGAATTTAGAATCAATTTGAGATTCACACTATGAATTTGTCAAATGTGTACCTTTCAGAGGGCCGGAGGCAGCCGGTGCTGAAGAGGTTCCTGATGGAGCGAGAGGCCGGCAGCTTGGTGTCACGGGAGTAAAACACCATGCAGAAATCTTTGGTAATCACTGTTGGCTGAGTGCAGTTCTCCATCTGGTTAACATGCATACAAATCAGAATTCAAACCGAGTGCTGAGTTTGCTCATATTCACTTCTGAATATTCAGTTGAGGAAAAAAAAAAGTGAAATAGATGATGTGTGGGTGAATTTCCACGTATTCTCCAGTACCTCCAGATAAGCAGAAAGGGTGATGTAGATCTTCTCTCCATAGGGAGTGACTCTGTTCAGAAGCAGAGAGTTGTGCATGGAGCTGTCCCATGCTGCCTCAAAACGGTAGAAAGTTCTAGTGGAAAGAGCAAACAAAATGATCATCATCTATCCACAAAAAATCCAAATAAAAAACTAAAACAGTCATCCTAACAGAAAGCCTGTGAGCAAAGGGACTACTTGTTATTAGAAACCATAATTGAAAAGATAAAAAAAGTGATTGTCAGTATACCTATGGTCAACTCCCAACGAGACGCTGCCATTAACAAAGAATAAAGAGAAAAAGAAGAGTTAGAAACTTTTAACTGTGACTGTTAAAAGTTTAAACTCAGCAAACAACACTGGTCCATGCAAACCAAAAAATATATAGAAGCAAAATAATATTTAATAATGAAAGGCATGTTGCAGAAATGTAAAATATAACAGACAGATAGAAAGATAGATTGATTGATAGATAGATTGATTGACAGGTAGATCAATAAATAGACTGATAGATACTTGTCGTCATGTTTTGGCCAGAAGTATCCAGACGACAGGATGTTCAGGGACAGGATGTTGGGGTCTATGATGGTCTCATCAGCCTCTGGCGTGTTTCGAATGCGACCTGAAGACAAACAAGTCGTGATGAGATTAGTTCATGATGTGACAAGACATTGTCTTTTTTAAAAAAAGAATGAATTTTGGTTTCTAACAATCTTAGCCAAAGATGTCTTCGACTTTTCTTCATTACTCACCAATAACCAGCTCCTTCACCTCTTTCCACTCAATGTCATTTCCTGTTTCGTGGGCGATGGTAACTGTGATCCTCCTCTGGATGCCCTGTGGAGTCGAGAAAAGTTCAGAAACAAACCAGTTGCATTTCATGTATTTCATGCTAAAAGAGTAGAAAGCAGCTGAATGAACTGGATTTGCCGAATTCAGCTGATGTAATGTAGGTTTTTAACAAGGTTTCTTTGGGGAAACATGATGGTAATGTGGTGCAATGTGCTCAGACCTGATGTAAGAGGAACGTGCCATGACAGGGCATCCCACCTCTGTGGTCAACAACAGCAGGGATGTAGCTGGAAACAAGGAAATAACAGGGAATAATCAAAAGCCGATACTCAACATTTAAAGCACAGTAAAATACAAACAAATATCTTTGCAGTATATTGTTGCAACACAATCTAAAAGATATGACTCACTCTCCATTGGCCTCCAGCTCACAGATCTCAAAGAAGACCATGAGGTCATATTTGGCGTGACACGGTCCGGCTGTGGAGCGAGTCAATGTGCTGAGCTTTGTGGCCGGCACTGAAGAATGAAGAGGGAACAAATTGATGTCAGCATCTCTGCCCAAGACTGAACTGAATTTTAAATTAGTTCAAGACAAAGCATTAGTGCAGAAGACAGTGATTTGTGGATTTGTTTTAAATTAGCTTCACATTTAAGAATCAGATTCTTACTCTGCTTTTCAGCTGATAGCAAAAATAATTACCTTTAGGTTCGCATGGCAGTTTCAACGAAGGCTAATCAATGAATCAAATAAACTCAAATTGATTATGTGTAATATGAGCAAAGCAGTTTCTTTAAGCTAAATGAGGTGAGCTCAAATGACTCAGCACTATGTAATCTTTGCATGCTATTCTTTCTTTTCCTATTAATTAAACTCTCAGAGATTAGTGCAAATTAATTAAATCAAACAGCTAACCTGGTTTGGATAAGGGCATCACTCTGGGGAACTGCCTCCTGGAAGGTCTCAGCGGACTAAAGGTCAAAACAAGAGAAGGAAAAAGTAAGGAAGCTTTCTTTTAATCTCAACATTTTCTAGATGTCATCATGTCATTAAATGTTGAGAATAAAAGTTCCAATCTGTCTCAGACCTGATCAGGTCTTTGCAGAGTGGAGGGAAGGGCTGTTTCTGATAATGACCGAACACCTCAAAGACGATGGGTTGAGTCTTGATGTACTCAACGAAGGACTTGGTCACCTCCACTGTGATCTGAGAGAGGAAAGAAGGAATGAAACTGCTGGTTAATGACTAGAAAGCAAGTAAGAAAAAATTCTTTTTAAACACGTTACAGTTCAGTGCTCACATTTTGTACATGGTAGAAGCCCAGTGGAGGACCTCTGCCGGTGTTCTTCAGTGGTTCAGTAGAGAAAGCTTCATCATGACGGTGGATGAAACTGAAACAAGAGAACACATTAAAATGACTGACTTTTTTATTTTATTTTTTACCAGAGCATATTGCACTCACAGTATTATTGTCAACACGTTGGTCAAGACATGTTGAGTTTGTTGCTGTTCACTCACTTGAACTGGCAGAAGATGTCAGCATACTCAGCTGAGATACTTGAGGCCTGTAAAACAGTGACTCTGAAGGTGAAGGTGCTGCCAATTTTCAGGTGAGACAGAGCTTTCTCTGGAGAGAGGTCCAGAGGAAGATCCAGACCCAGACCTAAACTCTTTACTGGGCTGCCGGGAGCCTCCTGGGTGGCTACATGAGACAGAGGAAGAGATAGCTCTGCAATAGCATGAACATAGAAATGGGTCAAGATTCAGTTTTGAATGAATTGTGAGTCTTAAAAAAGCTCTAGCTGTCATCAATAGTGCATTTTATGTCAAAATCAAAACTGGCACAGATCTCTCACCGGCACAAGTGTTATTGTTGACCTCATCTGCAGAGATTCCTATCTCAGTGTTCTGTCCTTCTCCCTCCACAATTCGCAGCTCCTCTTGAGAGGTGTTGGAGTGTGACAGTCCACTAGGACACGACTCAGTCTGGAACTGAAGACAAAATGAAACCATGAGCTTGATCCTCATTTATATTAAAAAGTGACTTTCAAAGCTAAAAGATCTGGAAAATTCATTCATTTTCATTTGAAGTTTAGGTCAGACTCAGAGAAAACCATTAGAATTACCTTTTCAAATTGTTTGTCTTCAAAGGAGATCTTGGCAGTGCCTGACTGCCTCACACCAGAGCCATAATCTGGGGCCTCTTCATCAGCTATAAAGAAAGATGATGTATTAGAATAATTTAAAACACAAAATATATATTTAAAAAAACAGTTGCAGCGACTTGTTCTATAGCATCTGAATGTGTTCAAACTAACACTCAGTTTTAGGTTTTGTACCTGAGATGGCCTGCACAGCCACCCTGAGGAAGCCTTTCACCTCTCCTTTCTCACTGACGATGGCTACACGATGCACCAGGGCCACTGGGTACAGCAGGTTACTCAGGTACACAAAAGCCCTGAGGGGACGAAGCAACGGAGTGAGGAGTGGCATTTCACTTCTAATAACTGAGCAGGATTAAAGGGAATGTTGCCTCCGGAAGATGAACTGTGTTTGTTGTCTGACCTGCCCACCAGACGGAACCAAGGGAAGCGGTCGTAGAAGGGGTCGCCTCCAGTCAGAGCGTGGTCACAGTCCTCCACAGCGCTGCTGGGGAGCTCTGCAGCACGGTCGTACATTTCTCTCATCAAGTCCAGCCTCTGCCTGTAGGTGGCATAATGAAGAAAAAACATAGGTAAGATGAGGGCCAACATAACCACTGGACAAGCAGCCAAACAACCAAGAGACTTATATAAGCTGTTAGTCTGACAGACAGCTAGGAACATGCAGATAGGTATTGTATAGTTGTATATTTAATAACGGCATATATTATTTTACAAAGGCGTATCTCCTATTTTTATCGTTATTCATATAACCTGCATTAAATGAAAAGACTTCATGAGTCTTTGGTACCTGAGTTTCTCCAGAGTCCAGTAATGTGTGGCTCCATTCTTCTGATCCTGTACTTCGACGGCGACAATAGTCTGTGGGAAAGGTCGTCTTTCTCTCTCCTTGGCCACGGAGGGAGGCAGTAGGTCAGGTGGCAGTGGAGAATAGAGGGTGTCTGTCAACAGGACGAACTGGAACTGGACCTGTGGATGATACGAGACACAAGCAACACGATATTCAACATAAAAATAAGGTTGTTCTACTGCTGATTTGAGCACAATGGAGGCTGTTAAAGGTCAACAACTGGATAAAGTTTGTAGATTTTAATATCCATGCAAACTTTTACCCACTGATAGTTAGACAAAGTGGCTTCATTATTTAGAATATTTAGCATTATCATTATTTATGTGCCGTGTTCACACTCACAACCAGTCACCACACAAGTCAACAACATGTGCAGATTTTATTCACTTGAGAGCACTACCCATGAAAATAGTGTCTGATTATAATATCTAGAAGTGTCTGAACATGGACTATGTTTTTTAACATCCCACCTTCTTCTTCAGTTCCACACTAATAGCATTGGCCTCCTTGAGGAAGATGGCATTGCCCCAAAGCAGATCCCTGAGTGAGGTGAACTGGTAGAAACGCCATTTTCTGAAAGCCCACAACGCCAGCTCAGTCTCACGCTTCGTCCATGGCACTGGAGCAATGACAAAAGATTTGTTTTGTGAGTAAATGTGAGTAAATGTTTGTGTCAGTGAGGCCCAGTTCACACACTTTTATTAACACAAACTATATATTTGGTCTTTACAACGAGAAATGATGAGTTTATTTGTGGTATCTGATCACTCCAGGTCTATGTGATGGTGCAAGTTAATGCCTAGATAGAAGAATTAATAGAGACAGTATCACCTTCTTCCTCAGGCTCCTCCTCTTCTTCAGGAGACTCCAGGTACCGAGAGTCTACTTGTTTCTGAAGAGCCTCCAGTTTACTCTCATAGTCCTGAAGAAAAATTATATGATCCAGATCAGAAACAGGGTGAGTTTGTGGGCTGATATTTTACTTTTGCTTCCGATAAAAATACAACTAAAGGTATTTTTAAAAAAAAAAATCTTTCTCTCACCAGTCGTTGTTGTTCCAGCAGATTACTGGCTTCTTCTCTTTCTTTACGGTACTGATCCTCAAGCTCCTGAAGCCTGGAAGGAAAGTTAGATATTATCATATGTAAGTAATTTTATAATTGTGTAATGTCACAATCAGGGTTATGAATTTAACAGATACACACCTTTGCTCCATCTCCTGCTTCATGTCAATGCCCTGTTTCTCCAGCAGCTCTCTCTGAGCGAAGGCCCAGTCGACAGGCTCCACCGGCGTCTCAGCGCACGGCGTCCTTTCTCGCTCCAAGCGAGCCTGCTCCGGGTCGTTGAAACGAAACACGTGGCTCTTTCCCATGATGATGCGATTTCCTAAAATGTTCAAATTATAAAAAAGCTTAAATGCCCTGTTTTATGATGAGAAATAAATGGTTTGACACAAAAATATATCAATTGCAGATTATGTTTGATTGCTGATGGGAGGTTTTTATATATAATCTTATGAGGTCAGATCTTGTGTAACAAGTTCTCCCAATATGACTGAACTTCTTTGGTGGCTAATCTGATTCCCTTGTTCTTACTTTGACCACAAACACTTCACCTCCTCACAACAGACACTAACCAGATCGCAGAACAATAGGTGATGTCACTCTCTTGCCGTTGACATACGTCTCTGCCCCCTCACATGGCTCAAGGACGACACATCCTTAAAATTAAAAAATTAAATGTGATATGACCATCTATCTAACATTGTAATTTTACATATGAATCCAGGGGGAGCAGTCATTACCTTCTCCTTGAGGGCCTGTGGTGCTGCTGAAGGTGCAGTGTTCATCTTTGATAAAATGGCCGCTGAGAACGATGTCTTGGCGAGTCTTGGCATTTTCTCGGCCAACTCTGCAGGAAAACAAATATAAAAAATTGATAAATTCTCCCCCAGAAAAGCCACAAATATCACCATTTAAATCCGAAAACTAAAATTATTTAACAACCCACTTGGTAATGCCATCTTTGATGTAATACAACAGACACTCAGACATCAGTGGGTCTTCATTCAGATTCACCAGATGAGGTGTCTAAAAGGAGAAATCACAGAAAATATTTTCAGTATTTGTCTTAGTTTGAAAATAAATCAACCATGACAGGAATCTTACCTTTTTCGGGGAGAAAACGCCCACAGTACCTCCGTCTTCTCTCATGGCAACACCCATCTCAGCCAGCAAGGCCTCTCTACAGAGAGAACACAGGTATTTAATCATAAAACAAAGGATTGTACATTCTCAACCTGGTGACGGTGTAAAATTAATACAATTCATCCTGATGAGTGAAAAATATTTACTTTGGCTAAAACACAAAAATGTCAATCTCATGGTGGCACTGGAGGAAACGTGAGGGTTATCAGAGCTATTGGGATTCACCATGAATGACTGCACACAAGCATCTCATGACTGATCAACATTTCTACCAAGACAGTGTATTTTACTCTCAATCTCTTATTTGGTTTAGTTTATGCGGATCAACCCTGTACATACAGTACAATATAGTTCAAAGTTAAATGGTTAAATACACAGTGGATTTAACGGGAAATGTTAATACAATAATGGGATATAATGGGACCATCTCCATTGCTATGGGTGTGAGCAGACTATATGAAGGAGAGAGAAGGACACATGAGAATAAAATCAATAAAACACTGCATGACTATTTTGAACCCACCTATCCATGCGGATGGCCTCAGTACGACGCAGCTTCTCCTCCCAGGTCTCGTTGAGCTCTGCAATGATTTTCTCAGTTTCCTGTCGGTGGAATTGGGACATATTTATTTAAAAAATGTTATTTATCAACATACAAGATTTAAATTCCCCTTTTACCATCATCCGTCCTACCTTGAGCCTCTCGATGGCCTCTTCACTGGCCGGGCTGAAGATGCGATCATGGAGATTGCTGATGGACCCGGCGCGACTGGACAGGGCCGAGAGCGAGGGAGATGGGCTCATTCCTGTCATGGCGTTGGTCACTGTGGAGAGATCACCCCTTTGATTGACAGCCTGGCGATTATTCACAAAGTTCTTGTAATCGCACAGGTCTGCCAGAGAGAGAGGCGTTGCATGGAACAGCGCAAGGAAGGAAGGAAGAAAGGAAGGACGGACAGAAGGAGGGAAGGAATCAAAGCAGACGCCAGGTAATTAAGGAAAGACATCAGGGTTTGAGAGGAACACGCAGAAAAATAGATAGAAAGGAAAAAAACAAAGGAACAACAGGGAAGAGTACAAAAAAAAACAAAAAAAGAGAAAGCTCAAATAATGGATCAAACAAGCAGAGGTCATTTGCTTACCAAAGCCTTTGCAGACAGAGAGAAAAGAGCAACTCAAATGCCAGACAGAAAGTTAGAGATCAAGATTTTTTTTTCCCCTCTGACACTGAAATACACAGAAAACACACTCGACAAGCTTGCAAGCATGAGAATGTTATGAGAAAGAAAAGAAAAAATAAATATCACTGATGCAAAAAGACCAAATCTGTCAGTCTGGTTTAGTTTTTTCTTCTTTTTTTGTTGTTGTCTTCAATATGGTTAAGCACAGCCTTTTGGTAGCTCCTTCAGGAGTTCAGGCCTCTTAGCTCCTGACTTCGATTAGCTCCACACACAGAGAACCAGGACGCAATGAACAGAGCTCTTCAGCGACCTAAAATGGCGTCCTCCCAGTCAGTCCTTTCTTCCATGATCTCTAAAAGTCGCTTTAGAAAATGCATTTAACAGCATGCTCCATGCCAACCCTGGCTTTCATGCTGTCTCCTTTCTCTGCGTTCTTAAAGGATCACAGTGCAAAGCTTTTCATCTACTTCAAAAGTATTTGGAGCTTCTCATCTTAACATGAGAGCAAGAAAACAAGTATCACCATGGAAATGAGAACTAATGGAATGAAAAAAGGAGGCCATTTTTGCAAAATTACAAAATAACAGATTACTGTTTTTGTGTTGCTCTAATTCATCATTGTCTGCTTTATATATTTGTATCTAATTCATATCTTATCTGACTTCACATATAGTTGTTAAGTCAGAGTAGGTCTCTGGTGTGGTGGAGGAGGAGAGCTGGCTCGGGATTCATTTTTATTAGTTGCAAAGCGCAGGCTTGCTAGAGTTATACACACATTTCAAACCAGTGATGACCGGGCCGGTGCAGCGATACGCTGATAAGACAGAGGAGAGAAGAGACTGTGTGTGAGAGACAGTGTCTTTAATTTACTGCAAGAAAATAACCTGCACAAAAACTCTAAATGCAGGTTTGTGTGTGTGTAAGCCTATATGTGAATTTCTTATGAATGACAATTGCTCCCCTGGTGTGACACTCACTCTCTATGATGTCTCCCAGGCCCTGTGCGTACAGCAGGTCCTTGAGGCGAGCCACCTCCTCTTTAAGCTCACGCACCAGACGGTTGTTTGGATCCTCGTTGATCACGGCGTTGCAGCGGATCTGTTTGGCACGATCAGCGTATCTGGAGGGACAGAGGTCACTCAGGTCAGGAAGCAGTCCTGTGAAAAATCTTATTTCCTCAGGCTGAGTTACATTCAAAAACTAATTCTATATAAAATGAGAAAGAGTTCAAAAGCCAGATCCCAAAGAATGCATTTGTTAAGATGCTATAAAGGCACTGAAAAGTGCAAAGATGTCAGCATTTTCTCCAGGAATATGTTAATATATGCACTCACTCCTTTAATTATCTTTAAAAAAGATTTGTTGACATTTTTCTCACCGGAGAGTGCTGAGCGTCTCATCGTAGTTAATATCAGCAGGGCTGAGGGCAGCTACCATGGCTGTGCGAGAGTTTCCTCCTAAATGATGGGAAATGAGACAATACTTTGATCGTCACTGAAAATGATTTAGTTACTAAAAAAAAAAAATAAAGTTTTATACTTGGTTAACATACCCAAGTTCTCTCTCAGGAGCCAGGTCAGAACTGAATCTCTGTAGGGAATAAAACTCTCCACCTTCTTCTTTTTCTTGTTCTGAGAACAAAAAAGTACAAAAGTTTAAAGTTATTCATCCTGAACAAAATCTAAATATACTTTTTTCAAAGCTGTGATAGTTGGTCATGCTTACCTTGTTTGGTGCAGAGTCCTGACAGTTGGGAAAAAATACAAAAAGAATAATAAGAATAATACATAAATAATTATATTATTGTGTTACTGTATCTATGATGTATAAAAGTGTAAAACATACCACTTCAGCTAGAGCTGAAATAACTTTCCCGAGTGTGGTTAAAGACTTGTTGATGTTTGCTCCTTCCTGCAAATACAAAGGAATAATAAAAAAAAAAATCAGTGATTAGACACAATGTTCATTTAAATGTGTGTAATTAAATCAGCTTAAATCATTTTAAATCAGCCTCACAATGACTTTTTGTTAATAGTTCAAAAACATTATAAAAACAACATCCTGACCTTCAGTCTGGTTCCTTTAGCTCCGGTTGAGTCGGCTCTCTCGCTGCCAGCCAAGTCCACCAGACTGATCTTGCTGACCTGGAAGATGATAGAGAAGATTTTCAATTTAAATTGCTCACAATAAAATAAAATTAAAATATATAAATATATTAACACCCACAACAGCGAAAGCATTTCACTGGAAACTGCACTTGGAGAAGTGGCAGTAAAACTTTATGAGCGGTTATCAGTCAATACCACGACACATTCATCAGATAACAAAGCTGCAGACGCAGGACATAAAATCTGTTCTGCCTCATAACATCTCTTCTGCTGCAGCTGTGACAAGTTTAAGATTAAAAAAAAACAGAAAGTCTTATTGAATTTTTTCCTCAAAGAAGCTAAAAAAAACATTTTACTGTCAGACATCGTGATCTTTAAGATGTGATCTGAGTTGAGCTCAATGTCACAACCTTTTCTGATGTGTTTTCCGTCTCCATGTCGTGTTTCTTCTGTGTAAAGATGATGTTGAAGACAGCGTGGGAGCGGCTGCTGGTCTCGTTCATGTTGGTCGCAGCCACGGTCCTGAAAGAAGAAAGAAAAGACGCTGTTAATTTAACTGCATGTTACCGACTCTGATTATCTGTTCCCTCCATTATTGTTATTCCATCATCAATATCTGGCCAAGTTTAGTTACCTGGCTTTGTTTCCGGAGTCCATCAGATCCTGGATGTCATTGTAAGAGGTGACGGCCAGTTTGGACAGATCTTCGACGTAGGGTCCCATCAGAGGATGTTCTCTGACGCGCAGGTTGCCTTTGTTTTTGGGGTTCAGCAGGTCACGCACACGCTCACAATAAATCTCCATGTAGCTGACCTGCAGTAGCCAAAGAGACACTTGTCATAAAAAATATTATGTGTTATTAATTTGTTATCACCACTACTTTATTATCACTTGCTGGGTCAATAAAAGATGATAAATCAAGTGAATCTGCCTCTGACCAGCTGCAGCTGCTGAATTATTTATATGTATATGAAAAGCTCATTGTTGTCCTGGAAAAACAGAATTTGGCCAGAATTGAATATATATATATATAATTTGATATTTATAGATGTGCAACATTACACTGACTGGTGGGATTGTTTCAGTACTTGACACATTACAAAGTGCTTAAATTGTGGAAAATAGCATTCAGAAAACATGCTGCCTCATTTAGTCTAAGACCACTCACCTCCACAGAGTAAGACATGCTGTTGTCATTATTGCTGTCATTGATCTTGGTGAAAAGGTCCTCACACAGCTAGAAAACAAAGATTGGATTGCAATTTTTATTTTAACAGTGATTAAAGACAGAAAAGGATCAATCGAAAGACCTTTATGTCTGTGTTTCAGTCACATCTTCAAGACTTCTCAACAAAAAAATCAGTAACATTAACATTTACATCCTTAGTTTTTCATCAGTCAGTCAATGAGAACTGAATGCTCTATTACCAGAGGTATGATTCCTTGCTGGTCTTTCTCCTGTCGTCCCATCATGGTGTAGCTTTTGCCAGCTCCTGTCTGACCGTATGCAAATATACACACGTTGTAGCCTTCGAAGGCGTGGAGCAGCATCTCCTCTCCAATGTCCCTGTACACCTGCATCTGAGACGCATAGTTGATGTCCTCAGGCTGCAGACATGGAGCAGAAACAAAAACAAAAAAAAAGATGATCAGAGAGACAGTCATTGTTTTTCACAGCATGACCTAATAAGTTCTGATAAACATCAGAGACACAAATTCAGATAAAGATTTTTCATTAATTACCTGTGATCTGTTTTAGAACAAGTCATTGATTTTCTTATGTAAATACAGAGCTGTACATGTATTTATTGACGGGAGAGGAGTAATTGTGAAAAGGTGCTGTGAAACTCACCGTAGTGTGTGACCAGTAAGAAAAGTCAAAGTTAAAGCTCTTGTTTTCTTTCGGTTGTTTGGGGTTCAGGATTGCTGAAACAGAACAAACAACAGAACAGATCAGACACTGAGTCACTCTAATAACCAGCACTTTATTTCATTGCAGCCTATTCACCATCAGTTCTCCAGAATATGAAAAATATTTATATCATATCATAAATCTACAGCAACTTAGATTTCCCACATTTTATTTCATCTACGTTTTGTTTTGATTGTCATCTTTTCTATAAATAAATATTTGTGTTAATGCATCATGATCATGATTATGATCATGTCCTGGCAGCAGCAGGAGTTTTAAATGCACCGTCATCCATTTTAAGAGGGAGGGGTGCAGTGTGTGTGTGTGGTTAGAATATGAAACGGGAACTGAGCAGGAGCAGATGCCCTGCTGGCTGTAAACTGAATCCACTGTATCACCCCTTGCGGACAAGTTCAACACAGCAGCAGAAATGTCAGCTGCTGAAATACGCACTCGACCAGAAACAACAACAACAGTGCGGCTGGAACACAAAACAAAAATAAGAGGAGAGAGAGAGAGAGAGATGTGGGTACTCAACTTCACGGTCAGTGAAGTTAATGTGTTGAAATAATGAAAGTTTGAATCTTTGGCTCCAATGAGGTCATTAAAAACATAGAAAGGCACAAACAAATGCACACACACACACACACACACACACACCCTTGCACCAGCCGACCCTGTGTCTGGACTCAACCAGAACAACGGGGTCTTTTTAAGCTCTCTGCAACTCGAGTGATGAGAGCAGAGCTGCGGCAGTCGCTACATCCTACACACACACACACACACACACACACACACAAACACACACACACACACTGTCCTGACTGGAGCTTTTGTTTCCCTCTGTAGTTGCCAAGATGCTGCATGCCTCCCTCCCCTCACTCTTGTTGCCAGAGGGCAAAGCTGCCTACGAGACAAATATCTGAGGTGAAAAGCTAAACTTGGATAAATGTAGGTCACAGGGACATGATCAAAACAGGGGGAGAGAGTCACTGCATTGCTGTGTTTCATACTCTTAAGACACAAGTCAGAACTCGAAGGACGTATGCTTGGCCTTATGCATGAAGTTACAGCTCACTCACAAATGAACAAGTTTTCATACTATTAACGTTGTTCTCTGTAGGTTTAAGAATTCACATTTTCATCCTCATCTAACATTTGATGTTTCAGTTGCAATATTTTGCCAATTAACTAAAAAACAAAAAAAAGTATGAAAGAAAGTGCCTATGAAAGTGTCTTCATGCAAAAAAAAGTGCATTTTCTTTTATATGAAAATATAAAATGTTTTTTATGATCATAGCATGGGATGGCAAACAAACTGTAATTTCAGAAATATTAGACAAGTCAGGTTAACATTGTTGTTTATGTGTTGCTGCTGCCAGTTTGTTATTGGGATATCTTTTTTTCAACCACTGCGCATCCTCATTACTTCATCTCTCCCCATCCACCAGAGCTCCTATAACTTTGATGTTTCAGTCACATCATCTCAAACATCTCCGCGGCCACCTCAATAAATACTTGAATCTTTATACTCACTTGTGGTGTTTCCAGACATCTGAATGATGCATTTACTATCCTTTGCCATCTCTCTGGAGTTGAAGGGTCGCACCCTCACCGCCACCTTCACCGACGCCCCCGCCATGACGCAGGTGGGAGTGCGCACGACAGGAAGAGCTGGAGCTGGAGACCCGTGCGGCTACACAGACACACACCTGGCACCTGCACAGTTGGATGATGGGAAATGCTTATTAGACATACAGCATAGAACCATACAATATAGTTACACCTCTGAATTACATAATATGGTTAAATGCGTAAAATCATCGAATTGTTTGAATTTTTAACGATTTGTTGTTGTTTTTGTTGTTATGGGAATGTAATACAGAGGCCTTCTTAGCTCGAGCAAACAGCTAAGACTAACATGGCACATCCTCCATTTTCAGGCAATGAATCAGTCAGTCTGGCCTCAGGCAGAGACACAGCTCCTCAAACACGCTGACTAAATGGCCGGTCCATCGTTTGGCAGGAAAATCATCAGCATCCTTGCTATTCTACAGTAAAATGGCTGCTTATTTTTCGGGAATCATCCTCGCTTCATCTATCACCGCTGAGGGCCTTGTGATTAAACACCCTCCTCACTGCTCCCACATCACCTGAAATAATGAGACGTGGCGCTTTAACAGCATCTTCTATAAGAATAATTCATCAAACTTGAGCTGTTTTTTCCCCTTAAAGCTTTTCTCTGATCACGACAATTAATATTATTATTATTATTTAGCTTGATTATTTTTAAATAATGTATTTCCTCCAAGGCAACGCGGCGCACCTCCATCCATCTTCACCCAACCAACAACAATCCTCCTGAACACATCTTAGAAAAAGAAAAAAAGGAATTATAATTCACGCATAAAAGTCTACAGGGAGCAAAGCGACATCATGATTAAGAAGAAATGTACAGTAAAAATAGCGAATATTTATAACCTATGTAAATATTGTCTCCTCCATCTTGCTTCGCCTGCCGCACCTCAAAAACAGGCCGCGTAAACATAAACGGCACAGACACCAAACCATGTAACACTGCGTCAGAAAGGAGGTCAGCTCATATAATTAGATCTTTATATGACATTTAGAGCTGTGTGGAGCTCAGATGGTCATCATATGGATTCAGAGTCAAAGTTTTGTTTTTAAATATTGGTCTGGTTCCTTTTAAAAGACAGCTATTGACAGCAGAGGAATCAAACATTAAAACATCCTGACGCAGCGTCCTCATCTAATATAGCAACACAAGGCCTCGAAATAACAAACACACACACACACTCAGAGAGAGACAGGTACAGTTTTCATCGAGGTGTGACACCCTGTGGTGTCGATGCTGTGCTATGAAAAACATCTTAGAGGCTCCGCGTCTTACCTCAGCAACTCAGACTCGACGACCGCAGAGGGTGAAAGCTCTATCCATTTAAAAACAGCACCAAGATCCTCCGGTGCCTCCTTCTCGAATCTCCTCACCGGCCCCTTGTTTCTGATTTTCACTGACTTTGGTCAGCCTACAGCATCCCTTCCCTCAGCGCACCCATACATGGAGAATCCGCCGGAGAGAGAGTGAGTGAGTGTGATGGAGTCAAGCTCAGCCTCAGCAGCAGCGGCAGCAGCAACGCAGGGAGGGCTGAGTGTTGAAACACAGCGGTGCGTCAGTTAGAAAAGAGTGGGAGACGAGGAGGAGGGAGGAGCGAGGGCCAGATGGATAAACAGGAGGATGTGTGCAGGATGCTCCAGCGCGCCGCCGTCAGTCAGTCTGAATGTAGGGAAAATGGCGGTGTTGCTGTGCCAGGGAAGCTGGGAGGCGGTGGTGACATCAGCATCACCATCATCATCAGCATCATCCGCAGCGGGCAGCCATGAGGCAGAACGATGCAGAGAGACAGCGCAGGAGGAGGAGAAGGAGAGACCCAGGAGAGGACCACAACCACAAGGCACAAAGGGTCACCTGACCCCTCAGACCTCTAAACCACAGCCAAGGTTGAATTTCCTGTTGGAGATTCAACTACAAAGAAACACAACATGTTTAAAATGGATGAAAAGAGGACACAGAATAGCCAGAAATATGCAAAAAAAAATGTACTCAAAGGAGACACAAACAACAACAGATACCAACTAGTTGAAAATGGGCACAAAACAATTAAAAATTATACGTTATTTGTATGACAAAATAAATAAAAGACACAGACAATCTGTAAAACTAGATGCAAAATAATCATGACAAGATGCAAAACAATGTCAAAGAGATACAAAACGAGCATGACTTAAACAGAGAGATGTTTAATTGGGAAGAACAGACAACAAGACACTTAAACCGACTTGTGTCTAATGGCAATTTATCTCGTAATCTGTCCACAACTATGACAGGCCTAAGGGAGACATTATTTGTGAAAACTGGAAAATAGGAGGTGTTAAAAGAGACAGAGAGTCTAGAGGCTCTGAAGGACCAGACCAGAGAAAAACTAAAAATGACACTGTCAAGTGGGCAACTGCAGATGCTTGTCCTAATTATATTTACTGAGCAAACATAAGCCACAGTGGTATAGAGACATGTAACCAACTTCCTGAACAGTGACGAAAAGATGATTAAACTCATTCACTGTTCAGAAAGTTGTTTATCTGGACCAATCAACCAACTCACCTTACAGTCTTGACACACAGTTGTTCATATTCACTTTTACTACTAGAGTTATGAATATTGCACACAAACAACAATGAACATTTAAGTTCAAGCTCCAAGGTGTTGATGTATTTATCAATTTCTTCTAAATATGTACAATATTATGTTTTGCTGGTGCAAATCACTATCTCAATCTATGTTTATTGTCTTAACATTGTAGTTTGCTCATGCAGAAACTCACTACTTGGTTAAAAGATGAGGAATTAGTATGACACTTCAGATAATTTACTATCACTGACCGTCTGTAGCACCACTACTGACAGACAGTTTTATGATGCCCCCCAATGGACAAATGTGTCTCTTTCTCTCTTTGATACCTCTCCCACCTCCCCCTGCCAGTCTGTTGTGGTAGATTTTGACTTTGTTCGGTGCAAAGGCCAGTGAGAGTGTAACATGGAGTCCCATGTATTGACCAGTGGTGTAATTATTGACCAAGCCAGACTCGCCAGACTCAGAATCACTAGACACTCGCTAGTGATTCTGGCAAAAGAACAGGAAACAATGTCAGATTTTATTCAAGTCAATTATGGACTAAAGTTATATAATATATCTGACTTTTCAAATAACAAATCACTTTTTGATTTCCAAAGACAAAAGACAAACCTTTTGTATCCTGTTCAGAATGTAAGGTGTAACATTTTCATGTTTTCTGCCATTTTTATCACTTTTGATTTCTGCCAAAAGAATGTGATTTTAATTATTTCCTCTTTGTCACACTAAATCTTTTTTTAAATTATTTTTATTTGTTACTGTTTCACAAATATCTACATATTATATCAAAGTCTTGTGTGCACCTCAAATATAATAACTACAATATGTTGAACAGAACTAGAATATAGTCTGTTTGCCTATGAGCAGGAAGAAAAATCAGGAAACGTGTTACTGCCATAAACAATGATGAACTATTACACTAACTGGAGCACAAAGAAGATCCACTGCAGTTCAGGCCTTCCTCCTTCAGTTTGGGTAGCTAGGTATACAAAAGGGATGTAAACTCAGCACAATAGTCCAAACCACATGTGAATCATCCACAACAAAATGAAGGCATATCACGACCTGATCACTCAGAGGGGGTGAGAGGTTAACAGCGTAGTTTGAGGTCAAGGTGTATTTCTGACTGCAGCGAGGAGCCATGTCACCTACATAAACATAAAAACAACCCGTCCATTATACATCACAACAAACCACCTACAAGATTAAAATGAATGTTTTTTTTTTCTGTTCAGTCTCATGTCTGGTGTGAACTGTCACGTGTTTCAAATCTAGATACTAAATCTATATTTTTATCTATACAATTTTTTTCAAAGACAATTTCTTACTCTATGCCAACAGTGTGGCATTTTATATACAGTCTAGAAAAACAATTAATTTGAAAAATATCTGGAAGAAAACACTCACAATATAATCAACAGAAAATAATCAGACATAACTATAAATGCTTTATTAACAGTTATTATTTACAAGGAAACTGAGCACACTGCATTTTTACTCTGAGCAGTTTCCCGGTGGATGTATCAATGTATGTCTGTTGCCCCACTACGTCACCCTCCCACCACACACCCCCACTGTACTCAGAGAGAGCAGATTGGTCCTCAGAGAGGAGACTCCTCTTTACAAACCCAATGCTGAGATGAGTGGCGGGGCTGAAAAATCAACAAACCACCTGCAAACTAACCTGAACCGGTTCCAAGCTGCAGAGAGCAGGTCCACACTTTTCCACAAGAGTTCAAGAGTCAGGTGTTCTGGATCGAGACCAGAAATGAGTAACTATGGCCAGTCCTGGTGAATCTAGACTGTGACATAACACACAATGTTGACATATTTAAATTTAATATTTAAATTAACATACTGGAATACAACAAATGATAATCTCTTTGAATATCACATAGACATTTGATGTGTGAACACACTGGACTTAAATGTTTATTTCCTCATATTCTCATCCAAATGTTGAATGACCTGAATTTACATATCACTTTTAAAGTCTGTCAAACCATTTCACAGACTTCCTCTCTCCTTCTATAAAGGAATCTGGGGCCTCTCTGCCTCTTTCATGCTTCTGCTGTCATATGGGAAAGTGGCCTTGATAACCACATGTTCACAAACTGTTTGACTAAATTGTCATACTGAAAGTTTTCACCAAAAAAAAAAAAAAAACATAAAACACAATTAAACACGTAAACCCCACCCCCCTTTAAAATTTCAAATTGCCATGAAGATGTCATATTCCATATCGTGCCTCATTACTACCAACCCTGAAGTCAAGTGACGCATCCGCCCCCTGTCCACCAGGTCAAAGACCTGTTTAAATCCTCACCCAAAACTCACCGCCACCGCCTCAGTCTCTCTGTCTGACAGTCGGTGAAGGCTTCTAAGAAAACCAGGACATCCCCTTCGTGATGCAGCGGGCTTTGTTCAGCCGGAGTGCGCTGCTCGCCCAGCAGGCAGCAGCGGCCCTCGACGGTCCACTGACCGCGAGGAGCGCTCCTCTGCTGCAGCGTCTGGACCGCTCCATGTCGTCCGTGACCATCCCGCCGCCGGCCTGCATGCTCCGGCCTCTCGAGGCTCCACTGCGTTACCTGTTCGGACCGGGGCCCTCTAATGTTCCTCCACGTATCTTAGCTGCAGGGGCCAAGCCTATTATTGGTCACCTGCACCCAGAAATGTATGAGGTAAATGTTTTATTTAAAACTTTATGGTAAAATGTGTTTTGTGTCTTATCATTGCGTAAAAAATACACTATCTTATTTAGAAGTATAGTATAACTTATTTATAGTATTGGTGAAAACAGTTTTACAATTCTATCATATATTCTGTCATAGTATTTATGACATTGCAGCTCATTACGCAAAGATAATGTACACACCTGATAGCATCACTCAGTCACCGATGATCATACATGAAGGTAAATTTAACTAAAAGTTGTTTTGACTTTATTATTATTGTTGTTATTGTTATTGTTATTGTTATTGATGATAATAATAATAATAATAATAATAATAATAATAATAATAATAATAATAATAATTTGTTTATTTATTTATTTATTTATCGTTGTTGTTGTTTGTCTTAGATAATGAATGACATCAAGAGAGGGATCCAGTACGCCTTTCAGACAGAGAACAACATGACCATATCTATGAGCGGCTCTGGACACGCTGCTATGGAGTGTGCGGTGTTTAACACTGTGGAGCCCGGAGAGAGCGTGCTCATCGCCATCAACGGAATCTGGGGAGAGCGCGTGGCAGAAATCGCAGAAAGAATGGGTGCGTCTTTACGCACGCTTTTATGCACGATGGTCTGGTCTCCAGAAAGAATATAATCTATGATATTTTTGATATTTCGCTTGATATTGATTAATCTTGTTTAATTCTCTTAATGTTAAGTTATCATTGTGTTTGTCTTTAGGTGCCAATGTACATAGAATGGTAAAAACACCTGGAGGATATTTCACTAATAAGGAAATTGAACAGGTGGGTACAATGTCCCTGAAGCAGCGTATGACATGTATTATGACGTACACTATTTCAGCACTTTAGACAGTTTTGGGGATTCACCATTGCACTCATTACATAATAATAATCTTTCTTTGTACCTCCATTTGTAGGCCATAGAGAAGCACAAGCCTGTCCTGTTCTTCCTCACACATGGAGAGTCCTCTGCTGGCCTCTGTCACCCAGTTGATGGCATTGGAGACATCTGCAGAAAGTGAGTGTCATAATGTTTCATAATCTCAAACAGAACATAAAACAATCAGTTACATATTTCTCACTGCTCACTACCACACATCCCACAGACATAACTGCCTCTTCCTGGTTGACACAGTTGCTTCACTTGGAGCAGCACCAATTTTTATGGACAAGCAAAGTAAGAAAATAATAAACGACTAAATTGATCTGCCTGCTACCATGCACTTGCATGTTATTTAATCTGTCTCGTGTGCTCGCAGATATTGACATTCTCTACACTGGTTCTCAGAAGGCTCTGAATGCTCCCCCTGGCACAGCCCCCATCTCTTTTAATGACAGAGCATGGTAAGAACAGAATCTGTGGTGTGTGTAACAGCATATCTGTTTCCTAAATTTTGACAAATGCATAATAATTGAGAAGAAAAGGTTACCAAAATACCACATTCTCTCTATCTCTGTTGCCCCTCAAAGCCACAAGATGTTTAACAGGAAAACAAAACCAGTATCCTACCTCTTCGACATGACACATTTGTCCAATTACTGGGGTTGTGATGGGAAACCAGCCAGACTGTAAGTCTGCTATAATATACTATACTATTCTATTCTATATACACTCAAAATTTACTTTTGACTGTATCTGCAGATTAGCTTTAAGAATGAGACTACTAATATATTTTTTGGTAAACTTGGGGATCATTGTGCGGAGATCAGAGAGGTTTGCATCACTGGTCATCTGGAATAATATTTAATCAGCTGCATTCTGGGTTTTAGATACCACCACACTGGTCCAGTTTCTGGATTCTTTGCTCTGAGAGAAAGTCTTGCAATTCTGGCTGAGAAGGTAAAGTGTAATTTGATCATTGTTTGTGGTAACTTTTCTATAATTATTACATATGTTTAAGGTATGTTTTATATAAATATAAATATATGTATATATACAGAGAGAGAGAGAGAGAGAGAGAGAGAAAGACTTTCTTTGTGTCTGTGTCTTATTCACAGTACTTTTTTAAATGGATGATGGGACTTTTCACCACTACATACATTATAAAGTGTGCATTTTTTGCCCAATTCCAGTGCTTCTCCTTTTCACCTTTTCATTCATCTATTGGTAATTTTTCTGCATGGACATTTGTCTCCCTCTAGGGGCTGGAGGAGTCCTGGAGGAAACACAAGGAGGTGGCAGCCTACCTGTACAGAGGACTGGAAGACCTGGGACTGAAGCTCTTTGTTCCTGAGAAGGTGAGACAGATATACCACCAAACAATGTAATGGCTATTGCTACAACTAAAAATATATACATATACATATACATATACATATACATATATACATATACATATACATATACATATACATATACATATACATGTACATGTACATGTACATGTACATGTACATATACATACACACACACAGACACACACACACACACACACATATATATATATATATATATATATATGTGTGTGTGTGTGTGTGTGTGTGTGTGTGTGTGTGTTGATATATCTGTTTGAGTTGTACCACAACTAGCCAATGACTATCATGGCAGCATTCCTTACATGTGTTGTCCTGTTTGGACCCCAGCCAGTTTGTTTATTATGTCCTTCAGGATTTGCGGCTTCCCTCCGTCACAACCATCGCCATCCCTGACGGCTACGACTGGAGGGAGCTGTTGGTCTACATCATGAAACATCATCACATGGAGATGACTGGAGGCTTGGGTCCTTCTATTGGCATGGTGAGTTATTCCTAAACATCACAGTCATGGCCATCAGCTGGCCAAGTGCTAATCTAAACAGAAGTGCTATTATAAGTGTCTAAGCAGCAATAGCTCATGTTTTAGAAAGTAAGGCAAAAGAAATATTCAATATATATACATTTCTGGATGGGATGATTTGTGTCTCCACAAGGAATGCTCGAAAAGTAATTTGCACTATTCACAAATTGCCTGAACTTGCACAAATACAACAAACACAGACACAGTGTTTAGATGAATATTTAGTGCATCTCCTGGTATCTGAGATCAATTTTCATACCAAAACAATCCATTTCCATTCAAAAATGTATTTAAATTGGTCTAACAAGAGCAGTGTCATCAGTTTAAGGTTTTACAGCTTTTTGTATCATGCTGCTGAGTCACTGTGGACCCTGACGTACTGTACTCTCCACCACTGTTTTCATTAGGTGATGAGGATTGGATTGATGGGATACAACTGTGAGAAGACTAATGCTGACATGGCACTGCACGCCCTGGCTGACGCTCTCAAGAACTGCAAAAAGAGCAAGGCTTAAAGAGTCCACATTTCAATGTCCCTTTGGTTAGGGAATATATATATATATATATATATATATATATATATATATATATATATATATATATATATATATATATATACATATATATATATATATATATATATACATACATATATATATATACATTCAGAGGCTCCACCTGCTGGACATCTGGAACAATGCAAATATTTCAAGAATTACTGTGTACTTTCAACTGCAGAGATTTTGTGACACATAGACCTAATTCCTTTGGTGTGTAAGTAGATACATTTTGAAATTTCAGAAGGAAAAAAAAGCAGATTGTAAATGTGAGTGCACTGAAAATTTTTAATAAAGTGTGCTTTATTTTATCAAACACGTCTCCTGCCTAAGTGTCTGTAAAGGGAGCCTTGGCAACATTTTCTATACCCTGTAGTGCTTATCTGACTACATTTCCCATAGTTCCCTTCGCGTGCCTATATAAGTACGTCACATCAGATCCCTGTCAGTGTTATTTAATCCTAAATTTCTGCCTCGTTACTTGCGTATATACTTGTTTTACTGCAGTGCACTTTATCAATGGCATGTCCCGTGAACCACGCAGGTAAGTTAACTGTTCAAGTTTTTTGTTAAATTAAAAAAATAATTAAATAAATACTGAAATGCTTTTGTTTGATTTGCTACTAGCAACAATGTCGCAGTGACCACAAGGTTAGAAAGTAGCTAATAGCCAAACATGGTGAAAATAATCAGAGTTCATGTCTGAAATGTGACCAGATGCCTTTTTTTAACACCCAAAACATGTTCACTGTGGAATTAACAGACCAACACGGTGCGTTTGCGATTCACCTGCTGTGAAAACGAAAGTAACCAACATCAGCCGGTGAGACCTCGGCTTCAGACCCGGTCTGTGGTCTTTGGCTGTCAGTGACTGTGTCCTCGGGTCTGTGGTCGTTGAAACGTGGATGTGATTGTCTGTGACCTTCCGCATTGTCTTAGTATGAGGCCTTCTTCTTCTGGTTTCTGACACATTGCAGCTACACCGTAATATTACCGCCACCGACCGTCTGATCAGAGATCAGCATTTCTAGGCGTTTCTTCCTCTGCTGGTAGTTTATTATTACGCATGACTCATCCAGCTAAAACTGATGATGGTCTAATGCAACATCCCTGATGTAAACCCTGATTTAAATTCAGCTTTTATCATTTTTGGAGGATATACTTTGCTAATTCACTTTATTACATTACACAGAGAGGTGCATGCTAATTATCAACACCCAGAACCATACAGCACAGCTATCCCTCTCAAAAACGGTTTCAACTAAATCTTACAACCTTCAGTAAGGTAGGATTTAGATTGCATTAGTCTGAGCTGCCTGTAGCAGCTCACTGATGCTCGAGAAGAGGAATGTGTTTACATTTGTGACTGTAATTATGCATGTGCAGGTATTTCCTGTTGATGTCCATGTTGTTGGGAGTGTCCTTTTTGTGATTTGTGCTTTCCAGAAAAAAAAAAACACACAAGCGTCAGCTCAAATCAGGATCTGGATCCAGAAAATGATTCTATTTATTTATCTAATTAATCAGATAATTAGATAATTAGTCTATTTATTAATATCTTATTTCAACACCGATATAAGCTGCCCCAAATTCTATAGTTTATATTCTAAGTTTTACTCTACAGATCTGGTTAATTATACTGAAAGTATAAAAATTAAAAGTAGTTATTGTTGCAGAATATAGTTCTTGTTACTGGTACTTGCTTATACTCTATAATATATTATTTTGATGTGCAGGTAAACTGTAAATACCTCAAAACTTCATAAATACCTTAAATAAATGAAGTTAGTTACCCCCCTGTCCTGTCACATGATGTTAGATGGACTTACTAAATTATATGAATGAATGTGTTGGAAGCCCTCTGTCATATATAACTTATTGTGTCGTATGTTGTATGATTCATTTCATGATGATGTTGTGTAAACCGTGTGCTTATGTTTCAGCATCAGCAGAGTTGAACCCAGCCCTCCTCCCTCTCGACTGGCTTCTGGGTACCTGGGAATCAGACGAGCCTGGGGAGGGCTCCTTTCCCACCATTAACCCCTTCCGCTACACGGAAACACTGCACTTCAGCCATGTGGGACAACCAGTTATCAACTTCATGTAGGTTAACACTTGAGCAATAAGATTGTTAAAGAGTTACTAAACACTTAATGTTTCATAGCCAGACCTGTTTTACAACTTCTCTCTAAGTAAAAGTTTCACATCAGACCTCACCCAGCATCACTGACAGGTGTGATCAGTGTGTGAGGTGGCCTGACGTGTAACCACACCTAATCCTTCTGTCATCTGTTTGGAACACACCAGTACATACAGGACATAACAACAATAGCAATGTCGTCATCATCGTTGAGCGTTGCAGTTGCCCAAGTAGTAGACGACTTAAACATATTAACAGTGTTGTACTTCACACAAGACACAGTGGAAACTTATTGTTGTTGTTTATGTTATTATTATTGTTAAAAATATCTGTTGACAGGCCTCATCAGTTGATTCTTAACTGAAGCTGTGTTGTCAGGTTTAATGCCTTTCACGCAGAGTCTAAGAAGCCTCTGCACAGGGAGTGCGGCTTCATTCGGATGCAGCCGGGAACCAACAGAGTGGCGTTTATCATCGCACAAAACTCAGGTAGTCACAGTTCGTAACACTGGATGGAACTTTGTTTTCATCTTCAGTCAACGCTCGTCATTGCATTTCTTCAGTATTCTGCATTTTTGACTAAATTTTGAGGTCACTGACTACAATTTGTTTTTCATATGCCTATATAACATGGTATATTTTACATAATAACAGGAACATGATACAGAAATGATATTTTAAACATTCTTTATGTTTGTTCCATCACGTTTGTTTTCATAATTGATGTAGATTTAATATCAGCCTTATTGTTTAAGGAAATATAAGATAATTAAATTGTCACATATGCGTTGAGTCCAGAGTGCTGTCTTGTGCAGGTCTGGTGGAGATTGAAGAGGGAGAGTTGACAGGGCAGCAGCTGAACCTGCAGACTCACGGTCTTGCCAGGATTTCTTTCGCCAAGCAGCCTCATGTACAGCAGGTAAAAAATCTGCATCAGTATGAGTTACTTAATTTATTCATTAAAATGAAATTAATTAATAGAATAACTCCTTTTTTTTTTTTTTTTGCTTTGTGTCGGTGAATTCACCGACTTTCAGATTTGCAGAGCGTTTCAGCTGCGACCAGATGGGAAGCTGGAGCAGACAGTTTCCATGGCAACAGACAACCAGCCACTGATGCAGCACTTGCGCATCACCTACCATCGGTCATCTTGACCCAACACGCAAGCAGACTTCTTGTGTGTGTATATATATATATATATATATATATATATATATATATATATATATATATATATATATACACAGAAAATGCCTTAGTCTGACTGATGCTTGATAAATAAATCCCTTAATCAATAACTAAAGCTGAGTCACATAAACATACAAACAATTTTAAACAGCTATACAATAATATACGGTTATTATCCATGTTGGTACATGGTCTATGTGGCAAAGGAGTTAAAGATGGCAGATCAGTACCATTAAAATAAAACTTCAGTATTATTGATTAATTTGACATTACATAGAGGATTAACAGGACATTGTGTGGCTCTACAGTGGGACGGATATGCAAAGATAATGTTCCAATCTAATTAGAAAAAAAATCTGAAATGATTAAGTTTAGGTATTGTATTTTTATTACATCACTGAAGTAATTGTCCTCAGTTAAGAGACATAATACTCAGGCTAATGGCTGCTCATGTTCATATTCATATTCATTATACGGACGTTTGATCTTTGAGCACTGATGAAATAATATTGAGGACAGCGTCCTTTTATCCTCATTGCACTATTATACGGTTCAAAGCTAAAGTGACTACTGACATCTTGAGGTCAATGTACTGTATGTACAGAGATTCATTCATAGACTGAGTGTTCTTCTAAATTATAATGTTCTTACACCTCTGTGTCTGTCCTCGTGGACTTTGTTTAATGTCAATTGCAATAAAGCCAATGCAAGTTAAATTTCCCTGTTGTTGTATAGTAACCTTCAGTATTTAATACTTGATCCATCTAGCTGCCTTTCCTTCCTTTCTTCTCAGCTTTGCCATCGTTGTAACCTGTACCACACATCTATTTATTGGTTGTGTTTTTATGCACCTAAAGTTGAAAAAAAAATCCAGCACCAGAGGGACAAGATATAAACAAAAATAATAATCAACAGTGAGTCCACATCTCAAGATTGAAGTTTATTGTGGATTTTAAAAAAAACAAGACAAACAATCTCAGACACATTTATAAATTAACACTGAGAAAGTGACAACCATCAGGCACACGGCACAATCACCCAGAGGAGCTGTATCAGTTCCCTTTCTTTATACTGCAGTGGTAATCAAAATAAAAAATAAAATCATAAATAAGCTATTTACAGATTAAAAAGGAAACCGCCACACATGTATTCAGTATCTACCAACATTCTCTTTAAGTTCTTTGGCCAAAAATGGGCACGAGGCCCATCGTTTCTCCATCAGTCGTGTCTAAAATTGCAGCAGAAAGTTTAATAGGTCACAACATTTTGGATTATATTAGGAAGGAGACACTCTGTGCTTAAGTACAAAAGAGATGATAAAACCCATAAAGTGTAAGCAGTTGATACCACCTCATATCGCTGTCCTTTGCTTCAACATTTGATACCAGACCTTTCAAGACTCAGAGAAAGTGAAAGGCCAAGCCACCTGAGCATCAGTTTTCATTACAAACAAGGCTTCCACCTTCTCATCGCTCCTTCAAGGAAATATTCTCAGACATACACCACATCAAAAACATCGCACTGTTTGTTTCAGAAGTATGGGAACCAACCCCGCCACGCAGCTCACTTTCACCCCAAACACCACCACATATCACAGTCACAACACTGGAGAAGCCTGGTTTACTGCAGCAGTGAAAGCCGTGTGAAGATATACAGAAGAGGTGGAGTGAGACGAACACATTCCTGTTGCCGCGTCTTTAACATCACAGTGACTACTCTTTGGATGAAGTGTAATCACTTAAAGGCTGATATATGACAGTGAGAAAACAAAAACATGATGCTGATGAAACATTTGCCGATGACCCTTCAGCAACAGGTCAGTCGTCACAGTCGTCATCTCTGCTCCAGCTTTTATTGTCAAGATTTGAGATTTGCATCTCTCCCCATCAAACAATCACGATGACTCCTGTGCACTTCATCGCAACACATTCACAGTTCCTTCATGATGTAGACGTACATCGTGGTGAGGAAATACTTCAGGGACTCGACGGTGGAGGACAGCCAGCGATAATCAGAGCTGAGATCCTTCTTCACCACGCATTTTGTTATCTCCGTCTGAAACAAGAAAATTGAGAGATATTTAACAACCTAAGTTGTTTGTCAATTCACTACAGTGACCACCTTACAAATATTACCACTGTAGATCTTTGCCTCAGATCACCCAGCAGGGAGCTGCAGTTTGTTAAAGAGGGCTCAGTTTTCTGTAATAGCTTTCTGGGAGGGCAGCAATCACATTTTGAAGGAACTCCCTTCTAACTATCAGATCTTAGGATAGCAAACCGAGCTCTGATCCATAAACAAGATAACATAAAATTGCTTCAGCAAAACAACCACAATGTTGACAGTTTTAATCCTCAGAGAAACGACAGACCATGTTTTTCTTAAATGTGAGTGTTTACGTTCCTTCTGTGTTTGTCCAAAGTTCCTCCTAACTATAATCACATCAATTAAGGAGAAGATACTGTACATGAGAAAGTATTCTTGGGAGGCTAAATGACCAGTTCAGTATTTCTCCACAGCCCCACTCATACATCATGATGATTATCAGCACAAACCGCAGCAGTGCCTTACCCATCCTCCTCGTCTCTTCAGCCAGGAAACCAGAAACTTGCGAACAAACTGTCCCAAACTGTCCACTATGATATGAACGGTGGTCGAATGTCCTTGTCTGACACAGTCCACTGCCAGAGCTCCGGCTACTGCATACATGGCTACCACCTTACCCCATGTTATACCTGCAGCAAGAAGAACACACATGATTGTTATGTTTTCAGTCTAGGATTACATGTGTAAACAGACAAATAGATGTTTGTCTGTCATGTGCAGCTTTAAACTTCACTGTGCAGAAAATGTGCAGACCAAACAATCAATCAAGACAAACGCTTTTAGCAGATTAATCAATCATGAAAATAACCATCAGTTAGTCTATTTAAAGTTAAGTTTTGTTACATTTTTTTCATGAAGGAGTAGGAGTAGATGTAATTGAAAGAATTTTTTAACATGCCAATTGATTTCTTCTTCTGCGGAAAAACTATATGATAAATATATATATTCACAAGTATTTCTTTGTCTTCAAACAAGTCCAAAGAGCAACTTCAAGCTTTAATAATTCAAGCTGATATTGATTCTGCCTGCAGTCACAGGGCAGTTTGTGTAATAAGTGAGGAAAAAAAAAACTGTAGAGCCTCAACTCTCTACATGGGCAGAATTTCCTGACAGGAACTGATAAAAGTGACACATTTATCCCAGCGTAAACACCCGTCTCCTGCGAGGTTCCTCTATCCTCAGAGTCTGATACATATTCTGTGACCTGACAAAAGGCATGTGGGGCAGCTGCTGGACTTTGCACTGAAATAAGCGGCAAATACAAGGTACAAGTCAACAAACCAGTGCATTTGTGTGAATGTGGCTGATAAGACGTCCGACTGCGTCACACGCCAGCTGTAAGTTAAAGTGGGCGAGACTGCGCTGCATTTGTCTGGAGGTGGGTGAAGCGCTGACGCACTTTGAAATGCGAGCAGGTGAACAGGTTAAGAAAATTATTTTGTATTCAACATTCAAAGTCAATTAAGGATATTAAAGCTGAAAAGGGCCAATTCTTCATCTCATTCAGCTATCCATTCTGATAATTAAAGGCATTCAGTCACTTCTGTGCTCAGTCTATAGAGCTGAGGGGGATTGGTGTAACAATAGTCAATGATGCGCCACAGAGTTTAATAGCATTAACCTTCTTTAAGGTGTGCTTGCATTGTCATGGCTGTTTCTTAGAGCTGACTGAAAGCGTCTGTGGCTATAAGGGGATAGAGCTGTGAGGAAGCTTAAATGAGATAACTGTCCATGGAAGCTGTCAAAGCACGTCACGTCTCGCTCCCTACCGAGAAGCAGGCCAAGAATAGAGACAAGATTGTAAGGGATAAAGCCGGAGGAGAGGCGGGCGGAAAGAGAAAGAACAAAAGTGGGAGGCAGGCAAAGATAGATGGCAGAGACACAAGCCATGTTGAATTGACGGAGGGAGACCACAGTACAGATGGCCGCTTAACCGCTTCCAAAAAAGTGCGCGGCTTCTATACATAGTTGGACTCAGTATATATCATTCCTTTTTTTGCCCTCAAAATTCATGTCATGCCCTATGAGGCATGATGATAAAATACCAAAAATCTTAAGAAGTAGCTATAAAATAAACCCCTGACAGCAGGAAAAACAAACTTTCATGATTGTTTCTATTTATATCCAGGTTCCATCCCGTCCCAAAGGCCTGGGGCAGCCTGGGTCCACCACTTTGTTATTCTTAAGAAGGAATCCCACGCTGTTTTCAAAAATTACACCCCTGTGACGTCAAAATAGGGACAACTTTAGCCAGAACACATGCATAAAGAATTATACTAAGTGAGTCCAATCTTGATCTTTCCTGGAAAGTTTCCAAGTTTTAGATGTTCAGTGTACAGCAACCAGACCGTTTAATCTATCCCCCAGGGCTCACGCAGACATAAAGTCACTGCTTTTATTTGGGTGCCTTAAATGTCACTGCTGCTTTGTATTGTGTACACTGTAGATCTGTTGTCAAGACAACTCAAAACAAGTTCAAGAGCCAGTACATACAAGTTCAAGTGAAGACCAAAACTAACAAAAACTTCCCCCAAGACCGAGACTGAAGAAGGATTTAACTAAGAGCTATTTAAAAAACTTTTTGTGACCGTTATTCTTCTACTTTCATTCAAGGCGAGGTGTCGTCTGAACACGTCTCAAGAGAGAATGAAAAACATGCCATTATAGCCTCCCCCAGGTTATCTCCATGTCTTTCAATGAACTGTACAACCTGGCAAACACAGTTGGACGGTCTTTCTTGTTTTAATGTGGATGGTTAGTGAATGAAAACAGGGAGCCTGAGAGAAATTCAAACCTTAAAAAGTGTTTGATTCTGATGTTTTAAAGTTTCAACCATCCATCAAGGTCTCTGGATGAAGCATGCCGACACCTCAAATCTTTAAATCTAGGTCTCTAACTCAAATTCAAAAACAAACATGGGCAAAAGGCAAATGTTAAAGGGCACAATCTGGTGCCCGTGGATGTTTACCCCAATTCTCTAGCCACAGCATCTCTATCCACAAATCAAGAAATATAGTGCAGAAATAGACTTGAGCCGTTGAGTGTCTATTATAAAAGGGGTAGTGCATAAAGACAGGCAATTTTAAATATCAGTTCTATTTAAATTTGGTATTACGAGGCCCATAATACATTACCTAAAAATAGAGATACAATATTCTCGCAGCACAAACATCCTTTATGTGTAAACCTGGAGACCTAAAAATAACCAGCGCTTTCTGTTCACAAAACAGCGGCTTGTCTAAATTTAGTGACACTCAATAGATGGACTATTTATGTGTTTTAAAGTTTCACCCAACCTACGTGTGAATCGCACCCACTCACTCTCACTGAGAGAACCTCTCAGTCAACAGGACCAGATGAAACTGCACAGACACCTGTTAAAGATTCTGCCACTGAGACAAAGAGGAAGTATTAATGGCTTCCTGAGCTGACAGGAAGTCACAACATCATCACCGTCGTCGTCGTCGTCATCATCATCATCATCATCATCATCATCATCATCATCATCATCATCATCATCATCATCATCATCATCATCATCATCATCATCATCATCATCATCAATGCCCTCAGCTGCGAATGTACCTGTTGAAAAGATCTCCGTTGCCACACCAATAAAGGCATCCGAAACCATGTTCTCCATGGCAACAGAGATGTTGAGCTGCCGCGCTACGTTCCTGTACAAACTGGGCTGTATGGACTCCAGCTCGTCACCTAGGTAACAGAGAGAGATCCAAGACAAAAAAATATCAAAAACATAAAGCGATAAGTATCAGAAGTCTGTTAGAAAGGCCACCGTTACTCTGAGTGAATAAGAGAGAAAGACACAGATTCAGTTTAGTCTGTCTTACACAAACCATTATATAATTCAACCTCTCAACCAATTCAAACAAATGACTCTGTTCTGCAGAGGGTCACTTAGATGTCAGGATTTCAACGTAACATTTGTTATGTCTCTCCTCCTTTGTTGTAAGAAGACACCAGCCACTTTAGCTGCTGCACTAAGTGAGTCAGGTCCTCCAGATGTAATCATACAGTTCAAAATACAGACATGTACACACGCGCACACACACACACAATACTTATCATAGCTTGAAACATACAGTACACATCTACAACAGGTCTACAGTATGAAGAAATCGGGTGTGAAGGATTGACAGCCTAGTTTTTTGATGCGTTTATCGACTATCTGTTCCAGCTCTACTGAGTCATCTCAGGGCTTGGACAACTGTTATCTCTGAGTAGATTAGAGCGCTGCAGTTCTGCTTTTTAGACCCAAGAAGAGTGATCATATCACAACGCACAGTGTCATAACACTCAGCTCGTACTGGCTTTCAAGCTGAGGAAACACTTGATAATAATGCTTGATTTCAGTGCTTTAAAAGCAATGAATTGTACAATTTGTGTTAGGCTACAGTGTAATTTCAAGTGTGGGATTTTGGACATTTAGTCAAAACAAACACAACATTCCTTTCATTGAATCAGATGCTTTCTTTATGTTTCTAGATCTGAAACGCTGGAGGAAAGTATATGCAGGTTTGTTTTTGGTAAAGACCTAGGTCTCACACTGCCAATGATTTTTTCACCATCTGCTACATAAACAAATTCTGTGTGTTGCAGAGAAGATGCTAAACCAATTCAAACAATTAAAAATGAAAGGAATAATGGTATGAACTGTACTGTAGCCACTGCACTGTAAAATCACTTGAGTCATTCTCTTCGGAAAGTTAGAATAAAAAGCCAATCCTGTCCACAAAGTCAGGTTCAAGGTTCAGCAGGAGACGATGACCACAGCTGTGAAGGTTTGAACATGTAGCTATAAGAATACAGTTTATCTACTTTAACAATGACTGGTCTTCACAGTCCTTAGGACTCCTCTTACCGAGACAGAGAAGCACCAAAGACACCTCAGCCAGTGATGCATTTGAGGGAGAGAGGTTGAGTTCAGATTTGGACCACCCCAGCCCGTTCTGGTTGAGTCTGGACAGGATGTAGTCTCTGCACAAAGCTTTGGACTGGGAGACCAGTTCCTTGTCAGTCAACGAACGGTCAAACACATCCAGAACCTCTGCTGCAAACACAGAAGACTTGCGCAGGACCTCCATGTCCTCCCGCAGAGGATCTAGGTCAGAAAGCGTCTGACCTCTTTGGATCAGCTGTGTCTCAGTGCGTCTTTATCCCAGAGGAACAAAGTTTGATGGTGGAGTCAATATGGCTGCTGCGGGAGAAGGAAAAAACCTTATTTAGAGGCAGCCAGACACATCTGGTTAGACTGAAAGATACGAATTACATCAACTCATCTTGAAACCTTGTTTTTGACAGGAAAAAAAAAAACACGTAGCTTGTATGATTGCATTTAAACTTCCTGCTGTTTTACATTTATAGATAATGTGGGTGTAAAAGGACATGCAAGTAGCAGTGTCTACATCAAACCAGGAACTTATATAATAATATGATGGAGGCGTTATTATTGTGAGTCACATGGTGGGATAGTCGAGATATTGCTACCCTTCTTGGATTATGCAACAATAAACACTGATACCACAAGATGACGAGGGAAACTTTTTTGCTGCTAAAGCAACAACACATCTATCTTGATCTGAGGTCACATACATGGACCATTAGTGTGGAAACAGGTCATCTGAGGGAGTTGGGCATTTCAGTAAATAATCAACTGTTTGACAGACATTTAGTGTCGTACGACGACATAAAGGTACGCTTACCTTCAACATGGTGTCCATATTCAGATGCCCTCGCTTCTGGTGTGGGATTTCTTAATAATGTACCTCCAATTAATTACCAAAAAAGTGTTTTCCAGGCGTAGAGAAAAAAAAACAATATCGGGGCAAAAACAGCTCGTCTTCTTCCAGAGGAAATAATTCAGTAGGTAACCAATGAAGTGGAGTAGTGCCTCGGGTCTAAATCCACATAGTTCGCGGTCTGGCGGCTCCGCTTGTTCCTACGAAAATGCACCGACTGATCCCTGAGACTCAGTAGGAAGACGCCTACCTGTTGTTCCACCTTCCCGTTGGCACTCAATGGGTGCGTTTGTTCTTAGTGCCTGGAAAAGCCCGGGGGAGGAGTTTGACGTCCGCCCTCCCGCTCACTGCACGAAACAAACCTCCGCCCGGCGGACAGAGGGAGACAAAACAACCGCTTCTCTAGTTTCATTCACAAGTCCAGGCACAACACCCTGCCATAATACAACACCACGGTGGCTCTGACGTATTAATGTCTTTTCTTAACATTGATGGGAATCATCTCTGCCTTTTAAATGTTTGAGTTGACATATATATATATATATATATATATATATATATATATGTGTGTGTGTGTGTGTGTGTGTGTGCGCGCGCGTGCGTGTTTGCGCGTGTGTCTTTGTCACATGCGTCTTATTAAAATGGGGTTTCCCATTTCCGGTTCAGATACAGGTAAATCATCCTGCAGATGATCTTTCTGCCAAAGTTTATGTAAGTGTTCCTGCTGAGGCCGAAACTGTCGCACTTATAATCCTGCAGCGCAGATAAATATAGATGTCCTACTCTGCACTTACTGCACTGACACACTTTATATGCCTTTAAGTTGTCCTGTGTATGGCAAACTTTTATTAGGTTGGTTATTGTGTGAGTCTTTTTACTTTCTTTCTGTTGTTTCTTACTTCCTTTCTCGATTTTTGTCTTTTAACAAGTGCTATACAGGTGCTATACAGTAAAATATAGTATATGTATTACACAGAGTACGAAACTGATGATAATTATTGGGGTAATTAGTTAATTAATTTTACTACTGACTGTGTTTACGTATTATTATCTACATGTATCATTAGAATAAATGTTACTGTTAATTATAGGAAGTTTAGTATGTAGTTCCCTGTTTGACCACTGAGTGTCGCTGTTACTCACTTTCTGTTGTGATCAACTTTGAATAGATCAGAAAGTTTATTGCTACAAAGGTGACGCTCACATTTCTGATGTGATGAGACCAGTTACTCAGTTCTCTCTTATTTGAACTCGTAGTAATAGAGAAATGCATAAAACATAACATTACAGGTGATGGTGTTGTCTGTCTTGTGGAGCCTCTCCTAACATGTAAGTACCCAACTCCAGTTTTTTTTTCACCCTTTTTTCTTATCTTTTTTCCATTTTTGTTGTATAAATGTAAGATTTCATTACAGAATAAAGACACATTGTCAGCTGCCACGGGAAAGGCATATGTTGACCAGTCTGTTGAGGTTTGCAGTTTAAAACAAATAGAAGGCATGAAAGTGATGCAGAAAATGCAGAAAATTGCCAATATGAGTCAACTTCATCCACACCCACAGCACAGCTTCCCTCAGTAAGATTCTTCAGTATTTGCATACAAGTTGTTGAAGGATTAGAAAAAAAGGTGTCTATAGTGGGGTTTGTAGTTTGTTGTCTGACAGAACTGTTCTGAATTAGACATTAGATAGAACATGCAGAAAAACCTAAATAGAAATAGAAATATTAGAACATCAGTTAAATGGGGTTGGTGGCACAAGTTGATTGACTGTTTGTTAAACTTCTTTCAACACAAAATATTAAAACCCTGTATTGCACATTTATTTACAAGAAATAAAGAAGACTTGAAGAAATGATTGTGATTTGTCTTTATTACATATTGTGTCTCTGACAGCTCTTCATCTGTTGCATCCATGGACGGTCATGGTTGTTGTCAGGGTCGACCTCTAGTGCAGCAACAGTTTTCTCTTTTCATTATTGCGATATTTTACTACATCTACTACCAGGAAACACCATAAACATGTAGAGAAAGAGTTTGAGTATACTTGAGTTACTTTTCTGGCAGACAGAAGCCTTGGAAACTAGTTGAGCGTCACTAATTTTGTACAGAAAACTGTCACTGGCAAATTATAATAAAATAATAAAAATAATAAACATAAAAAAGATTCAGAGAGGATGTCCACGGTGTGTCTGAACGTAATAAGAGCTGAAAATGTTGTTGAAATAAATTATTTTCTGTGATAAAAATGGAAACTGTCGAACAGAAAAAATCATGATTAAATGTATAAACAGGGTCTGATCTCTCTCCTGAGATTTCTGTGGACAATTTGTGTTCGGTTATTGACAGGTTTTTCAAAAAGGACACAATGTGTCTGAGACATTACCTCATTCAGTCTGAAGATTCATTTAAAGAGTAGAAACTAAGGGTTGGTGGAACTAAACCTGCCAGCAAGCTTTGTGAAACAAAACTCAGAGTTTGTTACAGCAAAGCAGTTGCCACCGATTAAATTATCAAATATATATGTGTGTGTGTGTGTGTGTAGTATATATACATATAGTATCTCATGTAACTGAATTAATGGGTACAGATTATTGAGCAATGTTGAACAATCCCTTGTGTTATTTTTGGATGTGCAGGTGAGTTTCTTAGTGGTTGTGTTGGAATGTTTGACTAAGAAAGAAAACCTCTCCCATTTTGGATCAAGTTTTCAAATTCATATGTTCAAAAATAAATTTAAACGTTCACATTTAACCACACACTGTGTCAGTTCAGCTCCAGTGTGTCAGCACAAGTACAAGAGAGTGAGTGTGACGTGTTACACGTTGTTTTAATCAAATAGGATGTAAACTGGCAGTGAATGAAACACTAAATGAAACTGACTGTTGTAAACTGTCAGACAATATTTCAAAACACCACGTTGCCATTCTCAGCATGTTAACCACAAGAGGGATCCAGTTTTTTCTCTTCATAACTGATACAAAGAATAATGGAGTACTAGATGCCTGAAATGCTCGTGTCATTGTAGGGTGAATTTATGAGTTTAGATGACAACCTGACTCATTTGTTAAACTACCGTACTGAGAAATACACATCTGCAAGACTCGGTGAGTCCACCCATTCATTTTTCAGTGGACATGCTTGTTCTTTCACATCCATGAGCATCACTCCTGTGTAATTTGTCATAATTGGCTAATTGAAGACAACTGGTGTCTCCTGAGGACTCTGTCTATTCTCTGTTTATGCTGATGTGCAGAGAACTATAGCCCATAGACAACAACATGTTGTGCATGATGTTTGTCAGTTTTTATGTGAAAAATCCTGCTATTGGGAAAAATCTAAATCAGTCACAAGACTAAGAAGAACAAGGGGTGTGTTGTATTGTATTTATATGGCAGCTATGAAAAACAGCTGAGCATGTGCGTGAAGACAATGGCAAAAATCTGGGCTGGGTAGATGTGGGTAAATGTCAGGGTAGATAGACTGCAGAATGATGAGTATTTTTACCGACTATCTAGGAATCAAAGTTTTTATAGGGCTGGTAAAATTCATCACATCAGTGCCACTTTTTCAGCTACTTTAAGACGAGATAACTTGCTGTTAATCTGACTTTTGTCAGATGAAACTGATGTAGTAGCTTTAGAAGAATTGCTTCAGTGCAGCTCCTATTGCATGTTGTTGTGTAAAATGTTGTGTTCTCCCCATTCTCTTTAGAGATCAACAAGTGAAACCAACTCATAGATATGTTAACAAGTTTAGTTTCTCCTTTATTTGATTTTTCTTTTTTTGTGGCCCAAGGTGAGTGAGACTGAGAGCCACACCTTTAATTGGCCACCAAGTAGCCTCTCATCACATGCAAGGGCTTCTGTGAAACACTAGACCCACCTTCTGATGTATTTTTTTCTCTAATTTAGATTGTGACAAGGCTCTAACTGATCATTTGTGTAAAAGTTAAAAGCACAGCACAGCAATGTATCTATGTTTCGAGGTGAAAAAAACTACACTTTATTTTGAAACTGAAACTACATCATATCATCATATTTCCAGTCAGATTTAAGTCCAACATGCTTTCATTGATTTAATGTCTATGTTTTCATGCTTTCTATTCTTAGCAGTCACCATGTGCTAAACTGTCAAACAATGTGTAAACAGACAATGATATTTCCTCCCTGTCCCTCTCTCTCTTTCTCTCTCTCGTACAGATTCCTCTCGTTCCAGCCAACCTTTTAGTCTAACGTACGAGTTAAGGACTCAACTTCCAAGCCTCACACCCATCTGCCAGTGCTTGGGGAACAGGTAAAACCAGAGGCACAAGAGAGTTCGTCATTACAGCAAGGGTTGGACTGGAACCCACCCTCAGTGACATAGCACAGGAAGGGATGGGAGACATACAATGTGACACTGGAGTTGAGAATGTGTCCTCTCTGATTTTACCTTTAACCTAAATAATATTTTAAAGACCGAAAACATATCTTTAAAAAATCATGAAATAATAGTCAGATATGTGACAGTGACACTAGAATAATTACTTCTATTAAGAATATATTTTGTTAATATTTAACCTAGAGCATTTTAGTCTTGCTATTGTTTCATATAAAGATTGTTCTGAGTTTTTGCAGCAAGTTTTTTTTTTCCAATCCTCATTGTTAGTAGTTTTTTTGTTGCCTAACAATAGGGCTATTCACCCCCGGGTCTTGGTTGCTTCAGCCAGAGTCCTGCAACTCTCTGACCCCATCCTCTTCACCACCATTGATGGCGCAGTCCAATCATAAACAGGCTAAGTGAGGTTAGAAAGGTGGGGCTTAGCACTGAAACAGGGTGTGGTCCTGAAACCAGCAAGGTCTGTAGTACTGCCCTGGGGTTTAAATTGAGTTGGATTATTTGAGTTCCATAGTTATCATAGCCGGCCTCTTACTTTTACTCATCCTGCGTTTTTCTCTGTCTTTCCCCCATTTTATATCTGAGAGAATTTCAGCTCTTGTGGGATTTTTGTTTAAAAACAAAAAACAATTGGCATTTGAAGACAGCTGGAGGCTACCACCCACGGAATATCTTTGAATGAATCTGGTCTCCTCCTGATCCCTCTCACCGGTGCCGCTGATCTGTGTGGATCCTTTAGATTGAGTGTTGTCTGCTCTGGCTGTGCAGGAGAGAGTTCTGCAGGCTTGTGCTCAGCAGGTGAGTCACTTTCTACAAATGCAGTGATTTTTAACATGTCCAGAGAAGCTGATTTACTAGCTAAACTCATGTTTCATTAGTGCCTGAAATGCTTCAGTCCAAGTGTTGGTAGTGCCTCCACTCTCATTGTTTGTTCCTTTTAAATGTGGTGTTGTTAGATTAGTGTCTTTTACCAAACACGCATTCAGTTCAGGGTTAAATTGAACTTTATCTTTTTTAGGACAAAACATGATTCAACAATTTCAAACACACTCTTCTATTTGATGTTGAATTCCCTGGAGGTGCATGTTCAGATCATGTCTAGGTAATGCAGGAGGTTGGCGAGGGTGGCCATATCGGCCAACTTCTTTGCCTCACCTGTTTTACTTGCTCAGTTAGTCAGCAGGAGAGTATTTCATTGTTTTTACGTTGAGTTCACATGTTTCACAATCCTTTGTAGGACATTCACAGATTTTTATTTTGTTCCTGTACACATGGTTTCATTTGATTCACTAAATGAAGTAAAGCATTTCGTTTTAAATGTGGGAAGCTCAGGGGTGTTGCTAAAACCGTGAGAATTTTTACCTCACATGCTACATTTCAGATGGAGAAAGGAGCACCTTGTACAGGTTTTTTTTCCTATGTGCGGTTTATGAGAGCAGCTTGGTTATAGCTCTCAGGGTTGTTTGATGAGCCTGTACAGCTGCCTCCTGTTTGTTCAGTCAGTGAGAAAGCAGGTGGCCAGGTCTCTGAGTTGCTCACCTGCCCAGCCAACCACACTTTCAACTCAGATTGTCATCCCCATGTGTCTGAATCCTTGGTCTTTTTATGTTTCTCAGGAATTTAATAGAAGGGGAGAAAAAGGAAGCAGTCGCCATGCTGCGAGACGTCTTATCAAGCATTTCAAAATTCCACAATTATCTACAATCGAGAACCGGTAAGCATCTTTGTTCCTGTCTCTCTGAGATGAGAAATGGAAAAAATATTCATGTACGTGATTATTCCCTACACAATCAGATAATGAGAATGCATGTTTTCTTTTCTTTTTTTCTCACCCCAGATGTCAGAGTCAGAGACTACCCGCTGATGCAGAATCCTGTAGAGATGACCTCTATCCTGTTGGCCTATGTCTTCTTCTCAGTCTACGTTGGGCCTCGCTTTATGGCAAACCGCAAACCTTTCCACCTAAAAACTGCCATGATTATCTACAACCTTAGCATGGTCTTACTGAACGCCTTCATAGTGTATGAGGTAAGATTGACGACTGACAAATTCAGCTGTAAGCTGAATTATCGTTCCCCTTAAAACCAGAGTGCTTTAAAAGCTCATATTAATGAAAGTTGTTAATGAGTTTTTTTTTTTTTTTTTAATTATAGTTCTTGATGGCTGGATGGGCCACTACCTACACGTGGAGATGTGATCTAGTTGACTACTCCACCAGCCCACAGACTCTTCGGGTAAGTCAGCACATAGTTCTTCACCTGCCTCTATCTGGTTGAATGAAAAATAAATATTAGTACCCTCTGATGACTGTTCACAAATGGATATTTGAGATTTTAGACCTTTTTGTCCTTTTCTTTCCTCTAGATGGTTCGAGCGTGCTGGTTGTTTTATTTTTCAAAATACATTGAACTCCTTGACACAGTAAGGACACTTTCATCTCTTCAAACATGTGCTTCATAATTTTTCCGAGCCTTTTGTGTCATATCCTGTGAGCATGTTAACTTGAGCTTATTGACTTGATTTCAGGTATTTTTTGTGCTGAGGAAGAAACAAAGCCAGATCACATTTCTCCACGTATTCCATCACTCCTTCATGCCCTGGTCGTGGTGGTGGGGGATCACCTTGACTCCTGGTGAGGTTTACTTTTCATAATATAAATATATCTTATACATTTTGTGCAAATGTTATGGGCCTTGACCGTTTAATGCGTAAAAATGAATCATATCCGTTACTTTTTAACAGACTGACAGTGGAGGAAATAATTGTACATCTGCATTATAGTAATAGTCATCATCCCCTGTGTCTTTCTCTTCAAGCTGGAGGAATGGGCTGCTTCCATGCCATGGTGAATGCAGGAGTCCACGTTATCATGTACACCTACTATGGACTCTCTGCTGCAGGACCTCGCTTCCAGAAATACCTTTGGTGGAAGAAATACATGACTGCCATCCAGCTTGTACGTGGCCTTTTTTTAAAAAAAAAACCAAAATAAAATATAACTTTCTATCAAAATGAACAGCAGATTTTATTTTAGCACAGTTTGGGGTTAATGTTAGTTTTTTTTATTAACCACCTGCACTGTCCATCTTATTTTACAGACACAGTTTGTTCTGGTCTCCGTTCACATCAGCCAGTACTACTTTATGGAGAAATGTGACTACCAGTTCCCCTTGTGGATCCACTTGATCTGGATGTACGGCGTCCTCTTCTTCCTCCTCTTCTCCAACTTTTGGATCCAGGCTTACATAAAAGGAAAACGTCTTCCGTCCGTAGACAACAAGGTGAAAATGAATGGCTCAGTCAGTGAATCCATCACAGTGGCAAACGGCAAACACATGGGGAATGGAAATACGCACCACTACACCAACGGCAAAATCTTCTTGAGCAAAGTAAAGGAAATTTAACTGAGTGACTCTGGAAGTGAGAAGGAGAAATACAAGGCGACTCTGCAGAGCCGCTTTGAACATCCATCGTCATCCATCATTCATGTCTAGTAGCACACTGAAGAGGCGCAGCCTCCAAAGTACTACTTCTAAATTTCATGATTTCTATATATGTCTAGTCCTTTTTTGAAAATGTATACACACACTTCTTGGGATATGAATGACATTGAGTTTTGCCGGTGATCTCTACATGTGACATTGTTTGTTAGTTGTTGCGTAAACTATTAGCTGTGATACACACTGTACGATGATTGGTGCTCGTTTTGTCACTAATAGTATTTTCACCTCAAGCGTGAGTCACACAAGCTTGACCCTACACTACTGTTTGGCTGGTATGACCCGTGTTGCTTGGGAGTATCGCACAGTTCCACTGAAGACTAGCACATGTAAATAACTGCTGCAAAGTGTATATCAAAACAAGGTTTTCCTTGTAAATGTCAAATGTTTGTGCAAAAAGTTTTCTCTCTGATTTTATTTATCACTTGAAATAAAACTAATTTTAGATAAAGGTCTGTGTCATTTGGAAAGCAGTTATGGTGTGTATTTTGTAAGGAACATAACACACCTTAATTTTTTAGTTTAAAGATTTGTGGAAACGAAATGTTATGCTGTATATTACAGAATTCATGCATTTTGCATTATTTGCATAAAGAGATAGTGACATATATACTGCTCTGTGTTTATAATATAATATAATAATCCATTCTGAGTTTTGCAACACTCCATGGTCTCTTCTCTCAGTATACTGTGAGTAAAGTTATTAGCAAGTGCTTTTTATTGCTTCAAAATTAAATTTAAAAAAATGCTATGGCTGGTTGTTTCTGAATATCACTGCACAAATATATATAACTATTGACTGGTAAACATACCAGTGGTTTTACTTTTTCTGATTACACGTGCACAATAACAGTAATGTACTTATTAACCCTGACGTTGAATTTGTCTTTGACTTTCTTTCAACAAAAACGTAACCAAATTATTATTTTCTTTAGAATTTTCTACACTTTGAGTCCAAAGATTCAAGGACACAAGGTGAAAGAATAGAAAATCACACAGGTACATGCAATTCTAAAATAGGAGGCAAGTAAAATATGAATATGTACACACACTGTCTCACACACACTGGTAAATACACTACTCTAATTTCTTTTGCATCTATTTATTGAAATGTATTTTTGACCAAACAACAGCAGATGGTTTGCTTGATTAGTTTCCTGTGGTTAATGTTCATGACATGGACACATTTTTGATTTTTTGACTTGGAATAGTTTTTATTCAGTTGACAGTGTCCATTAGTAGTGTGCATGGCTATGGAGCTGCTGGACAACTGTGTGACATGATTGTGTAACCTCATGCAAAGAAGTTAAGAAAAAAAAAAAATCATGTTTTTCTCAGCCAAGAAAGGATGCAATTTTAAAGGAAACCTGGGAATAATAGAAAAATCAGTTTAAAAAAAGTAATTCCCAGTAAATACCTGCTTCTGAAACACCTTAGAAGGATAAATATCAATAAGATTTAGAAATACTGATACTTTCCTTGCTAATTAACCAACAAGGATACATGAAGGGTAAACAAACCATTTATTTATGATCAGTTCATTGCAATACAAAATGGCCTGATTGCAATAAGATAACTGAAGTTCAAATACAGTTTCAGAACAGTAATGTATTAAAGGCAAAACTCTACTTATGTATATTACACTGGCAGGCAAATAAAATCAACAACCCATTACATTACTAACAGGAGCAATAAGATGCCAGTTATGGCTAAAACACTGGATAGAAATCTTTATTGTGGATTAAATAAAACATGTGTACAAATTCAGCATAGAGCAACAATCCTCAAGTCAAAAGACATAAGTGATTATCTGATTGACTGATGAATGACACTGCTAGTCGATTTGACCAATCTTTCTTTGGCCTTCTTCTTGATGGGATCCACTTCAAAGCTCTTCCATAGACGAATAGTTTCATCTCCAGCAATAGTCGCAACTGTAGAGCAGTCTGGGCTCAGAGTCAAACTGAGAACTCTGTCTTCATGGCCTGAGGTAAAGAGAATTAACACTTGATCCAGCAGAAAACATAGTATACAGGAGTAGAGGTTTCATTTAATCCATAGCAAAGTATAAATGAGCACATACAGAGTTCTTGTCGAAACAGTTACTTACCATTAAGCTCTGCGACTCTGGTGAGAGAGGGATACTTCCAGATAACAACATTGTTGTGGGCGTATCCATGGGCAGAGACCAGCTCCTTATAGTTGGGTGCAAACACTAGTGATGAGATCTGAAAAGCAAAGTCATGCAATTTAAAAAAAAAAAAAAACCTTACACCGTCTTTATTTAGAAAGACATTTTCTAAAGATTGTCATAGAATCTCAAAAGTCTAGAAGTGTGTATTAACCTGGGACTGAGTGTCAAGTGCACTGATGCAGGAGCCACTGTTTACGTTCCAGATACGAATGTGACGATCGCTCGTACCGCCTCCAGATGCAAGGATGTTTGGCTGCCATGGACACCAGGCCAAAGCCTACAACACATTCAGATGTGAGTTTCACATCTTAAAAATATTTGACAAGCATTTAGATACCATCTGGAATTCAATTCATCTGAAGCTGCTCACCTTGACAGCTCCCTGATGTTCACTCCAGCAGCGAACAGACTGGCTCTCGTTACCGACGCTGCCCTCCTGCACACGGGGCCATACACACACCAAGTTGTCATTGCCTCCACTGGCCAGGTACCGTCCATCTGGAGACCACTTCAGCCCACACACCTCCTGAGAGTGCCCATTGAGTGTGAAGATATGATGGTCCGCCACCCTCACATCATGATGGTGAATGTATCCTGATCTGGAGCCACTGGGGTTGGACAAGGGAGAAAACATTACATCCAAGTCCAACAAAACCAAAACTTTGAAGTCGTTAGATGAGGAAACAACTGTACCTAGAGAGAACGTGGTCATTCCAGCTCAGGCTACCAACTCGACCTGTGTGACTGGCCATGCTGCGTAAACGTTTCTGGCTGTCAACATCCCACAACTACAAAGAAAAAAATAAAGACATCAAAAACCATATTAGTATTAGTTTGTCAAGTACCACATGTCCTGCGGGGGAAAGAAAGGGAATCTTGATTACCAACCTGAACTTTGCAATCACTGGTGCCGATAGCCAAATAGCTTCCCTCTTTGGTCCAGGACAATGAACAGATGTAGTCCTCCTCACGCTCCAGCTTCATGAGAAGAGTGATGTCTCCTTGAGTGGCATCCCACAGGTAAACACTGTTATGAAGAGCCACAGCTAGAATGTTTCGGCTGCTCCAGTCAAGCAGATTCAAATCTGTGAAAGAAAGAGTCCAAATGAAAGATCAGTGTTTTTATATTTAGTAGAGAGGCTCATGTAGTGCTGTGAATTTAAAAAGAGAAAATTTAATGTCATTGGGAAACCTCTCTTCATACTTACAGAAATCATTTCGAAGCTCAGGGGCATCCAAGATTCTGTCAGGAGTTGATGATATGTATCGTGTCTTTTTGGTGGAGGCAGGAGTTGCACCTTGACTGTAGAGGACTTTCAGGTTGTTTTGATAGCCTGCAAATTACACAAAGTCATTAAAAATACTTTCTACATTGACGCAACATTTTTGCAAAGCATTAGCAAGAAAACATCCTCACCCTCTGGTGCATTGGGTGGTTTTCCTCCAAGGTGCAAGATCTTTGCATCTTCAATATTGTATCCATTCAACGACACAGACCAGGCTTTCTGGCTTTCCTTTAAAGACAGATTCAGCCTTGATGAACATACTAAAGCTGCAAAAGGAATCAAAGACATGCATCAAAACAAACCACTTACCGTTGTTCCTGCTGCGTTATTAGTGTCCACAGGCTCATTTTCCTTTGTGAGGAGGAAACTTGCCACATCCATTTGTTTGCTGTTTCTGATGGGAATGAAGCGGTCGCCCCCCACCTTCGAGGGTGTTGGTTTCTTATTTTTGCCTATGATGCAAAAAAAGCTATTAATATGCTGAGTTTTGTTAGCTCTAATGCTGCATGAAAACAATGGGAATACACTACCTGGTGTTTTGCTCGGTGTTTTTGATGAACTCAGCGACACATTGCCAGTTTTTCCGGGCGACAACCCGTTCGAGGCGGATGTGTTTGATGAGCTGGCCTTTCTCTGCCACCTCGCCATGGGAGCGTTAGTGATGGGCATATCCAACTTCAAGATGCTGTGAATGTCATTCTCAAACCCAAAGTGCGCCATCTTAGCCAGGCTTTCAAACGACCTGGATATCGAGGGAAATAATTATACTGGTTGAGCTTTAAAAAACGTGAACTAGCTAAAACCATTTAGCATTTTCGCTACTTCGTTGTCTGTTGTAGCTCTTCGTTAGCTACAACAACATAACACCAGCTAAACACAAGTTAGCACGAACCGTTACCGACAGAAAATCAAAAGACAACTCCACTGACAACTTAAATGTGAAAAAGTAGCACTTTTACCGCTTCAGAATAAACAAAGTGAGCTCACCTCTTTCAGTAAACGTGCAGCTCTGGCCCCTCTGTCCTCTGCAGCAAAAAAATTTGAATTTCGTGAAAATGACGCCACACGGTTTAAATGCCTGAAAGCGATTCTACGATTGGTCCGTTCAAGGAGCCGCCGTTATTGCGCGGTGCTGCTATGGGAACGTTTACGAATGCGCAAATGTGATTGGTGGAAGGGACTTCCGGAAGTTTTGCGTCTGAAAACAATCTTCTTTCCCATAAAAACATTTACCGCCACCTACTGGACAAATATGGAAAAGGAGCAATGACGTAGCTGTTTAAATGTAATGTAAAAAAAACAAAAACTACTAAAAACTTCACAGTGGTACCTACTGGAAAAGAAACTGTTTTTTGTTTGTGTTTTATCTGATTTATTTGCACATATGGTTATTTTGCTCAAAAGCTTTTTGTTTTTGTTTTTTTCAAAATCAGAAAACCTACAGATGTCTGCATTTTCCAGAGAAAGGTTTAGTATAGTTTGCTTTATTTCAGTGCATTTTATTTGATTTTATTTTGAAAATGTATGAATGTACAGGATATAAAATCATTAAAAAAATAATTTGAAGTATTTTAAATAAATATAGATATCATGTATAGCAATATTATATAATTTGTGGTACAAGCTGTAACCTGTCATTAGCATTTTAAACATTTAGATTTAGTCATAATTAAGATTCCCAAAATTTATTTTATTTATATTTTTATTTTGTTTATTTTTAAGAGACACAATAAAAAATACTGAAGACATGAGTACAACTCACATCATAATGATCACATGAGAATGACATCATGCTAACAGGAGTTTCCCTTTTTATTCTCTCATTGAAATCTTGAGATAAATTTTAAACATTTTAATATAAACATTTTCAATTATTATTTCTATTATATTGGACATTTACACAACATAAATGCAAATCAGCTGATGGAGGATGAATGTCTCTGCCAAAGAGAAACATTATCAAGTCAGTTATGTGGTCTTTGTTTTATGTCACTTTGTGTTTACATGAATAGGAGAGTTCAACTTAATTAATGAGATTAAATATTGATCAAGCAGGTTCTAAAATGTCATCAAAGCCCAAAGGAAAACAACTAGATTTGTGTTGTGTAGGTTGTTTTTAATCAGTTCAGTCAGAAAAGCTTATTTCAGATGCTACAAAGTAACATAACAGAGACATAACAAGGGTGAGGAAGTACAAGAAAAACAAAAAACAAACAAACAAACAAAAAACAAAGCATTCACTCATATTCACAGTTGGTCTTTACTAAATCTCTAATACATAAGTAAAAGTGAAAGTGAATCCAATCACCATCAGTGGCCACCTCATTGTTCTCATTGTAAGTGGCTCTGGACAGGTCAGCCTCTAACAAACATGGAAACCTGCAACTGACAAAACTGTGATCAACTATAGAAATGTCTTTGTATTCCAGTGAGTTAAAACGATCTAATAAATATGTATGAGACTGTGCAAATACAATGAAGTAGTTAGTACGAGCAACATTTTGCTCATGTTTACATTTAAAGCTGATTTCACATTGATCTTCAGACACATAATAAATTCCAGGTGAAAAATGTGACAACATAAAATAAACATGGCATAAGATTCTCTTTAATTACACATTTTGGTATATATTATCAGAATACACATAAGGAGACAACATATTGACAATCACTACAGCATCCCAAAGAAATTTAAAAACATTTTTCAAATCAAAACACAACAGTCAACCTCTTTGGATAACAGGACACAGTCGGTCGAGCAGTGTTTGGCAGAAGTTCAGTGCGATTGGTCTCAAAATAAAATGGTTGTTTTCATTACGGACTTTGTCTACAGACTGTGAGACGGGTTGTTACATTCTCAGTCTCAACTGTTTTCTCTGCGTATTTATAAATATTTCCTGACGTGGTGAAAACATCTGCCCTTACAGTTCAGTTGTGCAAAGAGAAGCTTGTACAATGCTGTGGCAGTGAGCATAATTATTAAAAATACAATCAATAAAAGCACCAGTGTAAAATGTGATCGACATGTGTTAAAGTGCATATGAGAGTATGGTGTGAATTTCAGACTGGTTTGTTATAGTGGGCCGTTGGTATTGTAGCAGAGGTTTGGTTACATACAGCAGAAACAATAGAAAGTTCAAATGTGAGCTTGCTGCGGCTGAAGAATTACAATGTCCTGTAACCATTGGTTTTTACCTCTGAACCCAATTCCTCCATGTCTTTAGGATAATGGATAATTGAGCCAATAACTCCTGCAAAGAGATAAGAGAACACATTAGTTCTGACATTAACTCTACCAAGAAAATGATTAAAATAATAATAATAATAATAAAAAACAAAAAACAATTTAAAAATAAGTTTTGGATATTTCAGTTATTTCCATCATCCATGTAGAATTGACTAACCTGTAGTCCTTTTTAATCATAGTAACTGTGAGGTGCTACTGTTGTGTAGCAACAAAAGTTACAAAGTGTCATTCAAACTGCATGACTGGTACAAATTCACCCAGAACACTAAAATAGCTTACCCATCCAAAGTGTGTTGTTTTCAGTTTACTTAATATTTAACTTTCTATCTTCTCCATAACTAAGAAGTCAACAGAGACTTGTACCAAGGCTAATGAGAAAATATAGGGGTAGTTGTTTTCTTACCTCCAGGGTGCCTCAAACCTAGACAGAGTGTGAGAAAGACAAAACACATGACCACGCTTTACATTTCCCCCTAAGTATGAGGCTCCATACCAAAAATCATGTGACAGGACATGTTTTAAAATGGAGTTATGCTGCACTTAATGCAGATAACTGAGATTTTACATTTAAAAAAAAAAAAAAAAAAAAAAAAAGGCAAACATCAAATAGTTCCGGCTGTGTTCTACTTGAACATGGAGCCTTTCTGCTGAATCCTGAAGGGTATGTTTAAGACTGTATCATTAAAGGCTTTAAAACTTCATTTATAATTATCCAAATGGAAAAATCGTATTATCTTACCGTGATTCTTGGAGAGGAGGAGGCTGATTACGATTAGGCCGGTGAAAGCCAGGACTGCCAAGACTGGGATCAGAACCTGAGGCAAAGGAATCCCTGGAACTACGAAAACATTCCAAATATATAATTTACCTGTTTGTCAACAAAACTGGACACTAATAAACGTTGGTGGACTGTTGGTATAGATGGAACATAATCAGAGACAAACTGATTTTGTCCTTTGATTTAACCTTTGTTATTTAAGCATACATTATGTCATGACCCTCAGATTCTGTCATCTGTCTGCACGGTTTCCGTTTCATTTTCAGAAACAATAACTTATCTGTTCTTCTCCATACGTACTTCCTCATAAGCATTTCATGATCAAATTCTGTGCTTCTCTTACATAAGATAATGACAACTGCATCTTCTTTTTGATTAACAAAACACAATAAATTCATTATTTTTGGACCACTTAAAATAAGACACATGAAGACTTCAGACTTTGTACATTATTGTGTCAAGTTTAAAAAGAAAGGCTTATCGCTTCATCTGTGTGTAAACATTGGCAGCTGGTGACCACAGCACAAACCATCAGGACTAACAGTCATTAATTTATTAAGAACAGTTGCACTAGAAGTTTATCTCCAGACATCTCCAGACAAACTGAGATATTCTTAGCTTTTGCAGCTCTTTAAAGCTCAGCGACATACCCGATTGTTCCTGTGATAACTTCAGTTCTCTCATTATCTTTAAGCATTCCTCCTCAAGGTGGATCGTCCCCGTCTCGGTGTGCTGCACCTGCTGGTCCCATAACACTTTGAGGGCCAGTGCTCCTGGTTCCTGAGCGATCCATGTGTCACCGTCGTCCAGAGTCAGATAGACCTTTCCATCATAGTCAACATGGTCTTTCCAGTGCAACCGAGACCCCTCCAGGATGCATTCACGACAGTGAAGAACAGTGTGGTTTCCTTGGGGGCAACATAAGAAAAAGTGTGACCATGACATCAGATCTGAAATGAGTCATGAATTTTATTTACAGTATGTGATGATTTTCTTACTTAGCACTGAAGTCTGGTTGATACTGTTAAGAAAAGGAAGGAGCGCATCAGCCGTAAAGATTTGGGCGATTCTGTTGTATTCTCGATCGGTACTAGTGAGAGAGACGCCGTTGACAACAACCTGCTGGTTCACCTGCACAGCACCGACCACTCCCCACTGCTGGACTTTAACTATGACAGTGTCTGATGGAAAACAATACAGAAAGTGAATGAGAAAGACATAGCAGATGCAAACAAATAGATTTTAAATGAAAATACTCAAAACTGAAAGTAAAAGTAACAAGTCTGACATCATGGTCTTCATGCAGGAAAAACCTCCGCCTAAAAATTCTATTTTGAGAAACATAAATAAACAGCTGTGAACCAACAACAGTAAAAACACTCATTCTGATGAATAGCGCTTCAACATTATTTTCAAAGTTGCTCATCCTGTGCTAATAAGTGCATGAGTTCTTTAAATATTTGCTGTTTTGCAATATGAATGTGTAATCTACTATCATTAAGGGTTTGATTCAACGCTTTAAGGTGTTGCTCTAGATTATCTATTGCTTAGAAAGGTGTTTTTGTTCCTTTATGTGTGTACATCAGAGAGGATTACAGCCTAACCTTGCACACAATCCCTGTTTACCAATAAAACCACCTGTTGAAAAACTAAACAAAGTGTCACAAAGACAGGGTTGATGTTCACTGCAGGGCTATTGACTTCTTACAGGTGTACGTGACACTCCAAGAGCTCAGCTGTTGAGATAATGTATTACAGTTTCCTGTGAAAAGTACAGTAAAGGCATGATAAGTATTTTTACTAAACTGAACGAGAAAGTGAAACAGCATGTTGTCTTTAACACCTTCAGAGTCTATGTGGTTAGCTCGTCGCACTTAAAGAAGATGACACAGCAGTAAACAATTTTGCTTTTCAATGTGTGCAGTTACTTTTTTTCCTCTCCCCTCCCTTTTACAATAATAACGTACTAACGAGTAGCGACCATTGAAAGCTACAAAACGCAAAGAAACCTGTTGTTACCGATTGGAGCAGGAAAAGCCCGCGTTGAATCGCACCACAAGAGCAGAAAAATGCCAAGAAAAAACATTTCCAGCTCGTTTGCGGACTCAAATCCAACTCGTACTCAGTTGTCGTGGAAGAACAAAACTCTCCTCGGTCAGAAATAGCTCGGGGATTTGTTTTAAGCCATTTAAAACGTAGCCGGCACACTATTAACACATCCTCAAGAACAGCAGCTAAAAAGCTTTTTACCACTACCACGACGTGGTGACAAGACGCCTGCTCCTCAGATCTGCTGCGTCTGGTGTTGTGCTGGGAGGTTTTAACACACACACACACACTCGCGCGCGCGCACACACACACACACACGAGTTCACAAATTATTGTACACAAGCAGCACAGAGTCTGTCTGAGATAAAGATTTACTAACCTGTTCCCTGATTCCAACAGGTGCCGCGGGTGTGGTAATCATAGCAACAATTAACGATTCACCATGGCAACAGCTGCTTAAGTCCAGAGACCAACTTCCGGTTTGTTGTGGAACGGATCTGTTTACTTAATAAAAGAGAAGTTAATAGTACAAGTGATGATTTAAAACACCCCAGCATAATGATACACACGCAGCCATATATTCACACCATGTTTAGTGATGATTATGTTATCATGTGACAATGTGTAAATGCAGAACCAATCATAAGTTCTTAAATAATACGCTCATAATATGGAAAATTACGCAAATTGTGTACTCAGTGAATTTTAATCTTTTTTCAAGCCATTTCCATTTTATGATATTCTGCACTTAAGAAAACATTTCAGAGGTGAATTTTTCATTTTACCTTTTAGATGAAGACTTTGCTACCACTATCACTCTTATGAAACCTTATCATCTACAAATGTTTTTAATGTTCTTACAAGTTAGGCAAACTATCCTATCTAACCCTTGCCATTTAGATTTGTTTTTCTTTTTGCTCATGCAACGCTGATGTTTTGGAAACAAATGGTTCCCCAAAGACAATGGCAATCCAAAAGTGTGATAAGCAATTTATGATGTAATTTTAAATGACTGAAGTGCCCACCCAGCATTTTATACAATAGAGACGAGATTAGAGTGACACTGACCAACTGCATAAGGAAAAGAATGAGATAATGATGATAATAATGATGTAATGTATAAAGGAAAAGCATTTATAATATTTACTTAATTAAATAATGTTTCCATAATTTGCTTGGGTGGATGTAACTTGGTTTTGAGGCAGCTTTGCAGCTGCCTTATGACTAGCTGTCTTCTCTCCTTCAAAGCTTTGAGAACCAGAACAAAACTGAGTTTAGGGTGCTAAGACTTTACTGATTTTTGTCAGTCGTATTAATCCATTGATTATTGTCATTAATTGCACAAATAATGACATATGACCTCACTACAGTAATCCTGAGCCCATGGGGATATTGGGAGCCAGGCCCAACTCATCTGATGTTCAACTCATCTCCTGGTGTTGAAAGTCAAGTCAGTCTAGCTCTTGGCCAGGCTCAGGAGTCAGGTGTCATCGCAGCTTGAAGTCTTGTTTTGCACCATCAAACTCATTATATAGACATGCATAAAAATACAACATTGCCTATATACAGTATTATACTGCACTGTGTAAAGCTATATAACTTATTGTGGGCACATGCTTTTTGTTTATGAGGACAGAGTCTATCCAGCCATTCCCATATTCATCAATAATCCTGCACCTTCTAGAATATTGTCCACTTAAACTCAACACTGTACCTCGTCACTTATTGTACATGTCTGTGTACATGTTACTCTGATTTTTTTAAGATTCTCTTATTAGTCTGGTTGACACAGTCGCTCAGTTGCATTAGTCTGATAATAAGGAACATTTTGTTCATCTCTCACTCTCATGGTTGACGTAGGAGTGTACAATGATGACATGTTGTGGAACTGTATCTGTATGTGTTTATCTACTGTGTGTGTGTGCGCGTGCATGTGTGTGCATAAAATGTTACATTTTATTTTTACCAGACCTTTAAGTGAGTTCCTCACTCTTCTACAGGCATAATCTTAAAACGGAAGGTATGCGGGCCTGATGGGAAGTGACTATATAAACAGTCTGCTGTGAGGGGGCCCTCGCTGTGAGAGGGGATTTTAGGAGTCAGGCTGTTTATGCAACACATATTTCAAAATAAAGTGCTTTGTGGTGACACCTAAGTAAATCACATGTTTAGAGATGATGTTTTCATGAGATTGTGACCCTGCTTCATGGGTTTCCTCTGATCTGTTTACATTTGTGAGATAGGTCCCTCATATACTGTAGTTCCAAAGTTTAAACCTGCATTTGAAATTAAACAGGGACACATTTCAAGTAAGTAAAAAAAAAATACCACAATGTATTATGCAATGTAAGGTAAGTAACCTTTCAAAATCAATGCAATAAACGTACTTTACAACATAGAAAGTATTTGACAAGATATAAAAAAACACATGGCAATAAAGACATAAAACAGACCTTTCCAAGATTATCTGATCTGGTATATAAATGATAATGATAAGTGATAAGTAAAATGATAATGATAAGTAAAACATCCTTACTGCAATATCTAAAATCACTTGGATCACTATCACTGATGTATGTTAATGAATGTGAACAGCATTTTTATGTTGTAGCTGATCTAGGGTATGTGATACAATACAATTATTGTATTACATCTATACTAGATAGTTTCATCTGTAATCATTATTTTCTTTTTTTTTTTTCTTTTTTTTTTTGATCTAATGTTGTATCATGAGGTGGATTATAACCTGAGGGATTATGAAAAAATAGGCCTAGGTCAGAGTCAGGTAAAATGCTAACTATATGGAGCCCCCAGTCTGAAAAATACACAAAACAACTGGGTTGGTGTTCTTCTCTCTGTAGTTATTCCTCATCCACTTCATGGTCATTTTTTGTATGTTTGTCTTTTTATTTGCCTTGTTGTGGTCGCTGTATGTGTTTTAACTGAGGTCAATGACTTTTAATCAAGAGTTATTTTCAGTCACTTCACATAGAGGCTCCAGAGGCCGTCTGACTCACTTGGTCTGGACCTGGTAGGTCTGCTCTATAATCCATCCATGACTAAACCATGATTAAAGTAACTAGCTTGTAAGGTTGTTATATGATCTTCTGAAGTGTAGTAAAACATATCACTAAATCCTAAAAAAAAAAAAAAAAACTGAATCTGATAATGCCTCTTTTCCACCACTGTTGGTATTATGTATTTATCTCTCCTTGTTCTAGTGTGACACAGCGCCCTCTGGTGGCAGCACGAGCCGCCCCCGGATTGGCTGAGCGGTTGTCAGGAGTGTTTACAGGAAACATGGCTTCCCTGTCTGTTGGAGAGCTTCAAGAAATGGAAGGTGAGTAAATATGTACAGATGCAGACGCAACATAATTACATTATCTGGGTAAACCGGGATATATCTGGCCAACTATGTCTGATTATATCTGTGTACATCCGGCCTCATTTTTCTTGCTACTAACCAGACCTCCATCCCTGGCTAGCCAGCGAGCTAACAGGCTAACAACAAGACTCGTTAGCTGACGTTATTCAGTCAACTCACCATGTCCAGCTATTCCAAATATAACCCGTTTCATTTCTCTAGCTGTATTGTTTAGTCTAATGGTCTGAAACTAGGTGTCATGAATAGCGTAGCTTATCGGCCCAAATGAACTGTGTCCATTTTAGCTCGTAAACCTGTTTACTGTGGTCCAGTGAGCTAACTAGCCAGCTAACATGGTTAGCAACAGTCATCCTATGTGGTAATGTACAGTGAGCTAACCGTAGGCTGCAGCCTATTCCTAATAAACAGATAAGATCACATCACACACTAACGGTGCTAATGTATTTATTCACCTGTGATTTTAATCCCTACGGTGTACACGTGTTTTCACAGTTTTTACATGTTTCAGTGTGTAGAAACATGATGTAATAGTCAGTGTTAGTAGCCCAGTGACTGCAAGACAGAGGTTAGATGCTCCACTTGACATCCTCTGTCTCCTCAGTGGGCGAGGTGGGGCTGGGCCCTGGTCTTTGCATCGTATTTCACGTGTGTCAGCAAAATGTGTCACTGATGCATCAGACAATCAGACTAGTCTGCATCTTGATGGTGAAATTAAGCCTCTCCTCTCTTTGCCTGCTGACTGTAGTGGACCGGAGGGGTGAGTCTGAGGAGTCTGGTGATGATGAGACCAGGAGGAGGAGTATTAACGGTGATGTGGACCCCAATCAGCCCACTACTACAAGTAAGGCATCACAACTCCAGCACAAACACACTGAAATTGACTTACTTAACCAATCACTTACTTAACCAATCAGACTGTCAGCTTATGTTATTTTAACACCAATAAACAAAATTCATCCACAGCAGTATTAAATAACTTTTGATTTCATTATCTTCTATATGAACTTACTCTCTGTCTTATGGTAACAGCCTTATGAGTTAAACTGATTTAATGTTGTTCTGATGAAAGGTAAAGAGGAGTCTCCTGTTGACATGGATACCATAACCCTGGACCCAGAGGAAGAGGTTCGTTGATCATCTAAAAACACAAATGTAGCTACTGTCACACCATGTTTTTTTTTTTTTTTTTTTTGGTTAAATGTCTTTGTAACCTTTTTGTTGGGATATAATAAAACACTGCAGCTTTATTTTAGAAAGTGAATTGTTTTGTGATAGATTTTACTTGCAGGGTTTGTGGGTGGACAGAAAGTTCTTTGTTTTGCAGTTCAGTGTTTGTTTTTTTGTGACAAATGCTTCAACATTGCAGCTGTGCTTTCAGTGTTGCAGTGTCCTGTAAGTGTGGGTATGCATTTGTATGCAAATAACAAAACTGAATGTCATTTAAAGTCGTCTGTTTCTCTCTAGGATGTTGATCTTGTTCATTGTCGTATTGGAAAGATTGAAGGGTTGGAGGTGCTGCAAAAAGCTAAAGTGAGTAACCTCAGTATTTGTGTTTACCAGGAAAAAAAAAAAACATTTTTCTTTATGAAAAGAAATTAAGTCATTGATTGTTTCACCTAATTGCCTTTTTTCCACCTCTTTATACAGACACTCTCCTTACGACAGAACCTCATCAAAAAGATAGAAAACCTTGACAGTTTGAGTTCACTGCGGGAGCTAGATCTCTATGACAATCAAATCCGCAAATTGGAGAACCTGCACAACCTCAGAGAGCTGGAGTAAGTTTGAAAAAACCTGTCTCCATTGTTTCCATGTATGATAGCTGTATAGCTGAAGTTTCACCCAAAGTGATACAGGGGCAATGGTTGTATTTTTTATATAACTAGTGCTTCAAGTTCAATTTATTCTAATGGAAAAAATTGTTTGACTGATCAACAGGCAGCTTGACGTGTCCTTCAACATTTTGAGGAAAGTGGAGGGTTTGGAGCAGTTGACTCAGATGAAGAAACTTTTTTTGCTTCACAACAAAATTGGTGGCATTGCCAACCTGGAACACCTCACAGGCCTGGAGATGCTGGAGCTGGGCTCCAATCGCATTAGGGTGAGAAGTTCGAGGAAATCATTTTGTACTTGTGACTATCTTGACATGTTGCTGAGATGTTATTATGTTTTTTAAAGGATGCCATTTAAGGTGTGCATTTATTAATCTGTTGTCTTCACAGGTCATAGAGAACCTGGATACACTTGCATCTTTGCAAAGTTTGTTTCTTGGCACCAATAAAATAACCAAGCTTCAGAATCTGGAGGGTTTGCACAACCTGACTGTTTTAAGCATTCAGGTATTCTGACTCAAATCCTCTTCAACACTTGACAGTAATTACAAGAAATACACATAATTATGTATATTGGCACATTGGTTATTAAAGTTATGTACATTTATTTTCAGAGCAATCGGATCACTAAAATTGAGGGTTTGCAGAACCTCATCAACCTGAGAGAGCTCTATCTGAGCCACAATGGCATCGAGGTCATTGAAGGCTTGGAGAACAATGTGAGTTACAGACATTGAGCAGCTCATTTCTCAGTCAACAGACTGAATGCCAAACTGGATCGTCGTGCTTTTTGCTACGTGTGCAAAAATGTACAACAAACTTTTGTTTTGTGCATTTAAACACGTGTTGTTTTCCCTCACAGAAAAAACTCACGACCCTGGACATTGCAGCCAATCGAGTAAAGAAAATTGAAAACATCAGCCATCTGACGGACCTGCAGGAATTCTGGGTATGGGTTTATTTACTGAATAAAAATCTTATTTTTGTCATTCAACAAGGCTGTTTGATATTTGGATATTGTCTCAGTGTGCTGGGCCAGTCAGACAGTATGCATATGATCAGACCCATGGAGCCAGTCCTTAAACTTATTTACATGAAACAAAGAATACTTTATCTGTATTACTATTTGATTGGTTAGTATAATGTAATAAAATACCTTATACAGATAATAAATGACAAATGGTAAATGCCTGAGAGCTTTAAAAACAGCATTGACACATTGACCATGTAACATACTGAATGTCTAAGTGGATGGATGAATCCTTTTTGTAAACCTTATTAATTGTTCTTTTCATTGACTGATTAAATATCAGTTTATTGTTTCAGTGCCCTCTACATACTCTGTTTGTGGCTGAAGTGGTTAGGTAGGTAAGACAGTGCTAACTGTATCTTCTCATTGGCTTATATTGTCATCCGTTCTCCCCACAGATGAACGATAATCAGATAGATAACTGGTCAGATCTTGATGAGCTGAAGAACGCCAAGTCTTTGGAGACAGTTTATCTCGAAAGAAACCCCCTACAGAAGGATCCACAGTACCGGCGAAAGATCATGCTGGCGCTTCCCAGCGTACGCCAGATCGATGCTACCTTCATCCGCTTCTAAGCTGCAGTATACGACTCACCTGCCAACTTCACAGTGTTCTCCCTCCCTCACCTCCCTCCCCCTGCCATCAGAAACACACTTCATTTTAAAACGCATTGGCCTCACCGAATCATAAAGTCACTCACACAAACTTACATTCCAACATGAAACACACCCATTAACATAAAACGCTCACTTAACATACATATATGCACCCATTCACACCTTGATCTATGCTGTTGTGTGGAAGCTTATTTATTTATTAAGCTGGATATGAACTGTGAAAGTACCTGATGCCATTTCCTCATATTTCCTCTGCACTTATTTAGTTTTATTTTTTATTGTTTTGCATGTAGGACACAGTGTGGACACATCTTCCTTCTTCAATCATACAGTGCCCATCAGCAAATAAGAATTCACTCCCATTTACCACATTGTTGAAGTTGCACTGCTATAACATAAGACAGGAGAGGGCGGCGTTCTTAATATTAGAGGGATTTTGTGCGTTCATTTTATTTTTTTGTTGGACAGGATGAGGCCATCGTCACACTGAGTAAAAGAACAATTAAGCGTTGACGTTAAAGGGAAAGTCCATGACGAAATATAATTAACATAATTTAATCTTCAGAAAAAACAACTTATCGTCTCATTTGGATTCACCTGCTTCAAAACCATCCCAGGTATAAAAACAGAAACATCTACAATGAAGCCTGAGATGCAGAACTGACACCATCCAGTTTAGTAAAGTGACACTTATGTACGTACATCAGTCTTTTTAGGAAACATATCAACAGGAACTGATGATAATCCTTTGAATAAACTGGTATCACAGGCTCATTTTAATGTCTATTCCTTGTCCAGAGATTTAACACCTCAGATGCCGATTTTTCTGATCACAAGAGTGACCTGTGCAGTAAATAAAACTCATGAGAATGTAAAGTTATTTACCTTGTTCATAAAGATGTTTTTGTAATCAGTGGTACATCACCTTTTTTTTTGTTTTGTTTTGGTTTATTTGTGCCCTGAACACATCATTGATTACAAGCTTGGTTCTCTTTTGACTTTGGGAAACCTGGTCATGATTTTTTGATTTGAACTGATGTCATTAAGTTTTTCAAATGATTTTACTTACTAAGGGCAGGATCAGACTCACATGAGTGATGTTAACAAATATAAGATAAATTACTTCATGCTGTTGGCACAGACAATTTCCTCAAATATATCTTGAGGTTTACTAAAGACACTACAGTGACACCTTCTGTATTCTTCTCAGTTGACCCTCAATATTACTGAAAAACATTGATTTCTATTTATTGACCATGTTTGCCACCTTGAACCAAAAGCAAATGATTTATCTCTGTGGTCTCTTGTATATAATGCTTGAGTGCACTTGATTTATTCCCTTTTGAAATTTAAAAGCATCTTTTATATGAAACTAATTTCCCACCTCAGGGTTAAAAGGTCACGTTTCAACACAACACAGAAGCATCAGAATTCAGTGCATCGCTAAGTTTAAATGAAAAGTGCTTTTTGTGTAAGATAGCGAGCATTATCTAATTTATTTCACGTGGGTTTACGTTGGTCAAATTAATACTGAATCTCCCTTTGTAGGTGAGAGAATAACGTCCTGGTTTTATCAGCTTGCTCTTTTTCAAAGAAATAGAAATTGTGATTATAAATCTTCTTAATCTAAATGTTCATGGTTAATGACCTTGACCATATGTCAAACATTTACGAGCCCATACCAGACTATCAGAAAAACTGACATTATGCATTATTCATAATTACTGTTACGAATGTAATGTTATTTTATATACAGCTTTAACTTAAATTACTTTATAATTGGCCGGTTGAGGACCGAAAGTGTCAAGTTGTGTATTTGTAAAAATAGTTTTGACATCTCACGTAGAAAGTCAGTGCCATCATCACCTTCCCTTTGTAAAGTGATATCCTTTTTTTCTTTCTTTTTTCTTCTTGTTAATGCCAGGCAGCACAACAGATTTGTGTGAGACACCGAAATCAAGATAACTTGACCTTCAGTGGTCATTGAGTGAGCAGTTATTCCAATTGCTATTAGTTCATTGTTGTTAGAACTGAGTCTTCAGGTTTTGGACTTGGTTGATGCTGTTTTCAAACTGAATGTAATATGCAAATAATAATAAAATGACACTACTTAAAGAGCACGTCTATGTAGCTTTCATGTTTCTTTCAAGTCGTTATAATTGTCATCACAGATGCAAGTTTGAAACTGTGGTGATAAATATTCTCACTCAAGTTTATTTGTTGACAACAACGAGAGGATAAACTTTTTTTTTTTTTTTAATTTGTACAAGGTCTCAAGACTGTTAAAGGTTTCTCTAAAATTTCATCATATTAATTAAACATTTCAAAAGTCTTTATGTGGATTGGTAGGTATGTGAAATGTATCCAAAAAGAAGCCACTGAACAATGTACACACTAAATACACTAACTTCAAGATACATCACATCTAATACATCAATTTGCTGATACCACTCATTTCCCACAGTTTTAATCTGAACGTTAACATATGCAATGAGAAAACTGTTATAGTAAATACACGTATAAAACGGTTCAATAATGTGTTTTCACTTAATTTAAAATATATACATTTTTAATTTGCCCAGGTTTGGTCATGACAGAAACAGGCCTTTTTTCATTTTCTAAACTACGTTACCCACAGTGCAACACGATCCATGATGACGCATGGGGCTCGCGCCGCGCCAGGGGAAAAAGGATGGCGTAGCGCATGCGCCACATTTATGTTGTTGTTTGTGGCGGTAAGATGGCGGCGCTCGGAGACACCTCAGCTCCGGGGGTGAACGGGTTAATACAACAATTCACAGCAATAACAGGTAAAAATAACATTTTAATTAGCACTCGATCTATTAAGCAGGTTTGTGTTAACCAACAAGAATAGCTCCCTTGCCCAGCAGACCACGAAATTAGTGCGTAGACGAGTAAACGGACGTTAAGTGTTGCTCTGGCCCCTGCGCTGTCAATGCTTTGCAGAGGGGAAAAAGCAGAGGCAGTTATTTGCTAAACTCATGTGAAAGACTCAGAAAAGGCGTCACAAAACCATCTGCTGCGGATATTATTCGCTACAGCTACTTTAGAAATGTGTGATTTTCTGAGCGGTGCTCATTAAAGACAGCATCTCGCTGAAGTGGAGCTGGTTTCGTGCTGTTTTTTGCACTGCCTGGTTGTTTGATAATGTGGAATGGACGTCGGTTGAGAACATTTCCCTTCTTCATCACCAGCCAGGCTTCATGTTGTCTGACTGACAGCTTCCCTCTGGCTCGAGTCTTAACCACACACGGATGAGCACACTCTCTGTGCCCGGCTACTCGCTCAGAGGTCTTCGATGGTTTATGTACGCTTTGATACGATGGATAGTTTTTTTCAGTTTTAAGTTTAAATGTCGGAGAAAGCAGGAGACTCAAGTCGGGGGCTGCTACTAGACTTGGAAAGTGAAACGGACATGCGCAGTACAAACGGAAAGATCATTGCAGCCAGACAGCACTTTACTCTTTAAAAAGACTAAAAGTTAACCCGTTGATCTAATATTTTATCACATGTATTATATTTACACACTTTTATGTATTGCGGCGATTCATAATATTAACATAATACGAGACGATTTGCGATCTTGTTGCACGTTGTAGCCTGTTCGTTACAAACATGTAAGCTGCACTATTTCCTGTAACATACCGTAGCTTGTTTTTAAATGAATATCCTTTTTAGTCCCGTGTCGACTTTCAAGCAAGTTCTCGTGTTAACTTGAGTAAAAGTAGCAACATAACCGTGAAGAAATAGTCTGTCTCTTATTTAAAAGTAAAGAGACAACCCATCCTGAGGCCCATCCTGTCTGTAATATTATGGGATTATAAAAGTCACCTGATCCATTTGTATTTCACTTCTTCTAGATGTTACAGTTGGTAAAGTTTAGGCCCATTTAACGACTTTATATGATGTTTATTCTATAATAAGACATCACAGTGGAGGATTATATTTTGGTAAAATTAATCTGTTAACTAACTAGTGACTGAGATTATCAGTGTTGTGTAAATTGAGTATAACAGAAGTATTATGAAGTGTAAGAATAGAAATGGAAATACTAAGACAAAACCACACTGAAGCTTAAAAAATGAGTGCAATAAATAAATGTTACTCCCCTCTCCTTTCATCACAGTGAAGAGAGTTTATGATTGATAGTAATATTGTTTCAGCATTTAATAGGACCTAATTAGAGTTATTGATTCTGTGCTAACAGACAGAACAATACTAAACAGGATGTTCACATTAACAAGCTGATCACTCATGGTAATGTTAATTAAAAACTATGGCCCTCTCTCTCATGAATGAGTACGTTATTTTAGATTGAATAATTAAAAAATGTTCCATGTTATTGATGTCTTGTATGTGGTATGACATCAGTTTCACAATGTGGTTTGTCATAATGACATTATTTCGTCTATTATCAGTTTGTAAACTGAGTTTCCAAATCGCTGTTTACACTAATATTACAATGTGAAATCACATATATTCACAAACTACGTGTATAGTGTGGATGAATGTATGTATGAAGATAAGAATCAGAGATGAGCATCAGTCCAACTCTCTTCTAGGAGCCACAGAGAGTGTAGGGAAACATATGTTGGAAGCATGCAACAACAACCTGGAGATGGCAGTGACCATGTTTCTGGATGGAGGAGGGATAGCAGAGGAGCCCAGCACCAGCTCCAGTTCAGCAGCTTCAAGCAGCAGAGCTCCCCCTTCAGAGTAAGTTTATACTTTTTATTCACACACTGTTATCAGATAAAATTAGAACATAGTCTGCATATTTTATTTTTGCCATATTTTGATTTATTAGAAATACACTGTCTGAGGTTTTTATAGTGCTCCCAAATTTCTCTCCTAATTCAGAGTTGTAGTAAAAATGGGCAACAGTTTTAAATGGGTTGCTGTTGCTTAAATCAAATCACAGAGTGTATCTTTATAACTTCATTAATGTCAATGTTTTGCTCTAGATTGTTTCATGTCTTAAATTAAAATGTGTTGCTTTATGTCTCAGTGAAGTACGAGCACCAATTCCACAGAAGCAGGACATATTGGTGGAACCAGAACCACTGTTTGGAGGTAGTGTACCGCTTTATTTATTTTTATTTTTTTTAAATGTATTACCTGCAGATAAATGCTGTTTAAATCATCCTCTGAGTGTGAATTTTCATGTGTCTCTCGCACATGTAGTGCCAAAGCGAAGACGACCTGCTCGATCGATATTTGACGGTTTCCGAGACTTCCAAACAGAAACAAGTGAGTAAAATTACACAATATGAATTAATCTGCCTGAGCTGTTCTGTTACTCTCACATCCTATAATGACTGAATGTTTTTCTTTTCGTAGTCCGCCAGGAACAGGAGCTGCGTAACGGTGGCACAGTGGATAAGAAACTGAGCACCCTGGCAGACCTTTTCCGTCCTCCCATTGAGCTCATGCACAAAGGCAGCTTTGAGACAGTAAGGAGTCACTCACTGGATACTGGACACCACACGTCTTTATTCAGCTTGTGTGAACTTTTAGTGTAATTTCAGACGGTGACTGTGTTGATCACAGGTGGGAAAGAGAAGGAGTATGTAGTTGTCAATTTTGTCAATGACTGTTACTCACTCAGCGAGTGTAGACTTACTGTATCTATGAAATCGGCCATTTAAGCAGCTCAGTATACCATGACATGATAACATCCCATTAATCCAGATGGTTATTTCTGTTCTCCAGGATGCAGTTTATTTAATGAATGTAGTTTGTCCAGCTACAGCTTTCACACATGTGCTTTTGGTCTCCGTGCACATTTGTCATTTTAGCAATGTCACCATTCATTCCCTCATTTATCAAATCAAGCCTGATTTCTCGCGCTTTTTCTTATTCGTTATTCGTCGTTTTGTGATTACAGGCAAAAGACTGTGGACAGCTGGAGAACAAGTGGCTAATGATCAACATTCAAAACGTGCAGGACTTCGCCTGCCAGTGCCTGAACAGAGATGTTTGGAGTAACGATGCAGTGAAGAACATCATCAGAGAGCATTTCATATTCTGGCAGGTATGAACTAAAACTAAACGCTGGTGACGCCTAAACGCTTAAAACGCTGGTGAATTTCTGACATATTCTGTTATATTTCTGCAAACTACTGCGCTGTTATCTCTAACAATTTTATCTCTCTGACGTTTCAGAAATTAAACTGATTTTATGTTAAATGTTAAATACAAATGAACAAAGGTACACAGTCTGTGGTACACATGGGAAGTTAAGCAAAAGTTTATAAAAAAATGTAAGAAAACAACCGTGAATTGTGCACTTTCTTTCATTTCAGGTTTATCATGATAGTGAAGAGGGTCAAAGATACATCCAGTTCTATAAGCTGAACAAGTTTCCCTACATTTCCATCCTTGACCCCCGCACAGGTGAGTGTACAGGTTGTGTGAAATGAGGCTGATGAGAAGGTTTTCAATACTATTTATTATTTATTTTGCCTTTTTTTAGTTGTCTTTGATTTCTGTTGCATCTTCCTCTTACATACAAAACTTTTAGAAGATGAGGTAACGCCCACTGGGAGGAGATTTAATATACAACAGCTTTCTAGCATATATACCGTTGTCAAATAATTCTGTGTGACACAGTAAGAAATCCTTGAATTATTAAGTGATTGGATCAATACAGGATGACAAACCGTTTACATCAACAAATGATGAATATAAATGTGAACTGCGCTGTCACCTTTTTGTACATACAAACAGAACAAAACAATGTCAGTGAACAAAAAAAAAAAAAAAAAGTTCATACCCGCAAACCAGTTTTACAATTTGAACAGTTGTTTTCATTCTTTGCTTTTTCTGTCTCTTAACAATCTTCTCTAAATCAGTACCGTTATCGTTACTGACCTGTGCTGTCGGCAACATGTTCTTTTGTAGGTCAAAAAATGGTGGAGTGGAACCAGCTGGACGTGGCTTCGTTCCTGGAGCAGGCGACCGGCTTCCTGGCAGAGCACGGGCAGCTCGACGGACCGTCCTGTCACGCACCGCCCGCCAAACGAGCTCGCTCTGTGAGTCTACGACATCCCATGTGTCACCTCCTCTTCTCATTCTGTTTCTGAACTCTCGTCACTCTCTGGGACTATTAATACTCACTACTGTGTGGGGACATCATCTGAGGCCATCGTAATGTTGTGTTACAGATTTAGAGTTGTCTAGAAGGAGAATCACATCTATATTTTGTAAATTTGTTAACATCTGAGTTAAATTAAGAGTGAATATGTCTATTTGTTTACTCATTAGTTCCAGTTCTCTAATCTTTTCCCTTTTCAGTCAGTAATTTCACTGTCACTCACTCGCTAGCTTATTAAGTTGTTATCCAGAGCTTTAGGTTTATTTTCTACAACTACACTCTCTTTGTTTTTAGGAAAGTCTGATCGATGCCAGCGAAGACAGCCAGCTGGAGGCGGCGATCCGAGCCTCACTACAGGAGACACACTATGACTCCTCAAATGTCCCTGACGCCCCCGATTCTCCGCGATCAGACGACGAATCGGACGCGGAGCCTTTCTCTGACAGCGAGGGTCCCATCTCCGTTGACGGATCTGACAGCGAAACGCCGGCACCCCACGAAGAGAAAAGTTCTACCAGCAAACACACCCCAGCCCCTTCGGCCTCCGCGGCACAGCAGCGTCTACATCCAGATAGTTCCACTTCTTTCCACAGAAAGTCTCCGTACAAAGAAAACAACCACAGGAAAGAAGAAAGCAAAAAGAATCACCTGGAGCCGTCGGCCGTCGGTTCGCGTCACCCGAAGCCTGATTCAGATTCTGGGGGGAATCACTGTCCCTCACTGTCAGAAAGCGCTGGACCATCAAAGACCAGCGCTACAAAAACCTGTGACGTGGATTGTCCTGATGACAATGGTATGGAAATGTACAATCCTAAAACCTCACACATTTATGATGAGAGTTAAGGTCCGAGTCTGTGTTTTTGATTGAGCAGTAAACGTCTTTGTGTCACTCTCCATCCTGCAGACAGGCTCCTCTCAAAAATGAATACTAATTGAACACTTCAACCTCTTAACTGCTCATTTCTGAAAAGCAATCGTTACAAACGTTTTTTTGTTGTTTTTTTATTTTTTTTGTTTGTTTTTTTCCAAACAGGTCCTAAAGCCAGGTTGATGCTTCGTTACCCAGATGGACAGAAAGAGCAAATATCCTTGTCTTCTAAAGCAAAACTTTTGGTGAGAATGCACCACAGCTATTTTAGAGGAATAGTTAAACGCACTTCTTTGCGTTGTTGCCGTGATTATGTGCACAATTGTAATAGTCCAGGAAGTGAAGCTACGTCTGGCCCATAACTCCTGACAAAACAGCGAATATTAGTTTTACATTATATTGCTTGTGCAGATTAAACAAACAAGATGCAACATTTTAATAAGTAAGGTGCTTTAGAGACACAGGTAGGAGGACTTTTGACTGTCTCCTCATTTCCAGTCTTTATCAACTTATTATGCACAGACGGCTGTGAATATTATGACTTGAGTATTTAATGTTACCTAAAAAATTCTCTCTTTCACATTTCTCATTTTCTCTTTTCAAGGCCCTGGTAAGACACGTCCAGTCCAAGGGATATCCTAATGAACGCTTCGAACTCGTCACCAACTTTCCCAGAAGGAAGCTCACCCATTTGGACTATGACATCACGCTGCAGGATGCAGGGCTTTGTCCACAGGAGACTGTATTTGTGCAGGAGAGGAACTAGCCTTGTCCCAGACACACTCACTTTTTTTTGCTTTTCTGTATCTCTCTGGTAGACCTCACATTTTCACCAATGATCTGGGACGATGTTTCCAGCCTTGATCCCATAACCTCTCTGTTCTCCTGGAATTGGGCCCGTGTGTTTTTTTTTTTTTTTTTTTTTTTTTTTGCAGAGACAAGTCATAGTGGATGGACTACTCCCCCCGCCACTCTTCTAGTCTGAATACTGACGTCTCTACTGACAGCCTAATCCCTTTGAAGCGCTCTACCATCGGCCAGTAAAGAGTTGAGGACGCCAGCAAATTTTTAATGTGATTATATTCTCTTCTGATGCTCCACTTTTGTTCTAATTGCTGAGGCACATCAGGATGGAATATATATTTAGAATATATATAAATATATATGATGAAGCTCATATTCAAATAAAGAAAACCCAAATATTTGAAATTGACAATGAGGCACCAGGGACTTGTACAAAAGGACTTTTACCTCCCAGAATGGGCGTTAAATGTCAGAGTTTATTTTCTAGCTCTTCTTGTTATTTTCTGTACCTGGGAACAGGTAAAGGGAGGCTCATTTTTGATTATTTTGACCCAAATTTGGTCTCTCACTTGGTCATCGTTTGAACAGTTGTGAGAAGAGATCTGCAAATTACAACTCAACATAAATGTGTCACATATCGGTGGCACGCTTGTGTAGATCTGAGAGGATTTGGGTTGATCTACACATTTTTACTCAAGTTTCTATTAGAGACTAGTAGATTGTTTTTGGATTTCAACTTTTGATACAGAAGGGAATGAATGAAGGGTGGTACATCTCATCAGTTGGACCTACACTGTACAGAGATGGCTTAGAGAGACTGATATTTAGCTGTAGTCATTGTTTCTTTTCTTTTCTTTTTTTTATATGCTGCCAAGAAAATATGCTGATGTTGAAATATAACCACCAAAACCAAGAGAGATCCAGCTTGGTCTTTTGATATTTTACTGTCAAATGAAACCCCGTCGTCTCAGTGGCGCTAATATTAAAAAAGTAAGAAAACCCAAAACTGTGTTAAAATATGGAAAGAAAAGGAAATGAATACGGTTAAAAAAAAAAAAAAAAAAAGGAAGGATGTGAACCATTTTTACAGTTTACTTATGATTAGATCATGTGTTGTAACTCCACAAAATGACATTGTCTACTAAATGACAAAAAAAAAAACAATAGCTCATTAATAATGAGAGATCCAACTGGTCTCTTACTAGACAGGATCCAGGACTCACATGGTTATAGATGTAACTTTTTTAAATAAAAAAATGAAGCAATCACCCTTTAGATATGAAGTAAGCTGCCGTTCCTCACATGGACAGTTGGTGGTGTTAATGTGCTTAAAAGACAACAATTCACCAATAAATGAGCAGAAAAGGGGAAAAAAAGATCATAAAAACAAACTGCACTGACTTGGACAGTGAACAGTAACTTCACAAGTATTGAACAGAATCGGTGTATTAAGTGTACGAAGTGGCCAGAAGCTGCTTTTTAAAAGAAAAAAAAAAAAAGATATTTGTCTTTATGTTTATTTCTTGTCAGTTTGTCTCAGTCATGGAAGAATGGGAGTGACGTGCAGCCTCGCATTACTAAGAAATAAGCCACGAGGTACAATGTCAGCGTGAATCACATGTTTTATCTACATGAACAAAATTAATGTTGTAATTCACTTTAAGATTAGGGCCCCAGTTGACAATAGCAGCAGCGTGTGTAAAGAGCAACGGTCAAGAGTCGATAGAAAAGCACTTGCAGCTGTGCAAACAGATGAGGACACTGACTCTTCCTCGCTGTGCAGATACTACAGTACATTAAGGGCATTCCTTCACCACCTGTTTTTTTTTTTTTTTGTTTCTTTGATGTGTATTAGAGGCAGAGGAAGAGAGATGAACTCAATTCACCTAAAAAATAAAAAAAATCAGAATTCACAGAACATGATTTAGGAATAGTTTTACACGTTAATATCAGTGATTTCTGTACAAAACTACTGCTATGAATGTCAACTTCACTCCCAAAAAAGGTAAATCCAGAATTTCTTTTGAAACAAATTTATTTGCCAGTGGTGAAAGGTTAAGAGAGAATGAGGCCACTGGCCTCAGGCTTGGTTTGTTTGATGGGTTGTGTCTTACATAAGAAGGATTTTTGACCCCAGTTGTCCATGCGCCTTTTCAGATACTTCTCAGAATGAAGTCAATGGAAGTTAATGTGTGATCACTGAGCCGTCAGGAGGCACTTCACCAATTTAGCTCATCTGGTCAGGTCCACACATCACGGCCTCTTGAAACAGTTGGATAACATCTTGTGCGCATTAAGTTAAACAAAGTAACCTTAATCACAATCTTTTACTCATGAATTCATTGTGGAGGTGTGATGTGATGGAAAAAATGAGCACGAAAGACTAGAATACTACTCAAGTAAAAGTCTTAAAGTATCTAGTATTTTAAGTATGACAAGTAATCTATAATTAAATGTACTTAAGTAATAAAAGTAAAAATTGGATGTTGATAAAAACAGAAGAATATGATAAAGTTTATTAGCACTTTAAAACATGGAGCCTACAACAATGTCCGAAAAACATTGTCCAAAACTTTCTGCTTGATATTGATATTTTTTTCTCCATCCATCCACCCTTTAAGATGGAGTCTACATCAACCGTCAAACATAGTTTTGAGTCAATCACAGGTAGACACAGGTAGTGAAGTAAAAGTGAAAGTTGACAGAATTAAAAAAAAACACGAGTAAAGTGCAGATACTATCAAAACATAGCTGAGAACAGTAGTAAAGTATTATTACTTTGTTACTATATAACACTGAGTCTAGGTGTGAGAGTGAGAGCAATAGAGAGCTCTGTCCTCAAGTATGGTGTGGGGGACTGCAGGGGAGTGTAGGGGTGGAGGAGATCAGTGAGGTGCCTGGGTACGAGAGGGACTGAGTAGACGAGGAGGAAAACAAACATAATCACAACAAGCATCACACAAATGTCTAATAGCTGAAAATTATGAGGTGATGGTGTTTTATAACCAAAAGGTCAAAGGTCAGATCTATTTCGACATCATGACTTTTTTTTTTTTTTTTTTTTTTTTTTTTAAAAAAAGAATAAAATAAAAAAAGGCCATTATTAGACATCATAAGTCAGGAGCAGGAAGGGAGACTGTGACCAAATTTCACTTTGGGATGGATTTACAAATGATGATGAACCTTGTTTTGGTTGATAATGACCTACATCTAAAGTTGATTAATGTCTAGAAGTCTAGAAGCAAGAAAAAAAACATTAGAAAAATAGACTAAGAAAGACAATATTTCCTATGTGTAATGCTTTATTTTAACCCTTGCTCTGCACATTGTAGGAAAACTGCCATGGATGATAACCTTATCTGCTCTGATTTAACACAGGACGGCCTCGTCTACAATCACCCATGTCCCTGTGGTTTTAATTCATGTAGTGAAGATCAACAGGTGAGTAATGCTGACCGTGTTATTAGGAGGAATCATGACTGCAGAGTCAGCAAGAGTTGACAAAGGCACAGTAATCTGTGAGAGGTCAGGAACATGGCACAACTCAGACAGCAAAATAATTACAGGCCAAATGTGCCTCCATTTTGTCAAAATTTTTGAAAGGACGTACAGTCGCTATGTGGCCCAATTTTATGCAAAAGAAAAAACAAAAGGATGCCAAAACACTCCAAAACATAGCCATAAAGAGTCAAAAATCCCCCAGGCAACCAAGAGACTTAATGTTGCTTACCTATATTTGACCTATAAATAGAACCATAACAGTCATAGTCAAACCAAAGGCCTTCACCCTGCTTCCTCTGTGACAAACTGAATCCAGAAGGTCGGCCAGCGTGCAGCCAAAATCTTTGCAATCTGAGAAGGATGATTCAGCACTGAAAGATAATATGAATGTAATAAATCCATCTCATTATCCAGTATCACATCCTTTATCCTTTATTACCGTGAAAAAAAGACTATTGAGTCATCTTAATGTCTGGTTAATGACAACAAAGGAGGTGTTGATTTACAAATCAACATGAACCTTAGCTCTTGTGTTGGGTAATATTGACTCAGTAAACAGGACTTTTACTCAGCAGCTTTTTTTTATATATATATAAGCATTTGACTTAGCTTTTATTATATTAGTATTTCAAATACTTTTTTTTTACCTGTTATTTAGCGTGACAGATACTTCACAGAGCCGTTCACCGTTTCATTTTTTTTTTTTTTTAACCAGAAGTGGATGAATAATTACCAATAAATATAGTATTTAGCTATCTATGAGGATATTACATAATGGAAAAATGCAGACAGGATTTGTGTTTAAAAAAAAGGTTAATGGCCTCAGTGCAATCAAACTAACTCAATTTGATCAAAATGTGTGCTTTAGTACAGTTTAGAGCTTTTTTCTGCTACATATATCTAACAGCTATAGCTACTGCCTATATTGTAGCTACTGTTTTTAAATAACAATAATTTTGCAAATATGATGCACTGATATGATTCTATTGAAACTGCCCAAAAGCATATAAAGTGGTTAGGAAAAGTTTTAAAAACAAATAGACAAACAAAAATATAAATAAAAGAAGGGAAATATTAGGATTTCCATCCTGAAGGGGACTTTTGTGTTTATGTGAACATCACAAAGACAACAATAGTAACAAAAGAGCGTCTGTGACTTTCCATTATGAAGAAATTTTGGATTTGACCGCCCTGTTGTCTCAAAAGTACACACACACACACACACACACACACACACACACACACACACACACACACAAACCATGACCTAGATGACTGAGAACACACACACACAAACACACACAGGCACACATTAGGAAACCTGAGCAAACTGTGGCATTTTTTCTTTTTTCTTCAGTCCAGTCAGAGGTTGGCTATAAAAGCTCTGTGACTCTTCTGTCATTCAGCTCGTTGGGCCCCGCAGACTCCAACATGAAGTCTCTCCTCCTGCTGCTCGGATGCCTGGGTAAAGATCATTTCATTGTGCACATACATATTTTTTTTTTCCTAAAAAAGAAGTTTACCAAACAAACCGATTTTTATTAACTGTTACTTCTCCATGCTGCGTCCACAGCCGTCGTGTCCGCGGCCCCCGCTGACAGGGTGAAATGGTGCGTCGAGTCGGAACAAGAATTTCGGAAATGTTCGGATCTGGCCGTCAAAGCCCCGGTGTTCTCCTGCGTCAAGAAAGAAAGCATCCTCGACTGTATCATTGCAATCAAGGTGAGAAAACACACTCTAGTTAATATTAATATAACTGCTTTGTATTAACATTAATACTGTGTTCACTGCTTTTTAATATTTCAATGACCATCATCAGATCTTTTGTACACATGCACATTTACCGCACGTCGTGCAAAAGCACTGAATCTATTAAATGTAGATTGAATCCAATTTAAGAAATTATTTGGTTCACTTTCTTCAACATCGTGAGTTTGGTTATTTTCCAGTTATTTGCAAATTCTCTGGCATTGTTGTCCAGATCATCGTTTGAAATATTAGATATATTTATTGGGTTGAGATATATTTATATGTAACCAAATATAACTGTACGATGTAGTGCACATCCTGACAGGAATATGGATCCGATGGAAGAAACTGTTGTTGATAATGAATAATATATGAGAACAGCACCTAAATGTTTCCTTTATTATTTATTATTTCATTTTATTTTCGTTGTGAGTCTACTGTAACTACTCACAAAGCATTTGAAGTAAAGTAGAAGAAAATGAGCTGAAAAAGTGCCAGTACATACAATTATATACTGGTGCAGGAATTAATGTTCTAGTCACACTCCACATTGCCACAATGTAAAAGTGCTTCAGTTCAAATTATATAATTATATATGTAAAATAGAAGAAAAAAAAAATTAAGTACTATTTTGTAGATCCCCCCACCCCCCTTACCCCCCAACTAAATAAAAATTCTCTTAAATAAAAGACTTTTAATATCTGGTAAAGTCTCAAAACGTCTGGAGAGGACAAACATGATGTATTTTCATCACATCTGTGATTTTTTTTTTTTTTTTTTTTTTTTTTCCAAACAGGCTGGTGAGGCAGATGCCATCACTCTGGATGGTGGAGACATCTACACCGCTGGACTGAACAACTACGACCTGCAGCCCATTATTGCTGAGGACTACGGTCCCTGTAAGTTTATCAATAATCTGTCTTAACTGATGTTTAGTTTGTATGAGCAACATGTTTAAACTCTTTTCTCCTGTGTACGTGCAGCTTCAGACACCTGTTATTACGCTGTTGCTGTGGCAAAGAAAGGCACAACCTTCGGCTTCCAGGACCTCCGTGGGAAGAAATCTTGTCACACCGGTTTGGGAAAATCTGCAGGCTGGAACATTCCCATCGGATCTCTGGTTGCTATGAATATTATTGAATGGGGAGGCATCGAAGACGGTCCAGTGGAAACTGGTGAGTTAAATGTTTCTTTATCCTCAAAAAACAAAGAAGCAGCTGATACAAGTCTTGGCTATGTGACAAATTACACCAGAGTTAGTTTAGATCAGCAAAAACACTGTAGATTTTTATTAGAAATTGTGATTTTTTTTTCAGGGGTTTATGCTTTTTTCTAGTCTTTGTGTTAAGATCTATAATATATTTACATTTGGGCGTTTTTAAAAGGAAAAAAAAACATGTCCCCATCAGAATTTAATTTCTTCATAATGGAAGGGAAAAAAATGATTGATTTAATAAATAAGGACAATGCTAAAACTAATCACAGAGTATAGAGACTATACTGTGATTTCTAGTCCAACCTTCTTAGGCATTAGTGTGGGGTTGAGCGGGAGATGAATCGCAAGAACTGGAATTGACTACATTTAGTATTTCTAATTTTTTTTCAGCGGTGAGCAGATTCTTTACGTCCAGCTGTGTACCAGGGGCCCAAAGAGGCAGCAAACTGTGTGAGCTGTGCAGGGGAGACTGCAGCAAATCCCACAGCGAGCCTTACTATGGTTACGGTGGTGCTTTCCAGTCAGTATGACTTGTTACGTTTATTTACCTGTGTATAAAATACACAGCCACTGATGGTAAATCCTCTGATGAAACCTGTGAATTTGGTTTATTTAACAGGTGTCTGGCAGATGACGCTGGAGAAGTTGCTTTTGTGAAGCATCTCACTGTCCCTGGTGAGTATCACTTGTATGTACTGAATTGTAAGATTGAAATGGAAAACAGTTTAAAATAATTTCTGTGCTCTTAGAATCTGAGAAGCAATACTACGAGCTGTTGTGCAAGGATAACACTAGAGCACCTATCGACGACTACAAAAGGTGCCACCTGGCCAAGGTACCAGCTCACGCTGTTGTCTCCCGCAAGGACCCAGAGCTGGCTGAATTAATCTTTACCAGCCTCACCACAGTACAGGTAAAGCACTGTACAGTGCTAAAAGTGAGCAGGAGAGTGGAGACGATAATTATTCATTTAATCAGTTGGTTGAACTGGTGAAATGGTTTACTTTGTGTCCTCTCAGGGCTTTGACCTGTTCTCCTCCGAAAACTATGCACCCGCCAAGAACCTGATGTTCAAAGACTCGACAGTGAAGCTGGTGAAACTTCCCCCCAAGATGGACTCCTTCCTGTACCTTGGTGCTGAATATGTCAGCGTCATCCATTCCCTCAAGAAAGGTACTGCAAACATGAGAAGATGAACACACAGAGATTAACATGCAAACCATCATAGTGACATGCTTACGACAAACATTACGATTTGCTTCACTTTTCAGAGCAGACAGAAACTACATCCTCCGCCATTACGTGGTGCGCTGTGGGCCATGCTGAGACCAGCAAATGTGATGTTTGGAGCATCAACAGCCTGAATGAAGATGGCACAGCCTCCGTTGAATGCCATAGAGCCGACACAGTTGAACAGTGCCTGGAAAAGATAATGGTAAAACAGTCTTGGCTGAAATATGAAATCTGTTAGTAACTTGTCCAACTTCTTTCTGATCATCTGTCACCTCAATCGTCCTGCAGAGGAAAGAGGCTGATGCAATGGCAGTAGATGGAGGACAGGTGTACACAGCTGGGATATGTGGACTGATTCCTGCCATGGTGGAGCAGTATGATGCAGGTATGATGCTTAGAAATCAAAGAAACCGTCACACACATTCTTGCTTTTTTGTTTGTTTGTTTGCTGTTGTTTTTTTTTTTGTATAATACCTGAGTAATATTTGTCTCTTTTCACAGCACTGTGCCACGGCTCTACAGGTAAAAACCTGTTTGAATTCCTTTTATTTCTAGCTTTAGTAATATAATTAAACATCAAAATATATCCAAAATACAGGAAAACATCTAACCAGTCAGATTAATTTCGCTCCCTCCCAATTACTTTTTAAATCGGCCCTCAATTATAATAGAAACTAGAATTATTATCATTATTATTTAAAATCTCCATATGAACGCAAATAAAAAATATCTATTTGGTTTATTTGTGGAAATGTTATTTTCTGCATATGTTTAATCATATGCTCTCCAGGTAGCAAATTTAACATTTTTGCATGTTTATCAGACCTCAGTGATTTATAATGCTATTTTTCCTGTAATAATGCTGCGTTCCATTAGTATTCAGAACATTTGCGCTCACCGATTGACAATCAAAGATGGCTGCCCTTAGTGTAAACAGTAGTAGAAGTTCCTGTAATATTCCGTTTATTAGCACTTCTAACTAGTTTTTGTCGCACTACATTTTTCATGTTACGTGAACTATAACGCAGGTCATGCTAACAATAGCAAACAATAGTCTGGCATTAAAGCTAAAGATTTACAGTGCCCTATCTTTAGCCCAACAAGACATCAACAAAATGTTATCCTTCTATTTAGGAAAAACAATACTAATACTTACTCAGTGTTTCCCTACCATACCCTTACCATGGCACCTCTGCCTCTCTCCGTCACTCACTCACTTGTTTTTCAGTAATAAGCAAGTAGCCTGCTAGCTTGATGCTAACACATAATGGAAAACGCCATAGATGGGCTAACACAATTAGCGGTCGCACATATATATACATACATATATGTATGGTCCCTCTGAGTGAGTCTGAGTTGGTTGTACTGCCACTAAGCGCCTGTAGTCGGCATAACATGGCAAATCTGCATGGTGTGGGTCCCTCTATATTTATATAAAATGAAAATTCAAAAGCTACGAGAACATTTCCACTTGTTGAGGGATGTAATTACTAATTAATACGATCATAACTGTGAATGAAAAAAATGATTTTTGTTAATAGACAACCTTAAAAATTTAAATACTCTGAGTGTCAGTGACTATAGGCTTGTGCCGATCAGCAACCTGATCACCTGAGCGGATGATCAACGATGTTGTTGTTTGTTTTGCTGTTATAAGACACACAAACATTGGCACAGGCATGCGGCCACTGTTCTCCAGATCAGCGGAATGGCAACTTTTTCCAACTTTGTTACGGGAACGCTGATAATTCCCAAGGTAAACAGAATGTAGCATAAATATCAATTCACGTTCGTCTTTGCCAGGATTCTTTAAATGAAACATTCCCAATATACACAACAACACTTTGTATCTCCCTTTTTTAAGTGACTCATCTATGATTGATAATTATCTGGCTGCTGGTTTTCTGATTCATCTCTTTCTATATTTCCCCTCTTGTAGCTGAAGCCTCCTCTTACTATGCCGTCGCTGTGGTGAAGAAAGGTTCAGGGGTGACCTGGGAAACCCTGAGGGGCAAGAAATCTTGCCACACAGGCATCGGCAGAACTGCTGGCTGGAACATCCCCATGGGTCACATCCACAGACAGACCAATGACTGCGACTTCAGTGAGTAATCGAGTGCTTATCTGAGCGAAGCGCACACCGTCACGGTGTGTCCTTCGTAAAAGCTAATTTTTCTGTTGGCGGTGATGATGCCCAGGTTGCCCAGGTTTCTACTAGCATTATGATAAAACTTTTTAAAAAATGAATTTGTCAAAATTGTCTGCTTTGTAAGTAATGCAGCAGTAATGTTTTCTTAAATGTTGTTAAGAGGGTACTCTTTGCCACAGCTCTAAATTCATCACTGTACAGTGTAGTCACTTTATCTTTTTCTTTCCTCAGGCAAGTTCTTCAGTGGTGGCTGTGCCCCCGGAGCAAAACTCGACTCTGTGTTCTGTAAAGACTGTGCTGGCAGTGGCAGAGCAGTGGGTGATGAGTCTAAGTGCAAAGCCAACTCTGCAGAGCGGTACTACGGCTACGCTGGGGCATTCAGGTAGGAAGCAAGCATGCATGACATTATGCACATGTGTGTTTAAATGTTGAAGAGGTAGTTTTGACATTTTGGGAAATACACATAACTATGTACTCTCTGAGGATTATAAAAGATTCCTATCAATCCCATGTCATACCGTTGACATCCTTTTATATCTTGACACACAACATTTTATTAAATACATGCAACACTTTCTTGTGGCTTCTCTGTAGCTGGCTGCTGTCGGCCAAAATTATGAACAGCACCTAAATCCTATTACAACTACAAGTACTGTTTTTACACTTGAATATGGCTTAATCAAAAGAGACATTGTATTAATAAATGAGCTTTAGAGGTGCTAATAGGCATAATTTTTTGCATTTTTGGAGAGAGCCAGTCTAGCTGTTTCCCACATTGAGTATTTGCACACAGATCTAAGTGGTGTTAATCATCTCGTCACTCTTGGTAATAAAATAAGCATATTCCCCAAAATGTTACATTTTAATGTCTTTTGATTACTCTTCCCGTGCATCATCGTAGAAAAATAATCTCCGTACATGTATGTCATTACTTTTGAATGTCATTACAGATGTCTTGTAGAGGGTAGCGGGGATGTTGCCTTCATCAAACACACAATTGTTTCTGAAAACACCGATGGTATGAGATTGACACTGACCAGCTTTCACACTTTTTCTCATCTATGACAGTGCTGTTGAGAAAAAAAACAAAACAAAACAACTTTCTCTCTTGCACCTCTTCTTGTCAAAGGAAATGGTCCAGATTGGGCTCGTGATCTCAGATCTGACGACTATGAACTGATCTGTCCTGGGAAGGGTCCAGTGCCCGTCAGTGACTACCTTTCGTGTAACTTGGCTAAAGTGCCCGCACATGCTGTGGTGACTCGCACAGATATGCGCAGCAAGGTGGTCCGTATCCTCCAGGAGCAACAGGTCAGTGATGGATTTTGAGGTCATTTATAGTTTAGTAGAAAATTATAGAATATTACATTTCATAGAAATGTAATATTCTATATATATATATATATATATATATATTCATTTATTTTTAGATTATATCTCAAAACAATTTTGTTCTTTATTTATAGGCCAAGTTTGGACCCGGTGGCACTGAGGTCTCAACCTTCAACCTCTTCGGTTCAGATGGAGGAAAAAACCTCCTTTTTAAGGACTCCACTAAATGTATCCAGGAAATTGGAACTGGAACCGACTATAAGCAGTTTTTGGGAAATGACTACATGCTCGCCATGACTTCACTCAGACAGTGCGCTGACACCGCTTCAGGTTTGTATAAATATGAACAGGATGGACTTTTACAGAATAACAGTAAAGGAGAATTCTTGTAGCCTCAACATATCACACACATCTGCTATTTACCATAAACTCACTCTTCTATTTTTTTCTTCCCAACAGAGTTGGAGAAATCTTGCTCTTTCCATTCCTGTCAGATAAAAAGCTAGAGGTGACCACGGAGCATGTCAAGCTTCAGGTTGCTCTCTTTGGATCAGTGAGCACTATATCCACCTTTTCAACACTCGACCCCAAAATTGCATTAAGTATTTTCTTACCAATCCTGTTGTAGACCTGTTTGAGATTGAATTGCACTGGCATAACCCACCAATCAACCAGTCTGTCTCTTTGTTATTTCACTATTTTGTCAACACGTGCCTCCCGTTTCTCAAATAAAGCCTTTTTAATGCACTTTTGTGACGACTGTCTGATGATGTTTTTTCTTATAATATAGTAGTTTATAATAGTGAAAAACACAGCAAAGTATTTTAATTGTAAGAACAAATAAAAGGAGACTTTCTCTGAGTTACAAAACAGTCTGGAACAAGGCCTTACTCATTCATAACATTTAATAAAACTCAGTAATCACTAAAATAACAAACCATTATAGATGTAATGGTCAACACAGTATTACAAGGTTAGAGTTGATGACACAAGCTACTTTCTACACATGAATTCACCAAATCTCAGACTTCTGCAATGGATAAGTAATAAATAAATACAAAAACATCATTTTTTTTCAGTTATCATTGTGCTGTAAACACAGTATGGAGCACAGTGACATTGAGGTGCTCCAAAAAGCCTCCGAAAAACTCTCCCTCCCATTCTAAATCTATTAAGACTTTTCACTGTTCATGGACTCAGTCCAAATCAATTATCAGGCAAACACATTGTCATTGGTTGACCTGCTTGCAAGGTTGGATTAATTCACTAGGCCCTGAGGGGAAAAACAGTGGGCTTACATTAACATTCAATTAAGTTAATTTAGTTTCACTCATATGTATTTAGAAATACACACCTTGTGACACTGGTCCCATAATACTACCACCACCATTACTACTACTATCTGTTTTTCTTGGTATTTATATTTATATATGCATTTAGTTGAGGCATCCAACAGTACATATCAACCAGGCAGGACTTATGTGAAGCTAGAAAACAGGAGTTGAAAGAAAAATATATCTGCATACCATCTGCAGAACACAGAAATTGAATGTTACACTCATGGATAACATGGCCTAAAGGGAACATATAGATTAGACCCCTGCAGATCACCACAAGTGAGATAAGAGCAGTTCCAAGAACAACAGAAAGGGTTTGATATGAGAGGCAGGAATGAAACAGTGAGAAGGCCTATTCAGCATTCGGAGTGGCTTAATAATCAGGTGTGGTCCACCGTGTTAAATACTGGGCTTAAGTCCAGGAGGAACAGGATTGGGGAATCATCAACACACAGTCAGGAGGAGGGGTCATTGGTGACCTTCACTAGGTCAGACTTGGTACTGTGGACGGCTCCGAGACCAGACCATAGCTTTTCAAATGGGTTGTTTGATGGAAAACAATGCAGAGGATGAATACATGTATTACTTTAAATAAAGTCCCATGGTTGTCACTATTGTTGTGGATTTTGGAGAATACCTGATTTTAAGCATTGATAACAGCCTGCTGACATTTTACCATGAGTTGCTCTAGAGGTTCATTTGTGTTGCACTTATTCCTATTCTTCCTATTCACTGTCTCTTAATGCGTATCAAGGATTCTGTTTGATCCACAACTATACATCTTGTTGGGGTAAACTAGTTTAAAAGATCCAGATTAGACAAACAGTTACTGTTAGAAGTGTTGATTGTGTCTAAAAGACAATAAGCAGATATCACAAAAAATATTAGCAGACTCAGAAATGACACAAGTAATGAAGCAAGAAGAACTTTAAGACATTTACCTTTATATTTAAATTTGCCACTACGGATTATTTTTATTGATAAATATCAATATCAATAAATATCAATATGTCGATCAATAAATTGATCAACATAAAATGAATGTGCAAATATTAACAACAAATTAATCAGTTCTGTAATTTTTCACTTAACCTTAAATGCTTTTTTCATCACAAGTATTAAGTTTAATCAATATCTTTGTGACTTAAATACCTTCAGTAAATAGAAAATAATTATATTACTGGATCATGACGATCAGTGCCAGTTGCAAACATTATTTCTGTCAATATTTCCTTATATACTAATCATGGGTACAAATTCGCTGCCAGTTAGATGACTATTTAATACGACATAATAAAGTGCAGGCTTTACAAACTGTTAAAAGAAAATGCCTTAAAAACTTTGAGAGGCCTGCGCTGACGATGTGACAGAATCTCCTGTATCACATGACCAAGGAAACGGCATTAAATTTTAATTTTCCCGGAAGTTACCCATGCGACTTGGAGGCGCACCGGCTCCACGGACGAGAAACACCGCACTATGGCCTCGCTCTGAGCCTCTTCACACGACTGTGGTGTACATACCGAACCGGCAATCCGTCACCATCGACGCCCTGATCATGGACCTACGGTCCAGAGGCTTTTTTCGGGGCCATCGGAGTTGTCAGTAGTACTCCCAAAGTACTATATTATTTGATTTTGAGCACTGTCACTTTTGCACGCCCGGGGATTTAAACCGAAGTGACAGCAGCAGCACTCACCCCGGCTGCTGTTAGCCTAACTAGCTCGCTAAGTCAAGTAGCCAGGAAAAGGGCATCACTTTTCTTTTGGAGTGAAGGACAAGGAAACCGCAACACCACTACTTTCATTAACAGAAGACTGATCAGAGGCTTATACCCCGTGTTCAAATCTTACAACATATTCACTACTGATTCCCGGTAAGAGTTAAAACATCTGACGGTGGTAGAGCTAGCTTCAAGAGCACCGGTGTCTGGCTTCATTTTTGTCAAAGGCACCACAGGCTGGTTAGCATTAGCCGGAGTTAGCAGGCCCCGCCGTCTGTCAGTCCACATACTGAGAGGGGGAGTCGGCTAATCTTGACAAGAACGTACGGAGGAATGAGAAACAAATGTAATGTGTGTGTTTTATGTCAGTTCGTTTGTTATTTTAATTTGGCAGCTCCTTGGTAAAGGTTAACCTAGCGTTAGCTTAAGTGACAGCCAGGGTTACTCTAAGCTAATGGGTCACCGTGGTTAGCCCTGGTGCTCAGCGGTTCATGAATCTAAAGCGTTTTTCTCTGTGTTTTTAAACCTACCGAAAGTGTGATGTTGGGACATATCCTACTTGTCATTTTCTCACGATATTAACTTTAGATGTGTACCGGGTTAATGGTTTGAGCCCGTGGAGCTTGTCGGGCCTGTAATGAAGTACATCTCGGGGAGGACAGGGCTGGGCTAACCCGTTAACGTTAACCAACAATAGCTCAGCTGTAACCTAATCGTTGTCAAGTGTTGCAACGTTGCTGTCACGACGGGCTTATTTGATGATCTGTTTTATTTTAATTGGTAAACACATCGTCCAATCGGTGCAGTTAATCCATCTGAGCCCTTGTGTACCTTAAGGTTAAATGTGGACTCAGCGTTGAGCCACGTAGCGTAACTAAGCGAAATGTGTATGATAGTGGGACACGTGACGTTAGCCGGCTTTAGCTAACTATTTAACCTGCTTCGTTAGCGGCCCAGTAAAATGCCTATCGTGTTATAATATAGCCACAACACAGCGGTAATCTCTTCCTAATGTAGCTGTCATATTTAATGTCGGCTCATATGACTGTTTGGCGGTTGTTGCTAGAAACATATGGTAGCTTTGTGCGCAGATGTCTCGTTTAATAGAAGCATGGCACTAGCTAGCAGCTAACGATAGTTCCTGTGTCAGCAGGTGGATGGTGTGTGACACGTCTGCTAACACTATCCATCAGATTGTATTATTTCCATCAAATCGAAATGATTTTAGCACGGATACATTAACAACTTATGTTCACGATAAAGCTGTTTAGGTCTTGAAATAGAAGTTGGTTTATGGGGTATTTGAATGGATTATTTGCACATGTAGCTAGCACAACCAGGGGGCAGTAGCCACTGTGAACACAGTACATGAACTTTGACCTGAGGTATCCATTTTCTGAAATTGACTCAAAACTGGACCAGTATGAGTGGTTTGGTGGCAGTTACATGAACTAGAAATAGACATCCAATCCACTTCAAGTCATTCCCATTAGTATTTCTTTCTGGCTGTTAAGCCATGTCATGTTATTTAGGAATGTATTTTTTTTTAAAGCACCATCTGTTCAGATTTTGAGTTCACAGGGGGTCTGGAACAATTGTAAGTCAAAGACCTTTCCTTTAGAGTGATTTATAAGCCACAATTACCCTTTTTCTCTGTTTAAACAATAGTCTTTTTTTTTTCTTTTCTTTTTTTTTTTTTTTTTTTTTGTGTGGAGGTGAATACAAATCAGTCTTGCAATCCGAGTTGAGCAAGAAACCCACAAAGGATTTAAACACTAACTGTTGTAAAGGCTAAATGCATGAGCCATGCAGTTTACAAGTGAATAAGATTGTGAGAGGTTGTAGTGTTATCATAGGCAAAACCACAGACCACACCCTCACTGCTTGGCAACATGTTACCACACTTATGCTTCATATCTTCACACTGTTTTGTCTGATATCTGACCTGTATGTCTGCAGTTGAGTGTAATGCTGATGAGCTACACTGCTATCTGCTAGTAAAATATGTTAATACTAGTCTTTAATTTTCAAGTCATTTTGTCTCATGACATTTGATTAATACTTGGCTAATTTTTTGTTGTTGTTCTGCTTGTTCCTCTCTCAGAAAGGCTGGCAACACAACGCCACCCTAATGCAGAACCACAAAAGAACGTGAAATGAACAAACCACCACAGCCTATAACGGGACCCACTTCTGTCCCAAACCCTGCCCCTTCCCCTGGATTAACACAGGTGAGATTTACTGTCATATTGTTGTAGAATTTAAGTTGTTATAAGATATTAATGTTTCTAAATATTAATTTTTCTTCTCTGTTTCCCTCAAGGCCGCTTACGGTCCAGGACAACCCCCTTCTCTTGTTTTTGCCCCTGCTCCACCTCCACAAATGAATTCTGCACCACAGCCAAGACAGGTATTTTTTTAACAGCAAGTTTGTTTTTTTTTCCCCTCCATTTTCTTAAGGGGTTTGCAGACTTGGGTTTGGAAATTCAGAGTTTTAAGAATGTGATATTTTTTGGTCTTGTATGAGAACCCTCCCTTTCCTGCTCTTTGACCAAGATCTGACACAGCTTTTCCTGCTATAAGCCTTTAGCTAAATCTGTGTATGCGTGTGCTTGTTACAGCCTATTTGCCATCTTTCTCTTTGAATCTTGACTTCCTTCCTCTCTTTTGCTGTCCTCCCAGTTTGCTGCAGGGCCCCGTACTTTACACCAACAGGTACTAACACCCCTCTCTTTTCCTTACATACCACCCCCCCTTTCTCCTTAGCATATTGCATGCTTTCAGTTCAACATTGTCAAAGAATTGGATGCAGTGTTTGTGGGATGAGTTAACTTTTCCTGAGGTCTAGTGATACTTCCATATCTCTAAAACTTTGCACAAAGTTGCAATGTTTTAAAAGCAGTGTTCACTTAGACCTTATGTATAATCTTTATTCATCCTTTGTCTGCACATACCTGCTGTTTTGATTTAGTTTTTTTTGTTTGTTCTTTTTTTTTTTTAAATGTACGTGCTTCTCTGTATTTGCAAGACATTGTCCCAAACCTTTAAACATGTCAGGATAACTGTTAGTACAGATAACAGTCGTTTTTTTTTTTTTTTTTTTTTTTTTTTTTTGCAATTCAGATTACTTTACGTGCATTGACAGTCTGATTGGGGGTTAGCTTTGGTTAGATGTTATGAATTGATTTTTGGTACCTGTAGCATTCTAACATTAGTTTCTGCATGCGCCTGCCGCCCTTTTGAAATGATTCTCCAACCACTCTGAACCAGGACCCATGAGACTTGAGTGGATCCTACTTTTATGCAGTACCGTGAAGACTTGCATGTGGTTGTTAGAGCTTCTTGTTCGTGACTGAGAGATACACTGCTGCGTCTCATCCTTCTCCTTCTTTACACCTTGTAATCTCAACCTTCCACATTGTCTGTTGTCCTCATTTTCACCCTAATCTCACTCCCTCTCTTGCTCTTTGCTCATGTGTTGCGCGGCTGAAGGGTGGATACAGAGCGTTACAGGTAACAGCTTTTCTCTTCGCCCCCACCCCACCCCCACCCCTTTATAACTTGGGCAAACTTCAGTGTGGCAGGGAGACATGACATCCAGTACAACCTAGATTCAGTGTAACTCAAGAAGTGAACTTGCTTTACACATTGGCACTTGCTGCAAGTGCATTGCTTCCAGCTGACGTGCTGCTACATTCTAACACATGGTTCAGGGCTACCATAGGAGAGATGCTAAATGCACATGCTGAGCAGCAGGTTTGCTTATGTTAAGATACCTTTTCTACATCCTTCTTTTCCTCCGTTTCCCACCGTCTGTTCTCCAGAGTTACTATCCAAACCGACCAACCATGGCCGCCAGTGCTCCAAGGGTACAGACGAGTAGTGGCCCTCGACCTGTTGGACCTACTCATGTTTACCCGCCCAGCTCACAGATGATGATGATTCCCCAGCAGCAGCTGCCTTTCACTGGTTCCCCTCAGGGCTTCTACATCCCTCCTCCTGGACAGGTTGGATTCATTCATTAAAATAGCTCACATTACTGTTTTAGCTGTTCATGTAGTCCTGTGTGTGTTTCCCTTTATAACTACGGTAACTTATTTTGTTGGACTCCAGATATTTATATGTTAACAACTGATGTTAATTCTTACTCTTTATTTCGTTTCTCCAGTACCGGGGCCCATACATGCCTCCTGCTCAGCAGTATTCTGTGTCCGGTAGTACAGCAAACTTCTTTCAAGGAACCGGCCCTGCTGAATACCAAACCTATGGTAGGAGGTTTTTGCCCAAGACCAACAACAACCAAGCACAACTGTAAACATGGCAACCATGTTGATTATCTTTTTAAAATGAAAGTCAAAACTCTTTAAGCATCCTGACTTACAGTTGAAGCATCTGGATTTGGTGGATATCCACCTTGCCTACAATGTGTTGCTAGGTGCGGCATGGTTTTGCTTGGCTAGTTGGTGTGTATCAATGTCTTTCTGGGTCAAAACACTGCTGTATGTGGTGAACTGCCAGTTGCATGTGGTCTGGCTTAATTCTGCTTTGGCCTGTGTTCTTTCTATCTGCAGTCTCACCTGACACTGCCTCACAGGTTCCATGAAATGAATCTGACACTTTTGCCTCTACTTCTTTTCTGTTCTGGCGCTGGATTTATGCCCATATAAAACAGGACGTTGGGGCTAGGAAAGTAAATTTGAATAGTAATGAGAACTTAAATTTTTTTTCAGGACAAAGACTCAAAACAGAATATGGTAATAACCACTGCACACATAGAATGCCTTTGATCAAATAAAAAGGAAAAAAACAGAATAGGATGAAAACTGAGACATGAGGAAAGAGTTCGGTGAAGGCATTGTTCATTTCATGGGACCTTTTTAACACCCTGCTTCCTCTGGATCCTCTCATTAACTCATTCTGCATCTGTCTCTTCCTGCCCTCTCTCCTTCTTACCTCCCTCTCCCGTCCCTCACTCCCTTCCTCTCCTTTGCTGCGTTGGTTCAGAGCCCTCTCTTGCTGCGAGGGAGAGGCGGGGTGGTGGGGGGAGAGGAGGCGGGCGAGAGAACGGCCGTCTCTCTCTCCACGGTGCTCCTCTCACCTCCCAGCGCTACCCCGGTGAGTAGTGTGTGTGTGCTTGTCTGTTCAGCAGGCTTCAGTGGCAAATTTTTCTCTGTGGCACTTCCTGTCTTCAGTAGTGTTGTTAACCTGTAAGTTTGTGGGTTTTTTTTTTTTTTTTGGTTAAAACACAGGTATTCTTTGTACATGAAGGTGCAGTAAGTAGTAATAAAGTAAATAAGCTCTTAAGAAATTACTGAAGTGTAATTTCCCATATAAATTTACAATCCCATAGTAATTGGAAAATATTTCACATTTTTAACCTGTTTTGCCCAATGTTTGCTAAGATGCGTACCCAGAGACCTGGGATTTGTTTTTAATCTGCTTTTAAAAAGAATTTGGTCTTGTTACAACAGAAAACAAGACTTCTCTTTACCTGTAAACCTCCAAAACTACACTCTGACACCATTTTATACCAGCTGCAACAACAATGGAACAAATGGAAAGCACTATTTATGAAACCCTGTTGATATTTCAGTTGATAATAAACAGTCTCTCTACACAGAGCTGAGATGTGAAGTTGCTGTCAACCAACAGATATTGTTAGCTGATCACTCTGCACATTTTCTAGTTTTGGAAAAAATCATGTATTATTACTAAATTCTGTATTTTGTATATAAAAAGTCAAAAATCCTATAATCAAGGACTAGCTGATAACGCAGACTGTTTATTTACTGTTCAACCTGAACAGTCTGTATTTGAAGGTCATTGGTCTAAAATCTTGCATCACAACTGATTTCATTCTTAATTCTGAATAACCTCAACGGTTAAACTTCGTCAGTTTGTATCTCGATCCACGAAGCTCCTAGGCGCAATGTGGACTGTAGTTTTTTTTTTTTTTTTTTTGCATACCCACAGGAAAGATACAAATCTGTATCTGCAAAATGTGTAGTTTCGTTATGTTTGAGTGTTAACACAGATTTTTGCATCCAGCTGGGAAAATCCGTTTCAGCTCAGTACAACAAATATTGATAAGGAAATGTATACAGGGTTTTTTTTTCTGGTTTGAAACCAGGCAGAGGTGGTACCATCCTGATCATGTGCTCTGTTCAACAATGAATTAAATACATTATACACGGTTAACAAACAACAAATTGTTTAAAATCTAATATAACATCAGCTATTGTTTACACTTGCAGTTCACAGGGGGCGTTCTGCAGCGTAGTTGGACATAAATGTAACATAAAAGCCTTTCACAACTTGCAAAATGTGCAGTTTGTACAAAACTGTTGAATGTGTTGGCTGGCAGCGGTTCACTGCAGGCAGTGTGGGACATATTGAAGACACACTACACTGACTGAGGCATTTCCCAAAACATCAGGAGTCAGAAACGGCTCCAGCACCTGAGGAAGACTTGAACAAATTTCAATTAAACATTTGTTGTGTCCACATTAATTATTCAAGCACATAAATACTGACAGTATTCTGTTTAAAGATAACGCTTGGTGGTTTTGAGTGCAGCTCAGCTCAATTAGCAGGAAAATCAACAAGTGTGGTATCGATCTCCAGCTCCACCTGGGAAAAATAAAGCTTTCATTCTCAGAAAACCACAATATTCTAGTGGAGCCTGTTATGCACAAGTTGATTTAGGCACATGGAGGAAAGAGGGTTATAATTATTTAGGTGGAAAAAAAAAACACTTGTGGAGCTGTTTGCTAATTCTAGGCCCGGGGTAGGAGGTCTACAATAAAACCAGACATCACATCTGCTCCTTCCTTATTTCCCCCCCACCCTCATGAAATTCGCTGATGACCTTGATAAATGGCATTAAAAGCAAAAGTAAATCTGTGAGTAATCTGTTCTAAGCTAAATTGGCTAATCTGCCAAACTGAGGCAGTTGAGAAGGCTTCTTTATTTCCCTAAGACTGCCACTCAGTTTGCTGAAAGCCTGGTAGACCAAGTGTTTGTATAAGTGCCGTCTCTTTAATGCCTTTCTCCTTTCTCTCTGTTGCTTTATAGATATTTGTAATGTCATGGAGTCTTAATGTATGCTGCCCCGTCTCTCAGCCTCTCATGTCTGAGCCAGAACAATTTATTCAGCCATATTATTTTTAAAACACTGGCTCTTGTGTCTCTAATGAAGGTGGATAAAATAAATGGTGTTAAAATCACATAACATTGGCTTTGTTGTGTAACGCTCAGAAAGACTTGACATCTCAACGCCGTGACTCCCCGACTCTCTGACTCTGATCGTTGTCGTCACCGGTCCCCTCTAGAAAATAGCAGCTCTTTTTTCCCTCCGTGGCAGTTTTGGCAGCGCCTTTCTTCCTTCTTCCTGCTGATTACCATACAGGGCCACCCACCACATCAGCCAAATGCAGTAACTGCAGTTACAAATGACATGAAATCCCAGCGAGTGCGACACTTGTTGGGAAATGGTCCTCTCCATGAGGAGGCCAGTCAGTTTTGACGAGAGTCAGAGGCAGTGTGAAATTTGATGCTAGTTAGCCTCCTACTTCTCTATGCAGGAAAAGTCCCCTCACAAACTGCCTTGGGGGGTTTAGAAAAAAACAAATGCAGAATATTTCATAATCACAGGTATTTAAAAAAAAAACTTGTTGGTGGTCATTTTGATGTGAAACTGCATTCAAACCTTGTTCTTGTTTCATTCATTTATTTGTTTGTTTCATTTTTACGTTGCAGGAACATACTATCCCGCTCAGGCACAGTACCCACAGTCTGTCCCGCCTGCCCAGGTCATGATCAACCCCGCCCAGCAACAGCAACAAGCTCCGCCTCCTCAGCAACCCCAGGCACAGTCACAAGCCCCACCAAAGAGGGAGCGCAGACAGGTAACAAAAGGGCAGCGCAGCTCTTGTTTGAAGTCAAAAAGGAAAAAAAAATGAATGGAGAGAGCGTATTGTCTGTTCAGTGTAGAACTTTCTCTTTCAGTTGAAAATGACAATAGGATTGATACGATGTGTGGCAGCTATAAGGCAGTAGAGACAGGATTGTTACATACTGGACCAAATTTAATGTTGGATACACGTTTTATCATTTTTCCTGACAGATAAGGATACGAGACCCCAACCAGGGCGGACGTGATATCACAGACGAGATCATGTCAGGTGGAAGGTCCACCACTACACCGACTCCCCCACAGGTACAGACACCACTTTCTAATGATTTCGTGAAACGCTGTCAAACAACGGCACAGAACCTTGTTTGCTTACAATCAAAGTTTCATAGATGTTAGTCAAATTGTAAGTTACAGGTTTTAAAAGTAGAAACAGTCTACCCTGTGCTAACGTAACATACTGTGCACATGTTGGAAACTTACTGAATGAAAAAGCCGTGAAGTTTTAATTGGTGAAAACGCGAGCTGTGACAAACATTTTTCAATCTGCAGTACAGAGTTAAACTGAGAATTGTCTTATCTGATGATGCAGCGAACTTTTTAAATTTGACGCAAAATGGGAAGTAGCTTAGGATTAAAGATTTGAAAACGTGTAAGGAAATAAACAAAGCTCAAAGCTTTATAGATAGAAACTTTACTTAACCATTCAGGAGGCTCCCCTGTTTCCAGTGTATAACACTTAAAGATTAAGATCTTTTTTTTTTTTTTTTTTTTTATTAACATACCAGGTTTTTTGAACATTTTACTTTTTGATGTTGTGTCTTTTCACATCTCATGGGAAACTGAACAAATTGAGCGGTCAGAAAGCCAGTGATTAAGCACTTTAATTGTAGTTTGTTTAGGCATTAGCTTACAACAATACCAAGCTACCAGTTGGGTTAAAGATCACTGAATACATATGAGAGATATTTTTTAAATAATCAATAACTGGACACACTTGAGCTTTAAAAGTAACCATTGAGTTGAAATGATGCGCTGTATAAGGATTGCGTTGCCTGAAAAAACTGGAAACTTTGTGTTTTTCTGTTTTAATCGGTGCTTTACTTTTTGTGTAGGCTGCTACAGCAGATGCAAGTCCTGCGCAGACAAACGGTGAAGTTGTACAGCCTGTCGCTACAGTAACAAGAAGAGGTGAGTGCGTTTTTTTTTTTCTCAAAAAAAAAAAAAAACAATCCTTTCTTATTTTACATTTTCCTTTGTCACTGATCACTTAAGTATTTCTAATTATTTCTTCTTCGTTGCCCAGATGAAAACACAGAGCCCCCTCCTAGTGCTGAAACCCCTCCACTTCCTGCCACAGAACCCGTGGTGGAGGCCAAACAGGAAACGGACAGCCAGGCGACGCAGTCTGCCGAATTAGCTGCACAATCTGTCGTCCCCACAGCTGCTTCTGAGGTGCCATCTCCATTGATAAAGGACCAGCAGTCCCCCGCTTCACTCCCTCCTGCGGCAGCATCTGCTACTCTTCCTGCTGATGTGGCAAACAAAGACGATACTAAAGTCAGTGACACAGTAGATGCTCCTGTCGGCCCTTCAGCGTCATTAGCAGCACAAGAGGTACCTGTCAAAACAGAGGAAGCACAGGATGCCCCAGCTCCTCCTGCTGAGAAGGCGCCGGAGAAGGAGGAAAAGAAAACAGAGGAAGTGAAGAAAATTGAAAAAGAGGAGCAGGCGGTCAGCTCCAATGTAGAGCCTGCAGTTGAGGTCGCAGAAATAGTCGCTCCTAAAGTGACGAAAGAAGAAACAGTTACGAAGACGGGAACTGAAATGTCTCTGCCTCCTCAATCTGCACATGAACCTGCCGCTCCACAGATTCAGAGCGCCGCCCTGACCTCTGCTCCTGAAGCCACACCGGCTGAAGCAGCGGAGCCTCTTCTCCCTAATGGCCTTCCTCAGGATAGCGAGGAACTGTCTGAGGACTTGGCAGTTTCAGACACTACAACCCTTGACAAGCCCGACGCCTCTCAATCTCAGGAACCCACACCTGTGGCTAAAACTGTAACGCCAGCCCAGGAGGAGCAGCAGCCGCCACCATCGCAGGAGGAGGAGGAGGAGGAGGTGGAAGAGGTGGAGGAGAAGAAAGTGGTGGAGGTGAAGGAGAAAACTGAGGATCCTCCTCCATCCTCTGCCAGCTGCCCTACAGAGGAATCTACTATGCAAGGTAAGGAGTTCATTGTCACTTGAATTGATATGTCATCCTGCTTTCTGTGAGGTCTTCATGTCGTAACTTTCTCTTTTTAAATCTTTAAAGCTGCTACGTCTGTGCCAAAGAAGAGGAAGAACATGAAGGAGCTCAACAAAAAGCCCACTGGAGACCTCCTGGATGCCTTCACAGAGGTATGCATCGCTCCAGATGGTGTTTTTTTTTTTTTTTTTTTTAAAGTCTCAGCAGTTTCAGCTGTCTAAATAATATTTTTTAAGGATATTTAGTTTTGAAACATGACATTCTGTGTCCTCATCGCTTCCTCTTTTGCTTGCAGCAGGAGCAGGATGCCAAGCCTGCTCCTGAACCCTCGTCCACTCAGGCCGACCCTGTCGCTGTTGCTCCAGCTGAACCTCCTGCTGAGCCTGCAGATGAAACCTGGGAAGAGAAAGAGGACAAGCAGATTGCAGAGCGTGACAGGCCCAAAGCTACACCTGAGCCAACTGAGCAGAAATACCAGTACAAAGAAGGTACGTTATGATTCAGACGGACGCTTATATCTGTAAAGATGGTTTTTAGGTTTGTATGAGTGCTGAGATTAAGTTATAAATGCTATGTTTAAGAGACCAAGTGTTCTCAGAAACATTTACACAACTCTCACACTGACAAACCCTTCAGAACAATGGAAGCCAATAGACCCAGAAGAGAAGAAGCGGTACGACAGGGAGTTCCTCCTGGGCTTCCAGTTTATCAGCGCCAGTATGAACAAACCTGAAGGTCTCCCTACCATCAGTGATGTGGTCCTGGACAAGGTGAGTGACATGTTTCCCAATTTCTTTCCCACCATTTAACAGCCAGTATGCTGAAAACTTCAACTTAGGATCCTGAACAATTAAGAGCTTGATAATGATGAAGGTGGTGTTTCTTCCTTATGAAACTTATCACTGTTCTTTACTTCAGATACCTTTGGGTTTGTGAATTTTACGATCATGTTTTCAGCATTTCAAACAAATCAACCTTGGTTTCATCAACCCGTAAATCATTTAAAAGAGCACTTTTATTTGCATGTGATAGACTCATGAATATAGATATTAACCAGCTCCAGTAATTTCCTTAAGCCAGTAACTTTTTGCTGTCCACTTTAATCACGGCGGAAACTTTTCCAGCTTCATCTAAATTCACTGTGTGTAGAGCTTTTCCTCAAAATCCCTGGATGCATATTTATTTAACACATTCATTGTTGTTAATGTGTGACAGACACAAAGATCAGTAGATGGTCACTGGTGTAAAACCTGCGCTAACATGTGTATTTTACTTCATTTATGACCTCCTTAGCATAATTAGTTGTCAAATATATGATGCTAAATTTAGAGGGAAATTGGGATGCGTAACGTTTGCAGTGTTTTGTATGAGCTCAGACATCATTTTTCTTCGACTCTACCCTCAGGTGAACAAGACTCCCCTGCGGCCTGTTGACCCAGCTCGACTGATGAGCGTCGGTCCTGATTTTACGCCGTCGTATTTGGGGAATCTTGGGAGCAGAACAGTGGGAGGACCACGAGGCCCGGTTAGTGAATTTGTCTGGTCCCTTTTATAGAGTTCTAAATAAGGTTTTATTTCTACTAATGTTTCTAAATATACATCTCTTTGCCCTCCTTTCAGCCCCCCGGGCCACGCCGCTCCCAGCAGGGTCAGCGTAAAGAGCCCAGGAAAATCATCAGCAGCATGTCCCTTAACGATGACGTGCAACTCAACAAAGCGGAGAAAGCCTGGAAGCCGTCGCTGAAAAAGCCCGTTTCTCGCACCCGAGGCCCCGACGAACCAGACGAAGATGACCCCGAAAACGCCAAGACGGCAGACCTGTTCAAACGTCTGCGCAGTATCCTCAACAAGCTGACTCCTCAGAAGTTCCAGGAGCTGATGAAACAAGTGACGGAACTGACGATAGACACAGAGGAGAGGTTGAAGGGAGCCATCGACCTCATCTTTGAGAAGGCCATCTCAGAGCCCAACTTCTCTGTGGCCTATGCCAACATGTGCCGCTGCCTTATAGGAGTAAGTCACGTGACTGCGTCCGAATCTTGTTGCTCGTATTATTTGCTCCAATGATTATTACTGTTATGTGCCACGTGTCTGGGCCACTGAAAATTCGTGATGGTATTGAGGAAATGATGGAGCAAACGTTAATTGTTGTAAATCCAATATAATGCATAACAAATATACTAATTTCACTTGGGTTTTCCTCCACCAGTTAAAAGTCCCTACTACAGACAAGCCAGGACTTTTTGTCAACTTCCGTAAAGTGCTGCTCAACCGCTGCCAGAAAGAGTTTGAGAAGGACCAGGATGATGATGAGATCTTTGAGAAGAAGCAGAAAGAGATGGAGGCTTCCAAAGATGTAAGTTTCACAATATGTTACTACTTTCCCAACTACCACAGTATTTTGTTTATTTAGGTTAAACTCCTCTGAACCCCCTGACACTAAACGCTAACATCCACTGGTATTTGCTCTCAGGATGAGGAGCGTGAGCGCTTGAGGGTGGAGCTAGAAGAGTCCAGGGACAAGGCCCGCCGCCGCTCGCTGGGTAACATCAAATTCATTGGTGAACTCTTTAAGCTGAAGATGCTGACGGAGGCCATCATGCACGACTGTGTAGTGAAACTACTGAAGAATCACGATGAAGAGTCTCTGGAGTGTCTGTGCAGGCTGCTCTCCACTATTGGCAAAGACCTGGACTTTGAAAAGGCCAAGGTAAGTAAAACTTGAAGGTGATGTCCAGTGATGACTTTTATTTTTGTCACCATTAGCGACGGAATTGAGGATCTGAGGAGACAGTAACACATTGAACAGTCTAACTCACAAAAAGTTACACTTTTTTTCTACCCCCCGTCCCCTCAGCCTCGTATGGATCAGTATTTCAACCAGATGGACAAAATCATCAAAGAGAGAAAAACATCATCCAGAATTCGCTTCATGCTACAAGATGTCTTGGACCTCAGGAGGGTAAATATCTTTATAAAGTAAAAAGCTGATAGTGAGAATTGAAACCTTGAATATTTAAGAGTAAACAACTGTGTTTTGTAACCATCTTCCATCTCTGATTCACAGAGTAACTGGGTGCCTCGTCGTGGTGACCAAGGTCCTAAAACTATTGACCAAATTCACAAGGAGGCCGAGATGGAAGAGCACAGGGAACACATCAAAGTTCAGCAGCAGCTCATGTCCAAGAAGGAGGGAGGTGGAGGCGGAGGCGGAGGTGGAGGCAGGATGGGAGGGAATATGGGGGTGCGGGGCCCTCACTCATCAGGAGGTGGGCGGACTAACCAGCCTCAGGATGAGGGATGGAACACGGTGCCCATCTCCAAGAACAGACCCATCGACACCACGCGTCTCAGCAAGATCACGAAGGTAACAAACATTTTCCATAAAATCGTATTGTGCTAAGCCTGCTCGTCTTTAAGTTTTAACCTTGTGATGCTGATGATTCGGGCGTTTCCCTGCAGCCTGGTGCTCTGGACTTCAACAATCAGCTGTTGGCTCCAGGAGGTAAAGGCATGTGGGGCAGCTGGGGCAAAGGCAGCAGTGGAGGAACTGGAGCTAAACCAGCGAGTGGAGAGCAGGGTAACGTATTCCTCAGAAAGACTGCATGAACTGTGATGTTTTAGTAGTTCTGGAGGTTAATCTGTCCTTTTCCCTCATTCAGATTCTGGTCGTCCAGCTACCAGCACCCTCAACCGTTTCTCAGCCCTGCAGCAGTCCGGCTCTTTGTTGTCCTCATCTGATTCTGATCGCAGAGTTCCTCAGAGGTATTCAGCAGCTTTTTTTTTCTTCCCTCACTCAGTAAAATCTGCTGTTCTTTTCTTACTGTTTCACCACAAAGGAGAGTAAAATGGCCCCTTTGTGTGGAGTTTGTCCTCATTTTAACTCTTTCCTGTCCTTACAACCCTTCAGATCGAGCTCCAGTCGCGAGCGTGGTGGCGACAGAGACCGCGGCGATCGTGGCGACAGGGATCGTTTCGACCGATTCAACCGTAGCGAGGGACGGGAAGGTCGCGACGACAGGAGCACCCGGAACCAAATCACCAATAGAAGCTTAAGCAGAGAGTCGCAGGATCGCGGCGGGAGGGGCGGAGACAGCCGGGCCTCCACCGAACCCGTACGTCGCGTTGCCAGCATGACCGACGACAGGGACAGAGGAAGCAGAGACAGAGGAAGCAGAGACAGAGGAAGCAGAGACCGAGGAAGTCGGGACAGAGTTCCAAGCAAAGAGCTCACAGGTATGAAGTCATTACTGCAAAAGTAAAAATGAATATCAGACCAGAAAGAAGTAGAAGTTGTGTTTCTTGATGAAACTGACCAGCAGAAAGAAGATGAACTGAGCTGTTATTTGTATTTTAATCTTGTTTTTCTGCAGCTAAGCGTGAGAGCGCCCCCACTCCTCCTCCTTCTCTCCCTAAACCTGCTCTGACAGAGGAGGAGGTGGAGAAGAAGACAAACGCCATTATTGAAGAATACCTCCACATCAATGACTTGAAGGTACAAACCCGACGCACAACGTCGCACACTCGAATCAAAGACATACACACGGGCTTTACCAGGATATGCTCTAATTCTGAAACCACCCATCTTGCTCTGGTTCTGTAGGAGGCTTTGCAGTGCGTGGCAGAGCTCAACAGTGCCTCGCTGCTCTACGTGTTTGTGCGGAACGGCGTGGAATCGACGCTGGAGCGCAGCATCATCGCTAGAGAGCACATGGGCCTGTTGCTGCACCAGCTTATAAAGGCAGGGACACTGCCTGCACAGCAGTACTACAAAGGGTGAGGATTCAACACATCAGTCACACAGTGACTTTTATTAACAGACAGATTTAAGAAAATTAAACTAAAATGTGCGTGTGATTGAGTGAGACGGTGAGATCGTGTTTTTCTTTTGTGGGGTTTATAGGCTACAAGAGATCCTGGAGGCAGCGGAAGACATGGCCATAGATATACCTCACATCTGGCTCTACCTGGCTGAACTCATTACCCCTATGCTTTATGAGGGAGGCATCCCTATGGGACAGCTCTTCAGGTGCGTGTCAGCACAGGAAACTCTGAAAAAGCGAAACGAAGCCTCACTCCTTTGTTTTGATGATAGACACTGACAGTGTTGATACCTTTGAGTGGCGGCTCCCCCGGCTGTAAATAGCATCAGATCCTCTGTTCTCCAGCTCTCCTGTCAGAGGTGTAGTCAGGGTGGTTGCCAGTAGTTGAGCTCTAAACATCCAAGTTAAAAATGTTAAACCTGGAACTTTTACAGTCTCTTACAAATGTTAAGGATCATCTTTTTTTCTGCCTTGTCACATTCTCAGACAGATTTATGAACTGATTCAACGTTCAGTTCACACTTTTACTCATCTCTCTTTTTACTGCAGTAACTGAAAGATGAATGTCACTGACCTATCTATACCTCTTGAAATAAGGAAGTTTGCTAATCAAACATAAAACTAGGTCATTTATTTATAGCAGGGAAGCATAAAAAAAAAACTTTTTTAACACATCAAGTAGTTTTAACAATTCAGCTTTTTTGCCTATAGTGTGGAAACAGTGGTTTTATAAATAGAGGTAATAAATTAGATTAGATTTAAAAATGCAAAAAAAAAAAAAAAAAAAGTTTAATTCGGTGTAATTGTGTCTTTAGGGAGATCTCAAAGCCTCTTGTGCCTCTGGGGAAGGCTGCTGTGCTGCTGGTACAGATCCTCAAGTTGCTCTGCAAAGAAATGGTACGTCCTACATAAATGTGAAAAATCGGATCCTGAATGCATCTGCACCTGTACGGAGTTCAACCTGTTGAGAGGTTTACGCTTCATGTGGGATTTTAAAATTCCCTTTTCTGTCTCTTATCAGACCCCTAAGAAGGTCGGAGCCATGTGGACGGATGCTGGGCTGAACTGGAGCGATTTCTTGCCCAACGATGAAGATGTAGATGTCAACAAGTTTGTCACCGAGCAGGTTCGTGGATGATGCACTGCTTTGATTTTTGTTTCCTGACGCAATTTTAGAAATTCACTTATGAAAAAAGGACAGCACCATGGTTAAAAAAAAAAAAAAAAAAAAAAAAAGAATAGTTAAAATATAAAAATGAATAGAAGGAGTGGTTATATTCTGCATTTTAGGTGTGTTTTTTTTTAATATTAATTACGCCTTTTAGAAAGTGGAATTCACCACAGAAGAGGAGCCTGAGTCAAAGGACGTGGGGAAGAAGAAGGTCCTGAGTGGAGAAGAGCTGAGCAAACAGCTGGACAGACTCCTGCAGGACAAGGCCAACAACCAGCGCATCAGAGACTGGGTTGAGGTTTGTGTTGCTTTTTTTCTGTCTTGTTTTTCACACTCTTGATCTTCCATTAGTTTCAATCTTTTATTCATTTTTGTTTTTTTGCTTTGTACAGGCGAACTTGGACGAGCCGCAGACTGTTTCCAACCAGTTCATACGGACGCTGATGACGTCAGTGTGTCAGTCTGCCATCATATGTAAGTACGACTGACGCAGGAGGGAGCGCTCGTCTCTGATCACGGTTCGTCTAAACAGATGTTTGATTATTTTTGTCCTCAGGTGACAACTCTTACAAAGTGGACACACGGCAGATCAACCAGAGAGCCAGTCTGCTGCAGAAATACCTGTGTGATGAGCACAAAGAGCTGCAGGCTCTTTACGCCCTCCAGGCTCTGATGGTGCACATGGAGCAGCCTGCAAGTGAGTGTCCTGCTTTCAGTCTCCATCTCTAACATCAAAATAAAGAAACACTGAAGCCTGGAGGAACTCTCAGTTTTTAGGCTTTGACTGTTATTGAATCTGATATATTAGTCATTATTGAGACCTCAAGAGAGAAAAATAAGAGTTAAAGTTTTTTAACTTTATAGCCAGTCTATCATATTTGCTACATGGGTTTCTGAGACCTGTCTCATCAACATGTATCTAATGACAAATAAAATTATACAAATAAATAAAAACCCCAAAATAATCAGATGATATAGCATTTTTTGCTTAATTTGTTAGGTTTGATGAATGTCTCGGATTAAGTTTTTTTTTTTTTTGATGGTTCAATTTTTAAATGGTTAAAACTGTCGACCTGTTTCCTGTGTTGACTATATAATGTGAGGTACATCGCATCCATGTGACAGATGCACTAGTACATTGTTTACTGTTGGAAACACATGGCCACCGCTCACTGAACATAGACAAATGTCCAGCGTCAGATCAGTCCTGACCCGTGTGTTCTCCGTCTCCACAGACCTGCTGCGGATGTTCTTTGATGCCTTGTACGATGAGGACGTCATTAAGGAGGAGGCCTTCTACAAGTGGGAATCCAGCAAAGACCCCGCGGAGCAGACAGGCAAAGGCGTGGCGTTGAAATCCGTCACAGCCTTCTTCACCTGGCTCCGCGAGCCAGAGGAGGAGTCTGACAAAGACTAAAAAAATAAAAAATTAAAAAAAAAAAAAAGAACTGAACTGAAAGCTGCTGCCCCCCTTTGGCAAGACAGGGGCTCTGCAGGTGGAGAGTCACGGACATTATTGCCATAGAGGCAGACTCAAATCAGTCCTCAGTGAGGATAAATCATTATTATTATTTTTGTTTTTCTTTTGAGGGATGGACTCAAAACAATCATTTCTCTCTAAACTCCCTCTCTTGCTTCCTCATTATTTCCCCACCTGCTTGTCACAGCAAGTGTCCTAATCAAACTTGAAAACTGATCAGCAGAATTGCTTGTTTAACAAGGTGTGACGTATCCCACATCACTACGAAACTTTTTGTCTCAATAATACAAACCAGGCTGCTTTTCTATGGTTCTAGATAATATGATGCCTAACATCCTATCTGAATTGCAAGAATAAACAGCAGGACGTGTGGGTACTGTAGTGGGTTCCCTGAAACGTTGGTATCATCATGCCATAATGTGTGTTCAATCCAAACACAGCTCCTCTCTGTCTTTGTCCCTTACTGGAGTGTGCAGCATGACTGAAGTGTGTTTCTATTAATTATACAGGGAGTGGAAAAAAACCTTGCTAGATAAAATGTACATGAACTAATCTTAATTTGATGGATGGAGTTTTTAAAGCAAAGGTCGTCTATTTTCTCTTCCTGTTTCCTATCATGAGCTTTCAGTGGACAGAAATACAGAACTGATGTTGACCTTTTGACCTTGACTACTAGGGGGTGGTCTTAATGCTTCCTCAAGCCATCCTCACCCATCCCCAGTAGTGAACCACACTGACTGACTCTTCATCTTTACCTCCTCTGTACCTAAACCTGAGCTGTCGTAAGAAAAGGACACTTAATGACCCAATCACCGTTAAAACTTGAAATCTACAGAAATTTGACTTGATAAAATATATAAAGTAAAAAAAAAAAAAAAAAAAAAAAAATAGAAGGGAAAAAAAAAACAGCAACACAGAAATGATCCGAAAGCCTTTTCTACTTTAAGTGGAAACTCATTTCAGGAGCGTTCTGTAAATATATAATAATAATAATATTAATAATGATAACAAAAACTTTTTTTTTTCCAGTTTTATTTTTCAGAAACAATAAATTGCTGATGTAATTGCAGTGTATCCTTTTACAACAGCAGTTGTCCAGATGCAGAGAGGTGCTTTAGATAATCCAGTGATTATTAGTTTTATTGGAATTTTGTAAATATTTTTTTTCTGCTTTCTTTATTTAAGAAATTATTGCTTCTTTTGCATCGGAAACTGGAAAGATGAGGTAACGGAACATTGCAAATAAAGGACTTATTAAGTTGCTGAGTTTTGTATAAATCTATCGGACGCACGTTGGATGTGAAGGATATGGTTATGGTTTTTTTTTTATAAACGACGCGTCAATCTGATACTGATTTGGGATCAGCCACGATTTTACCAATGTGTGAAGCTGTTCGCCTTCGCTGACACTGTCAAGTCACCTTCAACATGTGCACACTATGCAGGTGAGTATACAAACTGTAAGTAAGTTTAGTTTTTACTCAAGTAAAAAAAACTGTCCTAATTATATTAAATTAAACAGAGAAAATCAGTTTGTTTTTAATATAAAACCTCAAACCAATGACTGCTCAGGTGCTTTTACAAACTGAAAAAGTTACCCATGGATCAACTGACTCATGGTTTTATTTTATTTGGTTTCATAGTTAAGAGGTAGAGCAGGTTGTTGCAGGGTGAAGATACTGAACCCTGAATTACCTCAGTGACTAGTGTAAAGACCATTAAGACCAGTATAACTGAATACAAACATAATTCATAATTCATTAAGTTGTAAATGATCCTCGATGAAATTATGGACTTTAATAGACACGTTAATCTAAAGTCATTTGATTAAACACTTCAATTAAGAATATTTTCCATGTTAACATGAAATTCATTATAAAAAAGATCTGCTGATACATGATGTCTCCAGATGACACAGCCACAATTTTAGGTTGTGATTTATTTGTACGGCCTGTTTGCACCGATTCAGATCAAACACACAAATTAAGTTTTAAACGGTGAAAGAAAAGGCCCCAAACTACTGCAGGTCACACTGTTAAAAAAAAAAATATTCAGACAACAGTAGTAAAATGAACCATATGGTTAAAAAAAAATATTGTCCATGACTAAAATACAGTTTTGTAACTTTTCTTATAATATACCACCTGTGTTTTAATGTCAAATCAATGATATTAACATGTAAAAATATTAAAGTTACTTATAAATTTGGTCAAACACTACTGAGTTTGATTATGTAGTTGTATGTGAAAACTTCACCCCAAAATAATTTTTTTTTAAAAAGGTCAAACTGCTTCTGAAAATCTAGTAATTGTGCATAATTACAACTATATACCTATATCACGGTTTTTACATATAACTTCACATAACAAATACCATAAAAGTCAACTTCAACATGTTGAGCAAATGTCTTCTTTTGCACTTTTCAATTGAACGTGCTTCTCTGTCCATACTAAAGAAAAATTCAGATTTACTCGACAATTTTAAGGCAGATCTTCTCAGAGTGTTGCTTCCTCTGTTGAGAGCTGAGGTGTAGCACAGACTAGTCCAAACATCAGCACATCTGCGGAGGCTGACCACAATGTTACTATATATACACTAATTCCAGTAAAAAGTGAAACTTGTATAATGTATACGTTCATTTCATGCAGACTGACATATTTCAAGTGTTTATTTCTTTTAATATTGATGATTATTACTCACAACTAATGAAAACCTCAAATTGAGTGTCTCAGAAAATTTGTAATATTGTGGAAAGGTTCAATATTGAAGACACCTGGTACCACACTCTAACCAGCTAATTAACTCAAAACACCTGCAAAGGCCTTTAAATGGTCTCTCAGTCTAGTTCTGTAGCTACACAATCATGGGGAAGACTGCTGACCTGACAGTTGTCCAAAAGATGACCACTGACCCCTTGCACAAGGACGACAAGATACAAAAGGTCATTGCTGAAGAGGCTGGCTGTTCACAGAGCTCTGTGTCCAAGTGCGTTTATAGAGGCGAAGGGAAGGAAAAGATGTGGTAGAAAAAAGTGTACAAGCAACAGGGATAACCGCACCCTGGAGAGGATTGTGAAACAAAACCTATTCAAAAATGTGTGGGAAATTCAGAAAGAGTGGACTGCAGCTGGAGTCAGTGTCTGAAGAACCACCACGCACAGACGTATGCAAGACATGGGTTTCAGCTGTCGCATTCCTTGTGTCAAGCCACTCTTGAACAAGAGACAGCGTCAGAAGCATCTCGCCAAAGACAAAAAGGACTGGACTGCTGCTGAGTGGTCCAAAGGTCCAAAGTTATGTTCTCTGATGAAAGTAAATTTTACATGTCCTTTGGAAATCAAGGTCCCAGAGTCTGGAGGAAGAGAGGAGAGGCACAGAATCCATGTTGCTTGAGGTCGAGTGTAAAGTTTCCACAGTCAGTGATGGTTTGGGTGCTGTGTCATCTGCTGGTGTTGGTCCACTGTGTTTTCTTAAGTCCAAGGTCAACGCAGCCGTCTACCAGGAGGTTTTAGAGCACTTCATGCTTCCTGCTGCTGACCAACTTTATGGAGATGTGCATTTCATTTTCCAACAGGACTTGGCACCTGCACACAGTGTCAAAACTACCAGTACCTGGTTTAAGGACCATGGTATCCCTGTTCTTAATTGGCCAGCAAACTCACCTGACCTCATCCCCATAGAAAATCTATGGGGTATATCATACAAGTACCTGGGTGTCACACTTGACAACAAATTGGATTGGTCCACCAACACGGAGGCAGTCTACAAGATGGGCCTGAGCTGGCTTTTCTTCTTGTGGAGGCTTGGGTCTTTTCAGGTCTGCAACAAGATGCTGCAGATGTTTTATCAGTCTGTCGTGGCAAGCAGCATCTTCTTTGCTGTGGTGTCCTGGGGTGCGGGAATCAAGGCAAAGGATCCCAACAGACTGAACAAGTGATCAGGAAGGCAGAGTCTGTGGTCGGCTCTAAACTTGTCACCATGGAGGAGGTGGCGGAGGAGAGGATGCTGGCAAAACTGCTGGCAATCATGGACAATCCCTCTCACCCTCTCTACAAAACACTGGACGAGCTTAAGAGCAGCTTCAGCAACAGACTCATCCAACCCTACTGCTCTAAGGAACGATACAAGAAATCGTACCCAGTGAAATCAGACTATACAACTCATCTATCTCTGAGCCACAGTCACACACCTGGACTAAATCTACCGGACACCTTTTGCACTGGGAATCCCAGCACTGCAATACCAGAACACATACATATGTTGTATTTACAGACTTAACACATACTATCTATTATTATTATTATTATTATTATTATTAGTAGTAGTAGTAGTAGTAGTATTTACTGTTATTATTATTTGCTGTTGCTGCTAACACTAGTACTGTTACTATCATACTGTTATTCTACTGCTACTATCATTACATACATACTGTTGCTGTATTTATATGTATATATACTTGGTATAGATGTGTATTTGTTTATATACATATGTGTGTGTGTGTATATATGTATGTCTGTATATGTATATGTGTATGTATGTGTGTATATATATATATATATATATAATTACTTTATACTGTCATTAACAGTAACATAACAATCTTACCAGCTGGATTACTACCGTCATCTGCCTTTGCACCATGCATACACATTACCTGAATTTTTTTATTCCTATTTTATGCTATTCTATGTTTATTTTTGTTGTATTTAAATATACCAGACTGCTATGACAACCTAATTTCCCTTCGGTGATGAATAAAGTCATCTATCTATCTATCTCTATTGTGAAGAGGAAGATGCCATACGCCAGACCCAACGATGCGGAAGAGCTGAAGGCCACTATCAGAGCAACCTGGGCTCTGATAGTGGCCTCTGAGCAGCGCCAAAGCCTGATTGACTCCTTGCTACGCCGCCTTGCTGCGGTAATTCAGGCAAATGGAGCCCCAACTAAGTACTGAGTGCTGCACATGCTCAGACTTTTCATGTTCATACTTTTCAGTTGGCCAACATTTATAGAAATCTTTTTTTTGTATCGGCCTTAAGTAATATTCTCATTTTCTGAGATACTGAATTTGAGATTTTCATTAGTTGTTAGTTATAATCATCAAAATTAAATAAATAAACATTTGAAATATATTAGTCTGTGTGTAATGAATGAATATAATATACAAGTCTCAGTTTTTGAATGTAATTACTGAAATAAATCAACTTTTTTCATGATATTCTAATCATATGACCAACACCTGTACTCGTTAGTGAACCGGACGTATTGTCAGTGACGACTGTAAGGAGGACCGCTGCAACATCTGCAACATCTGCAGCATCTGCAGCATCTGGATCATCACACTCTTGAATGAATGAATGAAAGAGAAACGTGGAAAGAGAAAGAGGTGCGTGTTTTCGATGCTTGTAATTTTACAGCAAACCAACAAACCTCTACCCGATTTTTGTTTCATGTTTTATGAACAACAATAACAACAACATTCCTCAATCTTTCCTTTCTCCATAATTTATTGTCAGACACCAACAGTTCTGACGGTAGACAATCAATATATTTGGCTCATTACCGCCACCCTCTGGTTGGAGATGTGTAAAAGATTAAATCTGCTCCATCTACCTTTATATATATATATATAGGTTACTTATGATCATTACTTAAATTTTACAGATTTTATTTATAATAAATGTATATTTTGTGATAAAGAACTATTGTAAAAGACATCTTTAGTGACATTACACTAATTATAGAATAAAAAAAGACATTTTGACAGTTTAGCAATGTTTATAGATGTTATATATTTACATAGTTAACAGTAACAAACATTTTTCATTAACAAACAAATCTATGTAAAAATTACAGAACTTATACGTCTTTTGCTGTTCATGTTCACTGATTTAATCTAATTTTAGTTTTGTATTTACGTTATTGAACTTGAATTTGGCAGCATTATAAATTATATATATATCTTTATTTCTATCTTTATATCTATCTTTATTTACAGTTAGATTTTTTTCTGTTATTGTACTTAAGAAATGTTAATATTAATTCAGTCACATTTCTTTTGTAATTTTATAGATATTACACCATTTTAAGATAAATACATTTAAGAAAATGTAATTTATATAATGTAATTTTTGCAGGAAACGATCTGATTAAAAACAGCCTTTTTAAAGGTGCACAGTGAATGTCTTTGCATCCTGTTGCATCTGGTTCAACAGGACGCTGATCTGATCAGGTGGATTAAAATCCATGTTAAAAGAGATGATGACTAGTAAAAGCAGCAGGTGACTGTATGTTGATGTCAGCTGCATGGAGAAGAGGATGATGAGGAGGAGGAGGAGGAGGGGGGGTGAGGGTTGGATGTGACACCGCCTTGCGTTGATGACGCTCGCCGTCGGGAGACATTTGGACAGCCTATGTAACCTCCATATACCGAACAACAAATGCCGCCGGAGATGTGATGCTGCTGGAGTTGAGAAGATGTTTGCGTGGACCTCGAGGCATTAACGCTGTGTTGTCGCGTTGCGTTGTGTTGTGTTGTGCTGCAGCGCGAGGAGAGAAAGAGAGAAAAAACAGAAGCCGAGCGCTATCATCTGTTGATCTGGACTGAAGATAATTAAAGCGCATTATGATGATGATGAACCGCCGCGGTCCGACTTCCAGGTACGTACCGAGAGATAATTAGCAGTGTTAGAGGAGTGGAGGTGCGTGTAAAGGTTCAAAGGTGGAGGTGATGATGATGATGAAGACGATGATGATGGTGGTGGTGGTGGCGGCGTTAATCTGATGCAGGTATGGAGCTATTGGTATGCAGATGGAGACTTCAGAGGTTGCCAGGAAACCCGCTGCTGCATCCGCGCCTGTCGTGTCTTATTTTCCTCAGTAATTGCAGGATACAGGCCTGCACCCATCAATGGCGGGTTGATGTGTGTTATTCAGACGCGTCTGTTGCTTGAATGCACCATTTCCAGAGAAAAGAAAGAAAGAAGAAAAACCACAAGTCATCACATCATCAGCACTGCAGCTCCTTCCATTCATAACACACGCGCGCGCGCGCGCACGCACGCATACAGGCTCAGGGGCTGAAGGTGTTGGTCTGCAGGTTTAACGCGATTCCACTTGTTGGTCCTATAGGTCATATCAGCTGTGAGGATGTCAGAGGAGGTGTAGTGGTTTAGTAACGTGGCCCTTACAGGGTGTAGACAAGATGATCCAAACACCTTAAGAAAAAAAAAAAAAAAAAGACTAACTGCGAATGATGTCAGCTGCAAAAGAGGAAATCAGGAAATCGGTCAGTTTTAAAGAGAGAGCTCCAATCATGTGCAGTGTTAAGAAGAAAAAGAACAATATCGTTAATTAAATGTCTCGATCCATCGTTTGATTATTTTGTAATGAACTGTTCTTATCTATAAGAGTGGAACAACCTTCAGTGCCTCAAACCACAGAGAATTTCCTTAAATGACTCATTTTCTCTAATCAAACCACAGAATCTTAATAGAAAAAATATAGTTTGATTCTGAACGAAGAGAAGAAGAAAATGAATTAGTCACCTATTTGATTGATTATCTAAATTGTTCTTTTAAAAAAAAAAATGTTATTATACAAATCAAATAATTGCCAATTTGTTTCAGAAATAGATAACTGCATTAATCGATTAACAACAGTCACGAGTTTAAATCAAATGAAGCCAAATGACTTAGATACTCTGAACTGTGTCCAGTTGAATTAATAATAATAATAATAATTTCACGGGCTGCGAGGTATCTAATGGAACAGGAAGGAGAGAAATAAACATTGTTCTTCTGTGTCAAATTTAGATTTATTTCTGGATTTTATCAAGTCAGAAATGTTGTTGCTGTTAATTCAGATGAATCAGTTCGTACATTTTATAGATACAAGCTGCGCTGAGGACACATGGGAACTACCGCTGCTGCTGCTTTATGACCTGATGTCATCCACATATGTAGCAGTGTTTGCATTTGCTAGTAGTCTTGTTTTGTCCGTCTGCTTTGAGACGAGATGATTTGAAAGGTGATCGCCCACGGTGCAAAAATCCGTGTCTCGAGTCTCAGGAGGGAGACGTGCAGAGCTCCACAACACACCTGTCGTGTTTATTGTGTTGAGCATGAGTGACATCTCCAGAGCTCACAGGTATTTTTATTCATTTATTTATATATTTATTTTCTATTTTGCATCCCTCCTCCGAGACGTGTTCAACCCTCACAGGCGGTGGGAAGATTGTTCACACCTTTATATCTCTTCCTCCCAGGAAGAGATATTCCTCCCTCTTGCCTCCCGACACAGTCATATTTTTGACTTCATCATAAGCCTTTAACCAACCTCTTCTCAGCTGCTTTGGGAGAAAATCAGCTTAAGGATATCTGTCAAGTCATGCACGTGCTTCAGATTTGAGTTCAGACCATTTGTTTCTGCTCAAAGGATCACCTGCTGTAAAAACAAGACATAGACATATATGTCTCGTGTACGGCTGGCGCGCGCGCACACACACACACACACACACACACATACACACCCGTAAGATCTGTTATGTGCAGCCATATGTGTATATGTTCAGGACATCGAGGTTGTTCGGCGGTGTCATCACTTTTAATTGGGTTGAACAGCTCTGAGGTGCACATGCAGGTCTGGCAGGAGCTGCTCATCACGTGTCACGTGTTCAAACCCGGGATCATTTTAACTGGTTTCACCAGCTTACTATGGCTTTAGCATCTGTGCAGTAAATTTAGGCCATAGCTGTTTTTTTCTTCTTCCTCTGACCGGTGTTTCAAACCAATAAACTCCAGTCTGCCGCTGGTAGTTGGGTTGGTTTGCTTTGCTGTGGCAACATCTCTGCTTGTCCCATGATGAAGCTCAAGTCGAGAGGTAGAGAGAGAAGGGAGAGACGAAGGGAGGACGAGGTAGGAAAAGGTGTTTTTAACAGGAAGCGATTAGACTACAAGGTTGAGCTTTTCATTTAGACGCACAACTTTAGTTTGCACCAGACAGGGACAATATATGCTGCTTTAAAAAAAACCAGGTAGAGCTGGACTGTTCTTGCACTGGTACAGAATAAGAAGTTCGACTAAAATCTGATCTTTCTTTGCAGGTGAAATTTGAGGAGACTGAAATGATTCCAAAGTCAGGAAAATCTCCAGCAGACTCACGGAAAAGCGTCGGCATCCATGAGTTTGCAGCACTTGCCAGATCCTCCCTGAATGGTAACAATATTTTTGTTTTTTACCTCTGATTTAATCGTCTTGGATTTCTGACTCCTGACCTCTTTCTCTCTGATTCTTTGTCTCCAGGTATCTCGCAGGCGGTGAAGGACCACGTGACAAAGCCCACCTCCCTGGCTCAGGGTCGGGTCGCCCACCTCATAGAATGGAAAGGTTGGCCCAAACCCGCCGACCCTCCACCCACCGCTCACTTCAGCTCCTACTGCCACCTGACTGAGGGAGAGAAGGAGGCTCGCTTCGCTGCAGGTATTTATTTATGTGATGCCACAGCAAAAAAAATGTTCCCTACACCGTTTATTTTCTTTTTCTTTTTTATTTCTTCTTCACAGTTTTGAAATGAAACACAAGTGCAGTGTAACAAGCTGTTGCTCATTACTTGTCTGTTTGTGTGGGCATGTGCACGCTCTTATCTAGCTCGGTTTAACAGCATCATCTCCTGGGCGCCTCCCACCTTCTGTCATGTACCTAATCCCCCCTAAAACTCCTGTATGTCCGCGTCCACCCCGCCCTCCGTGCTGTCTCTTGGGTGACGGCTTGTCTTGGTAGCAGATGGTGGCCTATTAGACACTCTCCCAAAACACTTCACTGCCCACCAATGGTACAGCAGCTCCTGTTGTTTTGCTCTGACTCATCGTCTTTGGCGCCCGTGACATCGTCGAGGTTTGATCAAGAGAACTGAGTGAGGGAGAGGGGGAGGGAAGTAGGGTACACAGTGAGTGTACATCCTGTACATCATAAAGTCTGTTTGTTTCTTCAAAACCAACAAGCTGAGATAAGCCTCTATTTTCTTGCTTTATAGATTTCAGGGGAAAAAAAAAGCTTGTGACTCAGCTGTCACCTGACAAAATATTACCAGTAATTATTTTAATTAAAACTGTCAAGGGTTAACACGTTGTCAGTAATGTCCAGATATTCATATATCTAAGACTCCTTGTTAGATACATTTATTCAGTGATGAGTTATAGGACAATTAACGGGATAAAATAAAAAAATGTATTTGTTTCTACATAGTTTTTTTTTTATTTCTTCCCATTTTCCTGTAATTTTTGCTTAAAAAAACAACCTATTAGCAAATTTTACACCTGATTAAGTTCAAATTAGACAATGTCTCTCGTTTTCTGTATCCATCCAAATTCCCTCATTTTCTGGGTGTTGGTAATTATTACTTGATTATCTTTATTATCATAAGTACAAAGAACCCATTATTTCTTAATGGAAGCTTAAGTACACTGCTCACTAACTGCACTTTAAAATCTTCACATTCACACTTTAAATTAGTTTGACTTGATAACAAAAAGTTTGTGAAACAGAAAATGTTTTATTATCTTGTTGTGAGTTAACAGACTGTGTTCCTGTTAGGAGTGGCTGAGCAGTTTGCCATCGCTGAGGCTAAGCTGCGGGCCTGGGCGTCTATAGATGACGACGAGGAAGAGGAGGAAGACTCCAACGATGAAGACTCCCACAGCAACGGCCAAACTCACGCCCTCTCCGGTCAGAGCTCAGGTATCTACAGACACCTCCATTTCGTTCATTTTACCTCATTTCATTCATCGTGGTCATTGTGTGAGTCGTCACTGACAAAACACTTCATTTTCTACCTCCTTCCTCCAATACTCCATCCATCCATCCATCCATCCCCCAGGTGTTCTGACTCTTTGCTCCTCTCTCAGACGCTGTCAATCCTATCAGCGGAGCGCCATGCCAGCCTGAGGGTGACGGCGTTGAGGCACTGCCCTCCAATAGTCCCCTGGGCTCCTGCAACAGCAGCGGCAGCCTGATGTGTGGTAGACCTCCATCTCAAGTTGACCCACATTCATCCATGACCAATTCGCCTACTTTACCCAGCGACTGTATGAGTCCATTCCTGGAGGAAGAAGAGGAGGAGAGGCTGGCCAGTCCTGAAGAGCAGCCGGCTCCTTCGCAAGAGCAGCACAGTGACGTCTGCATCCACCACAAGCCCGAGTGGAGGCCCCGCGGCAGGAGCAGCAGGTTCGACTCCTGCTACTCCACCTCTCACTCCGAGTCTCCCGGGGAGGAAGATGAGGAGGACGAAGAGGAGGAGGAAGGCAGCGTGTTTCACGAGGTGAGAGTGTGGCACTGCAGCCAGAGGAGCTTCTTCTCCGACCGGGCTTCTTCTGGAGTGGCCTCGTTCGACGAGGAGGAGGAGAGGGATGAAGTAGACGAGAAGAAGGAGGAAAAAGAGTATTTGATGTGATGTGTTGTCCATCTTTATGTCTCTTTGAGTCCGTGTTGATTCTGGATATGACATCTGCTTTCACTGTAAACCTCTCTCCTCCTCTCCTTCCTTAATCATCTCTCCTCTCTGCCTTCTGTCTCATCCTTCAGGCCTTTTCATGTACTGATCCTGCGCCGCCGTTTATTGCTGCTGTAAACAGTATAAATATATATATAAATATATATATTGAAGAGTTCAATCAGAATGTAAAGCTGTTGTTCAAACTGAGTTTTGTACATTTTTTTGTGAAGAGTCATGTGTTGCTATTGCATTGGTTTTCTATGGATATTTTGTAGTGTTGTTTTATTCTGGGTCATGCTGTCATGTGGGTCGGGCTGATGTTTGATACTGAATGTCTGAATGTCCTGCATATATAAATATGATTTTTTTGGAAAGAAAACTTTTTTGTCTTTTTATTTTATTTTATCCACCAACCCCACCCCACACACACACTCAAATGTGTTTTTCTTTGAATTTAATCATTCACTCATGTACAAAAACAATTTCATGTTCTCTGAAAAATAACAATGGCTGCTGGATTTCAAATGCATAATTCTCCTATGTACAGAGCGTGTACGTAGATCTCATCCATGTATTTTCATATGTACAAAGCATATACAGGCCAGTGCCATATAAAGGGAGATACTAGAGACTTATTGCTTAACTAGATACGCTGCAAATTAGCTTATACACTCTCTACATTTAACTCCGTATACATTATCTTATATGGCGAGCACTACTTCACATTCTATATGCAAACAAAAAGTTAAGACATTAATAAATCGTCGCGCAAAATGTTTACACAGACAAAAAAAGGAAAAGAAAAGGAATAAAGGAGCCAGTCAGTGTGCGGCGGTGATAATCACATAAGATTGAAATATGGCTCAAAGTCGTTGCATGAAGCTAAAATACTTACACCCATTTAAAGGTTGTAACAAGGACTCACACACACACACACTTTGCTCTACAACAGTTTTTGGACTTTGTGTGGGTTATCACTGTGCTTCATACAGCAAGTTACATGTCTCAACATTGCATTTAAAGGCCAGGCTGGATTAAATGTACTCTGTCATAGAGACACAGTGTAACATATCACGGTGGAAATATCAACAGGCCGCATACGGTACATGTGTGCGTGTTTGTGTGTGTGTGTGTGTGTGTGTGCTCTGTACAACAGCCAGTTTCTCCCCGTCACTCGGAGCTCAAGTGTTGCTCCTTTATCATGCTAAAATACGTTACACGGTAAATTCACGTAGCAGAAGATGTGGAGGCAGTTTCAAAATGACGAGACATGACGTCGACATCGCCCTCATTGAACCAACCTCCGTGAAGCCAAACAAGGCTACATGTGCCGTAAATAATATTCATGGTAATTACAATGTGCTTCACCATTATCAGTATTATCATCATCATTATTTGGAGCCCTGTACTAAGCTTGGTGGACCTTTGGAAGCTGCCTTTGTCATTTTGTGAATAGATCCCAGCTGATAGTGGGTTTATATAGGGATATTAATATTTGAAAATAAAAAATACTGCTATTGATGCTGGGATATGTTGTAGTGTTGTAAACAATGGAGTCTCAACAACTGTAACTGATACTGTAAATGTAAATCTGCTTTACTCTATAACCACATACAACCACCACTACTATATCTTAATATTAACCAACAATTCTATACCTGCAGCTCTCTCATGTGTTAGTCCAGTGCTTGTGAACGGATAGTTTGATTTATACCATCATGTGCTCTTTAGTTTAATTCTCCACATTTTTATTTCTTCTGTGCTTTCTTCTCCAGTGTTTTGCTCCTTTTTTTATCTAATCATCCTGCACTACGTGAGCGTGACTTATTTCGCTCCTCGTGACCTTCGTTGTCGTGTTTGCAGGACGTTTGTTTGGCATGAAGACTCAAACGATACTTAAGAGTCCGGTTTTTAACATGGCGAGGAAGTTTTCAAAAAGTCTCTCACACAAACACACACATATTCACGTACAAACATTTTAAAAGGACAAAACTGGAAATATTCTTTGTTTCCTATTGTCAACAAATCCAATAAAAAAGACCAAACTTTGACACATAAAAACACAACCGAAGACACTGTTGCACTGATCTTTCATACAAATCCTACAAACTCTGTCTAAGTTATTTACAAATACCACCTCAATGACCTAATTCAGGACCTTATTTTAATGGTGTACCACGTCATTGCATCAGCTGACATTCATCACACTAAATTTGGGCAATAACCTGAATACAAAGTCTTGTATAACTGTAAACACACAGTTGAGGAGAAAATGTGCATTAATCTGCAGCTAAAAATAGTCCTAAACAAATGGATGACTCTTGTTTGGGTGAAATTTTCTAAAATCTGCAGCAACCTGCTTTTAAAAAAATGAAATTATTTTTACAAATTTGACAAACTTCAACTCAGCCTCTAGGTCATTTTCACATCATTTAATTTTTAGCCGATAAGGACAGGGGCAGTATCCAACTAACCGACACTTATCCAATGAAACGCACCACAGCATTTATAGCTGCAGTTCATTTCCAAAGGTCTTAAAGTGCCACTACTGCTATTAAACTACCTGTTAAATAATATGAAATGTTTCCACATTAAAACAATCTATATTTCTAATAAACTACATCATATTTTGATCCAATCTGATCACTGAGTGTTTGTTTCAGAGGAGGATTCCTCTGCAGATTCAGTTTCCTGTAAACCCCTCCACCCCTCCCACCCTGAACGTCTGGATCAGAAGTTATCAGAAAAAGAAGGCTGATTAGCAGGAAGTCGACTGGTAGCCCCTCTGGGGCCATTGTTAAGGTTGAACTGCTTTATTCAGTGCTCTAACTGGTTTTTATCTGGTCCATTTGTTTTGGACAAGAGGAGACCTCTGTGGATAATTTGACTCCTGAACGATTAACACTGAATGAATCCTAACCAAGTGAAGCAATGACTGTGAAGACAACAACTTCCTGTGATGCCAGGCTGCTTTACAGAGGTCTGGTAAACTCACGTCTTTCTAATTTCACACCCTCGGACTCAGCTGACGTCGACTCAAGTGACAAAATGATGCGTGAAATCAGAGATTCGAGTCTTCATGCTTATAAATACTCTATATATTGAGTATATAATATATAATGTAGTATATAATAAGTAGGTATAAGTAAGTATATAATATATAATGAGCTTGTGTTAATTTTAGATTTTTCTCAGGATTTGTTGACAGTAATAAAAAAGAAAATACCAGTTTTATCCCTCACCAGCACAGTTTGCAACAATACTAAATGTCACATCTACACGTACTCACTCTCACTTGCTCACTCACACCACAACGTTAGAAACTCATGTATCTAGGCTGGACTCGGAGGTGAGTGCGACCCCTACAAATGTAAGAAACGTCGACATTCATGAGGCGACAGGATGGATCTGATCATTCTGATTGATCCTCAGTTTGGGCGGGGCTGCCCTCTCCCTCTGGCTCTGATTGGTCCCTGTTCAGAGATGGACTGCCCTGTTCTTGCTCCTTTTCGTCTGGCTCAGGAGTTTGGGTTGGAGGGTCATAGTCACAGGCCAGCTCCGATTCCTCGGTGTGGGAGGGGCTGCAGTCAAAAGTAAACTCTGATTGGTCCTCGGCAAATGAGGGGCTTTCCTGGAGCACCAACTCCGACGACTCATTCGTGATGTCGCCGGGGCTGGTTTCAAACTGCAGTTTGGTTTGGTCCGAGAAGTTGACGGGGATCTCTTTGTAAGCGAGATCGGGCTGGTCCCCCACGTCAGGACGGTTGGGTTCCCGTGGCAACGAGAGCCCCCTGTGGCGGATGCACAGCTTGTGTAATTCAGTCACCTCGGACACATTTGTGGTGTTCCCACTGTCTCTGAAACTGGCCAACGGAGGGCGCACTTTTACTCCAGTCACCGTCACTGAGCCCTCGATGGCTTTACGCAACTGGAGAAAAAAACATCACGAAAAAAAGAAAGAAAGAAAGCACAGCCAGAGGAGGTAAAACAAGATGGGAAGAAAAGGGAAAGACAGATAGCAAGATTAAATAATTACATCCAGAAAATATCAACATCATTCACTCATATCCAAACCCAAAGGAACACGCACCTCTTTGAGAGAAACTACGCCAACCAGGCGTCCCATGCTGGTCACATAAGCGTGATCCAGCCCCAACAGAGAGAAGATGGTGTGAGTCTGTGGAGGAGCAGAGATGGGTCATGGCCTGGATACAGACTCACAGAGGTGCAGGGGGTCATTTGCATTTTGGATCAGAAGTTAACTGTAATACTGGGATCAGACTGGATGATATTTTTCTCTCCTTAACATGATCATTGTGCCAAATCGGGCAATGATAGAGACAGACCACATTTCATACACCAATCACAGTTTAGGTGTGTTTTATTGAGGACAATGCTCTACCTTTTGCCTGTCAAGAACCAAATCAGGTGGCTTTTGTTTTATTAATAAATCTCAAAGTTTACTTTATGATTAAACTCACAGTGAAACTACATTTTGAAATCATCACATTTGTGTAATTTATCACATTCCCACAGGACTCTGAGGTAACTGCTAAAATACAGCAACATTTTTCAGGAGGTGTGTGTGTGTGTGTGGAGGGCGTCTATATTGTGAAACATTCATATTTTGTGATGAGGAAAATTACCTACTGTGATGAAAAGGTCAATTTAATTTCAGCCGTGTGTTCTGGTGCTTTTTGTTGACATTTTACCTTGTGCAGAGATGTTTGCTCCACCAGCTGGAAGGGCGCAGGATCGATCTTACAGTTCTTGAAATCCACCGCTTCATCAAGCTGCTGCTCCTCCCACTCGGCTACCTGAGATCAGAGAGACGATGAGACACTTACGACTTTGAAATGAAAGTTAAAAACTCAATTTTGTACTTTTTCCTTCTTTTCTTTTTTTTTTTGTAGAGATGTGTAGATCTCACCTCTGATGGAGTCATGCAATCTTCCACTTCAGAAGAGTCCTGAAAGAAAAAAAAAAATAAGTAAGATATACATTGTCCCTACAAATGCTCAAAGTGAAAACTACTACTCAAAAGTATCAGTTGGAGCATTATATTCAATATTGTGAAAAATGCATACATTTTACAGTAGAAACACTTTAAACCTATGTAGATTTACAGAGGTAAAGGTAAAAGTGAGGTCAAACAGTGCACCGAAGAATCAGCCACCTTAAAATAAAACCCAACACGAATCCTCCACAACATACAGCCACACGGGAAAAAAAACACAGACAACAGCTGAGAGTGAAAGCTGATGAAACACTTGGTTTAAAAACTGACAAGTAAACCTTTAACAGTTTCAAAAAAATGCCCCACCTCTCTCTCTCTCATACACACACAGTATCCCTCGCTCTCTCTGTAAAGCCACTGTAATGCTTTGATCAGTGCACCACAAATATTTTGGTCCAGCACTCACTACGTGCGTGTCGCAAGGCAACGGTTACTAAGCAACAGTCTCTAAGCGGCAGACAATCTTACCGCCATGGAGATCCTCACACGTTTGGGCTTGGGCTTTCTTTTTTCAGGAGGAGCCGGCCCAGCCGGGCTCTTCCAGCCGAGGAGAGAAGGCATCAACACAGCACAGCATTAACACAGCGTCAGAAACTGGACAGTTTTACCCTCCGAAAACATGGCATCACCGCAACATCGCATCTCAGTCTGACTTCTGCAGGGAGAAGTCTCCATGACGTGAGCACAATGTTGCTGAAAGGGTATAATTACTACACCACAGATGAAGGTGAGGGTACAAGAAACCCAATGTAAGTACAACATTGGATCACAGATACACTGCCAAAGTACAGGCTTTTAAACATCATATATTTCAGCATCTTTTTTTTTTTTTGGTTAAGTAGTTTGAGCTCTCATCAGGGTTCTCATGCTTTCTAAAACATCAAATTCAATGATTTCTCAAGCACTCTCCAGCCTCGTTTCCACCAAATTCACACCTAACGCGACGTAACTGGAGACACAGAGCAAAGTTAATTAAGGTTATGATACTAAGAATCTTTAAAATGTGAAGAAGAAGCTTTAAAGTGGCTCACAGATGACAATTAATAAAGAAACAGAGATTTATTTATTTGAAGTTTAGTTGAAGAGCTAATAGACGGTGACAGAAACATATGAAGATCTATGTTATTATATGTTAATTGTTAATATGTTATATGTTAATTCAAGCACTTTCAGTGACCTATTTATATTTTCAAGGCATGTATTATTTTCCATCTTAATAAACAAACTTCCCTTGAGTCTCTCTTGAGTGTCTGACAACTACTGTCAAGCTGCCGCTGCACATGAGCAGTGAGGTAAATTAGATGTGAAACCTTTTTCACAACAAACACAAGTGTAACTAATACTGTTATTTATTTCTGTATTGCGTTAGAGTAAGAGCTGGAGTTGAGCACCCTCCACCAGTGCTTTTCCTGCTGTGAAGGTATTTTTGGAAAACCTTGATCGCCACCAGAATTTTGAAAACAACTGCGGCGTGTCTGAAGTATTTGGCCGCACAGCACGAGTTTGCACCGGCGCATCAGAGTCGACCCAAAAAAAATGCTCAAATGTAGGATGTTCAAAAACATTTGACGGGCAGTGGATGTGTTGCGTAGTGACGGGGCAATGACTCACAGAAGATTTAAAACTAAAAAAGCTGCGACCGTCAGCAGGAGGATTTCGCAGAAAAACCCTGCTGGGTTGATCCTGTCAGCAGGAGGAGGAGGAGGAGGTGGACGGCATATGCGTGGACTTAGAGAGAGCACACACACACGCACACACACACTCCTATACAATATGTGGCACACTCTTACAGCACGCTTGCACCCATGCATTTTATTTTTCCCATTTTCTCACTCCTGCTCACCTCCAACAGCTCCTTGTCTTGTTCAGCACACGACAGAGTCTGAGAACCTCGGAGAGAAAACGACAATCAGTTTTTATTTAATAAATTGTATTGTGACCTTTTTTAAATGATTTTTTCCCTCTGTATTCTATACAGTGTTATATTGTACTGAAGTAATAACATCTGACAACACGATTGTCTGTACTTTACTTGAGTTTTTTTTTATTGTTCTGTCAACTTTCACTTTTACGTCACTACTAACTTAATGACATACTTTTATACATTTTCAATGTTCATTACAAAACTCAGATGAAAGTAAATGTGGTGTTTTCTCTTGCTCCGGTTTGCTCTGAGTATACTTGTGGCTGTCTAGACTATCAAATCATGTCTGAGGGTTGATGTAGGCTCCATCTTAAAGAATGGATGAGATGGAGAAACTTAAGAAATATGTCAATATCAAACAGAAATTTAATGGAAAAAAGAACAACTTTTACTTTAGTTCAGACTTAAGACATTGTCTATAAAGTCTGTTGTAGGCTCCATATTTAAAGTGCTGTTAAACTTCATAATATTCTTCTGTTTTTATCAACATGTACTTTTACTGTACAGCAAATACTTGATACTTAAAGACTGTTGCTTGTTGCTACCAAAGTCAATTTTTGGTCGATCTATACTTCTACTCTAGTGTGACTTTTAGGCACTTCATACAACACTGATTCCACATCAGTGCTCCTGTGTGTGTCCCACCGTGTGTAAGATACATACTATTTGGCGTCTCAGCGTCACTGATGGCGGACACAGTTTTCAAGGCAGATTTCAGAGGAAGCTGAACGTTGGAAACCACTGGACTGAAGGAGGAAGACTCCTCTGTGGAGATCTACGTGGAAAACATATTAACAGAAGAGGCCAGACACAAGCACACATGCGCGCACACACGCACAGATAACACAGAGAAGACGAATACGAGCACATGCACGTAAACAAACAGGACAGCACAGGTAAGGGCACAGACGACAGAGACACAGAAAACATGTGTTAATGAAAAAAGTAGAAATAGAGGACATTTATACAGTTAGAAAAAACTTACCACAACAGTTGTCCAAAAACTCCATCTGTGCCTTTACCTACTGTTACATGCGTCACACATGCTTGTGTTTTCATCCACTTAACAGTCTACAGCTACAACCCAACCCAAGCCAGACTAGGCCGCAGCCCAGCGCTGGCACCCCCGGACGCCTCACACCTGTTGGGTGCTCACCAGGAAGCGGACCCCTTGGCGAGCGCTGGTCGAGGCATTGATGTGGGTGTGGGCGCAAGGTGAGCTGGGGGTGCTGTCGGTGGTGAGGCTGGGGAGGTGTTCGTTGGTGCCGTTGTCCTGGGCCAGCTGACGGAGGTACTCCAGCCTCCGCTCGCGGCCAAGCTGAAGAGAGAGCAGAGACTGTAGCTGCAGGCGCTCTATGGAGCCCAGCAGGATCATAGAGTCTGAAGGAGAAACAAAGAAAAACTGTTAAAAAAAAAAAAAAAAAAAAAAAAAAAGGACGAGGCAGAAAAAAAGCACATAACACAGAAAAAAAAAAATTAACAGTCTGTTAAGAAATGTATCTATTGTAATATTGTAAATTTTGGTAGAGTTACTAGAGATAGATAAAATTCAAGAAATAAAATAATCACATGTTCAGAGTGAGCTACTCATTGCACCAGATACATTTTGGTCAATAGCGAAAAAAAGTTATTCAGGTTTGACAGTCACTTCTACTTCCTGAAACATTCAAATATTGCCTCAATGCAAGTTCCAGTGCATTCAGTCAATTAGTACATTTAGGTTTGTTTATTTCTAGATGGATTTCTAAATGCAGCAAAATGACTTGTAAAGTTGGCTAAAAGTATCTGGGCAAAAATACAGCCAACTGTTACATTTTTCATTCCAAATCCACAAGCATTAATGAGCTGCCGTGCGATTTCAGACCTGGCTTCAGGCATTCGCTCACATCCAGTTACATTAAGATAATAAAAGTCAGACCTGATGTTAGGCGGCTCGTTCGAGGTCTTATCATAAGCAGGGTCATTAAAATTTCTGCTAATTGGGGCAAAGAGGTCAAACAGTACATACTGCAACAATGTACATAAACTTACCTCTAGATTCAACCAGGGCCAGTGTTTTGAGCTGACCGGTCAGTAGCATCTCCTGCAGGTCCCGATAGGAAGAGTTTAGAGTGATGTAGCGGACGTCCCTGACCATGATGTCCTCTACACGGATATTATACTTTCTGAGGGGTGGAGGAGAAGAGAAATTAGAGGTCAAATGATGAGAAGAGGGAGGAGTGGCAGCAAGACAGGGAAGGAAATGAAAGGGAAGACAGGTAGAAACAAGATGAGTAAGTAGAAGAACAAAGAATCACTGATATGGGGGATAACTCCACACAGGCTGCACTCACTCATGATGTCCCATGCCGAGCTCAGGCAGGTAAGGGAGTTTCTTGATGCGGATGATGGAGTCATACAGAGACGGTTGGAGGGCCTGGGCCACGGCGTTGGCCAGGATGACGGCAATCATCACAGGCAGGATGTGGGAGATCTGACCGGTCAGCTCGAAGACTATGACTGCTGTGGATACAGTGTGGGTGACTGCTCCAGACAATGCTGCAGCACCTGAGTAGGAGGAAAGTGAATTAAAGATAAATCATTTCTCTGCGTCTAGTCTCCTTTCAGCCGGTCACATAGAGCTATTAGAGGAGCGTTTAGTTCGTCATCAATCATGTTTTGGACAGGAATTAAAAATGAGACGTGTTCATTATGCAATGTTAAATGTGAAAACAAGAGTGTGCTGTTAATCAGACTAGAGTTTACTGGAAGACTGCGAACGCAAACAGGATTTTCTGCAGGACGTCACTGTAATTCATAACATTTAATGTCATCCTGTCGCACTAACCAGTGACTCACGATTGTGGCAATTTTGAGTTGAATGATTTTCTATTTTACTTCACTCCAAAACATAAGCCTAATGTTTGACTTAAGTGGGATCAATTTTCATCAGTCACATTGTATAAGCTGCTACGAAATTATAAAAATAAACACAGCTTTGCCGCTGCAGTGATTTGGCTCACGTGGGAAAATTAGTGATCAAGGACAATTAGATGTATGAAGAAAAACACAATAAAACAAAAGAGAGTAACTCACCAACTACAGCATAACCACCAGGAACTATGGGATACACACTACCGTCAGCATGTATACCATCAGGAAACATGGCTGCCATAATCTCACCGACAAGTCTGCCAAACGCTGCACCTGTTCATCACAGCACAGACACAGCAACAAGTTATTTTAAGAAGTTCTTACTGCTGCGGGCGAAACCAGCAGAAAAGAACATTTTATTCACCGATGAGGAAAACTGGCATGAAGGCTCCGCACGGAACAGGCATGGTGGTGGCCACAGCGGACATCCAGAACTGAAACGAGGAAAGAGTTTGCTTGGGAAATCATCATCAAACCTCAAATTGTCACGCATCAAATGTTAGACTTACCTTCATGATGATGAAGAGGATGAGCGTGATGAAGACGTTGACCTGTGGGTGTTTCCAGGCATGGTGGTGGCTGATGTAGTCGAACTCCTCGGCCACGCCCTGACGGCACCACGTACGGTTGTCGAACAGTGCGACCAGAGACTCGTGCTGCGTCAGCTGATAGTTTGATACAAGGACAAAAAAGTTGTATGAACGTTTGTTTACTGCAGATCTGAGACTACACTAAGATTTAGGTGGGATGAAGTCACTTAGATTTAGAGATTCCTCTGGGAACCGTGAAAGTGTCCATTGTTCAAAACTTTGCTCAGATGCATCTACCAGCTGTTGAGTGTGAATTTGTGTGTGCACCAAAGTTTCCAACTGTCCAAATGACAGGAGTCCTTCCCAGCAAAATGCTCTCTCAGCTCACTTGCATTTCTGTCTTTCTTTATTTCTTGTTCAAAGTCTGAGAGTTGGCTCAGAGTGAAAGGAGACGGCTTGTTGGGCAGGATGACTTTTCAGTGTGGCAGATGTGCAAGCGACTTGTTCTCAAAAAACTGTGTGCTCTGCATCTCTGCCTATAAAAGCTGAAATTACACTTCACTTTTTTTTTTTTTTTTTTTGACATATGTTTAACTTTTCCAGCAGCAGCACATTTTGAACCAGGACCTTTACTTTTTACTGCAAAGAGCAGGTTTTACACTTAGTTACATTAATCGTGGGTAGAAAACTCTAAATATAAAACAATACTAACCCTAAAACAACAACCACCTTAAAGAAGAAATATTTAAATTTTGCCACCATATTTTCAGTTTCAACATCTGCACATGTTCTCTGACAGCAACTTTGGTCGTCTTAAAACTGATCCTCTGGAAATCACAACAGCACCATGCAGTTTATGCTATAAAGTGTGAGGATCAAAAAACAACCTATGCCCCGACACCAACTCTCACTTCATCTAAAATTATCATCAATCATTTAGGAACGATAGAGACGGGCTCCCATACTGTCAGAGGAGTGTGAAAGTGTGTTCTCACCTGTCCAGCCATGAATTGCCCGAAGCCCGGAGGGAACGTGAGCGTGGAGACGAGCAGGGTGACGAGAGCCGGATACACCAGACGCCTGACAGGAAGAGAGGGACTGCAGGGTCATTAATTGGTGCGCTTGTCACGCTTTATGTGCATATTTGATTTCTAGGTGGTGAGGATGGAAAAGCTATAAATACTATAAATACTAGCTATAAATAAAATCTCTCTGCGACGTGGGTGGAAGTGATCCAATTTATACCAGGGCCCATTAACACTGTGACGTAAGACCGAGCCAATTTTAAATATGACTTTGGGGGCACATGAGCCAGATTTTGATCCTCTAGGTTGTAATTACAGTTTAACGGGTTGAAATGTGGATTCTGGATGAGTGATTTTAGACTTAAGAAGTTACAGATCAACATATTAATTTAGGTAGATGAGAAAATCCCCCAGACAGTAAACAGAAAAAAAACATAGCCTGGTTCTGTCTAAAAGGTAAATAAATAAATATAATTAATACACAAACCAGATATTTCATGTTAATTAGTGACCTTTAGGGGTGTTAGTAAGCAGATTTTACCACCTTTGGACAGAGCCAAACCAGCTGTTTCATCCTGTTTCCAGACACTAATTCAATTTGCTGCTGCTGTGGCGCATTTCTTATTATGTCACATGGTTTCTTTAAGGTGGGAAAAGAGACAGAGGAAATGTTCTGTGCAAGATGAGGGATCAGATACTCACTTCCTCAGCAAGAACTTGTTAATAGTCTTCTGTTTCCTCATGCACTCTACAATCAGCCTGTTCAGGTAAACAAACAGAGCGCCGCCAAAACCACAAGCAATCCTACAAACAGACAAAGACACATCTGTTTAGTTTGTTGAAAGTAAAACACAATCACTCCATGACTGAAATACAACTTCAGCTTTGCTTCACTTGGTTAATCAGTTTGTTTATTTTTTGTTTTCTGAGGCTCTTTGAGAGGAAGCCAACCAATGACAATTTACTGTTTTCTCTATTAAAGCATCCAACAAATCAAATCTGGCAGGCCGTGATTATACCACAGGGTCTACTTTAATCAGTAAAAAGTTAATTTCTTGCCTCATTCATCAAATACAATACATGCCCTTCTGACTCGCAACAGGAATGTGAATGTAGAGGGAGAAAGCTGAATGCGAGCTCAGATTTCCTCATTAATTCAGATGCCAAACTGCTCTGGGATCAGTTAGATGTGACGTCAGTCCGAGAGGAAAACTCACCCGAGAATGGCGAATGCAGGCAGCTCCTGAAGGTCAAACGGGAAGTCCAGACGGAAACGGGTCTTAAAGAGAGCAGTGATGGTCTCTGAGGAGAAAAAGGACTGTTATTAGTTAAAGCAGAAATCTCCATACACCATCCAGTATCATGTATGTAATATAATGTAATATATATGTAATTTAATATAATGTAATGAGTTCTGTGATGCATCGATCACATTAAATAATGGTATTCATGCTGAACTGACTGATAATATAAAGTGTAATAAAACCTTTTCAATGTTTCTTAATTTGCTTCAGCTCAAATACTCCTATTATCATCGGTTTCAGACACACATGACGACTCAAGTAAGGTCATTAAAGCAAAATACATCATTATAAAGGCAGGAAAAGGACAAATAATCAAATAAGTGATACTTGATGTTTTACCTTCCTCCTGATTCCACACAGCCAACACTCTGAATATGAAGGCACTGAAGGTGGCAGCGAAGAAGCCCCTCCAGTAGTTCCTCACCGCGAAAAACGTTGATGTTACCTCAATACTAAACAGCACCCCTGCATAACACAAACAAATAGACAAATACATTGTCTATATCACCACACTGTATAAAATTCTGGTTGAAATATCCCAGTTTGAAGTAACTCTTATAAGATAATACATTAACTAAAAAATTATTTAATTTTTTTTAAAAAGATATTCAATGTACTGTCTCCTTGATTGACTAGTGTATCTTTATAGAAACAACTTAGTCATTATAGCATCTGAATTGTTGATTTATTAGACAACAGTAAACTGGACCTTTGCTCCTTAGGCCTTCCTAAGATAATCAGTGACAGTTTTTGTCTGAATAAAAATAATAAATATTTCATCTTATGACAGCTTCTGATCCTTATTAGTATTTATCAGAACCTGAAATAAGCTGATGTTTCTAACCCTCACATGTGGGTGTTAGTTTATGTTGATCATTGTTTTTAAAGTGTAAATCCTCTTCTCCTCAGTCTAGTTAGTGTGATAGTTAGTTAATGTGCTGTTCAGGCTGCACCGTAAGTCAGGATGATCTGGTCCAGCTAATCAAAACAAATGAGGCAGAGTGTCAGTCATGTGCCAAAAAAAAAAAAAAACCTTCACTTGCCTCTTGTGTTGCCACGAGCATCTATTCTATTCTACTCTGCAGACAATACACACAAGAATGTGACAAAATAATGTCACGATGGTTGACTGATAAGTTCACAACCTGAGGCAGAAGGACACGAGTTACACCGCTCTTATTACAGTCTTGTGCAGTTCAACTCGTTCTGTTAAACTGTGGCATTTCTAGTACGTTTTCTAAAAATGACATTCTGCCGTCAGCCAAAAATTTATCAATCAACACTCTAGCTTGTTTTTGGTTTTCGCTATCGCAGTCTTCATCAGTCGATGATGTGAGACACGGATAAAAACTGTGTTATGCCACTCAAAGCTCTGGAAAAGAGCTACTAAGAGGACACCGTGTTGAGATTATTTTGTCAAACTATTATCTCACAGATCAGACTTTGACTTTTCTACTTGAGTGAACATGTCTATTACAATAAAACACCTCGTCAGTAGCATCTAACAGTTTTTTTAATTATTATTATATTTTTGTCAGTGCTAGAGGGAAAAGCTCACAGAGTGTACAAAATTGGCAAAGATTCATTCTCTGGGAAACATAAATGGGCCAAATAAACCTCAAGAATCCCTTAAATTGTAGTTTTTAATATTTATTGTGTGCAAAACAAAAAAAAAATGTTTAAATGACAGCGTAAACTCACTAAAACTGAATTAATTTCTGTGAAAGTCATCGTTTTCTCTGTCAAAAATACACTTAAAGTGTTGAAGATTTTAATTTGAACATTGGTGAATTTCCAGTGGATTAAGTCAAAAACTCCACAACAGCAACAGAGTAGTAGTGAAAATCACCTGTCAGTTTTTAGTCCTACCAACTCCACAGACACACTTAGCAAACTGTCACTTTGTTTTCACATTGCCATTCGATCCATATTTATTATGAAAATAGAGGAAAGCTCACAGGAGTCATCTAAAATAAAGACATGAATATCTCTGAACGATTTATTGTCAATCTAGGCACCAGTACAGATACGGTTTGTTGCTCTGAATCACAGTTAGATGGGGAGAATATTTACCCTGGAAGCAGCGGAAGATGCCAGTATCGGTCACTTCATCAGTCTAATTAGCTCCCGTAATTATCTACCAAAATTAGATACCATTCAATCAGAGGCTGCAGCCACATTTGTCTTCCTACCTCCAATCGGGGCAGCGAAGCAGCAGCCCACACCCACTGCACACGCAGCTGACAACATCTCCGTGTTCCTCAGCTCGTTCTGTTCGAACAGAGTCAGATATACACAAAGATAGACACACACACACACACACAGCCATACATTCAAACACACACACCAACAGGTACATGCAGTTGCCACAAACACACAGTAGGCAACGAATGCATTTCTCATGAAAAGAAAAACAAACAAAACAAAAGTCACCAACTGTTTTCAAATGCAGCATTTACACTGTAAAGCTTTTGCTCAATCTTTTCACTTTCGATGTGATTACATACATGAGCGGTGGCGGTAGGTGAGAGGCCATAATTGAAAACACAGGATTGAGTGTTGGAATCATGGCATGAGATGTTTGTATTAAAGCAAAGGTAACACAGATCGATGCCTCGCTGCGACGCTTCACTGAACAGAATCAAACACAGCGCAGACAAATGGAAAGGCATCAATCTATCTCAGCCTCTGAAATGGGCAGCATGGATTATTAATGTTGATGGATTTCTGACACATGCATCCATACCTTGCTTCCCTCAAAGGGTTCTTCCTTTAGCAGTAAAAGTAAAATCAAAAAACAGAAAAAACAAAACAAAAAAACAAAACAGAAATATGTGTGAGTGGAGGTTACCTTTTTTAGCTTCCTCCTGGAAGATATCCAACTCATTATCCAAACCACACAAAATCAAACAAGCAGCCAATGAGCTTCAGCAAACAGTCTTGATCCCACAGTGAGCTGAATTAACATGTTCCAACACTGATTATGTTTAATAGCTACAGTCGAGCATTAGACTATTTGAGTCTTTCTAACTGTGCTGACATGTGTTTTTCTTCATCCACAACATGGAAGTCTGTCTTCCTCCATTACTGATGGTGATGCAGGTACATAGAGGACACAGCTCTCCCAGTAGGAGACGCACAGCACTTTGTCCAGTGCAGAAAGAGACAGGAACCCGGGGTGAAGTCTCACATGAGTGGAGGCGAGAGAGTGTCCTGGAGAGTGGCAGAAAGTCAAAGAGACGTCAAAGACTTTTCAGAGTGAAGCTCTCCTCGTGTGTAGTTCTATTATTTCCTTTCTAATATTATTACAGAGACCAAAGCGCAGAAGATGAAAAAGGAGAAAATCCTTTCAAAGTGGTAATTGCCACTTTGTGCTTATTTCTTTCAAACAGTTAAACTTCTATGCTACTAACCAGTCAACCTCCTGTTGTAGCTGTTTGCTCATTTTTTCCTTTGATTTGATCTCAGCATCTAACTCTTTTCACACATTCACTGTTGTATGTATAACTTTAACTTTCAATTTATATTATGCATATATATATATATATATATATATATATATATATATGCACTGTAGGACACGAAACTTGACTCTTACTTCTGCAAAAAGATTTTAGCATCATGTGTTGTTCAGGAATCTTTTTAATATCATAGTATTTACTTTTTAAGGGTTAACTGGCTTGTTAAGTGTTTTTTGCTTCAGATTACAGGCTAAACATGGATTTTAGAAACAATTTTCCATTACATAAAACATCAAAGGTAAATGCTAAAATTTGGAGCAAGTCCCTGAAGGTACATTAAAAAAAACTTGTGTCTTTAGAAAAAACATTGTTTGGGACATTTACCAGGGAGGAATAAAGGGTAGAAGTGGTCTGGTGGTCAAAGAAGTGGTTAGTGATAAAGGAGTCCCTGAAATAATCCCCAGATTATGGGCGGCTAATGACGAGGTCCTTAACTCTCAGCTGCTCCAGTGGAGCAGCTCATTGGCCAACAAAACCTCAGGGTTGTGGTTTGTACACGAGTAAGTGTGCGACTATGAGCAGGATGCTGCTGGAAAACAGAGCAGCGCTCTTTCTGAAAACAGGTTATAAAAGGAAATGACTGCATTTGACATCTGTCAAATGCATGTGAAGGAGCAGTGTAACTCCCACTACAGAACAAGTTCAAACCATTAATCATTAATTCAGTTAATGATGATTTATTCAAGTCATGAATTAATCATCATTGACTCAAATCATTATGCACAAGCAAATGAGACAGATTACAAGGAACAACTTTCTAATGAAGTGATTTCTAGCAAGAATTTGAAAAAACTATTGAATTAACCAAAAGAGAAATAGAATTTTTTTTTTAATTCAATTGTTAAACTTTTTAGAAAATGTATCTCCCTACACCGCACTATAGATGAAAGAGTGCTCTTTTTTACAGTAGGTACAGTCATTGAAGTCTGGAGGCAGACACTACTAAAATACGTTTTAGATTAAAGTCATTATCATTTTATTATTAAAGAGAACAAATAAATCTAATTCATCAAAAGTCAAGAAAGTTATTTCACTAAGTTTAAGTTGGACGATATTTCTAAGTCTCTCATCACAGCCTGCAATGCAGATGGATAATTAATGATAAAAATGAATGCATGGTATGTTGATTAAAAAACATTATTGATTTTGAAGAGAGGACATTCAGTTGGAAAATGCTGCTCCAGTTGGAGTGACGATCAGTGAGCGTCTTCAAAGCTCAGTAACTCCAACAAATGTGAACTTGTGCGCCTGAAAGTCTGTTTTAATGCGTTTTATGCGTGACCACTCTCACCATGTAAATCCCACCGAAAAGAGCGGCCGTGAATTTGCTCAGGAGAGCAGCGCAGAGGCTGGCGACATGGACGAAGGGTCCCTGAGAGGGAGGATGGCAGAGAAATAAGGGGGTTAGCAAACAGCGTATGACTAAGAATACATTTTAGCACCGAGTAGTTGTTCGCTGTTCACGCTCAAGTTGAGAGGCATCGTTCAAAACCTTCGCAAGATTAAACACCGCTCAGATTCAGTTTACAACTTTACTACACTCCCCAAGTGGGAAATGCGAGTGCTCTTAGCAGCAAATCACTTTTTCAAAATTTTATTCTTGCAGTCATGTCTTATAGTACCATTAAAGTCACTGTCAAGCCATCCATCTTGTGTAAATTGTATGGCAGAGAAGACCGTTATTGGACGAGATGAAGGAGAAATAAACCGCCTACCTCCTTCCCCAGAGGCATCCCACTGCCCAGAGCGCACGTCAGACCAATGACTTTGGCCACAAAAGTCTTAAAAGTCAAGTACTCCTTCAGGACCACCCCCCTCAGTATCGTCTTCATCTCAGGAATCCCTGAACCTGCAAAATGAAAACAAAGAGAAGCCAGGTGGGATGGTGAAGTGAAGAGAAAAGATGAGTCGAAGGAGAGCAATTACAGAGGGATAAGAGGAATAAATGAATAGGGAGGGGGAGGATGGGGTGAGGGGACAAACTGATTGATATTCATATAGTATTCTGTATGCACATCTCATCAGACGTATATTTCCTGGATTTCCTGTGGATGTGACCCCTGAGAAACAGAAACATACATCACATGTCCTTGGGGGCCTCATGTGGAAGTATAGGGCCAGTTCTATTATCCATAAGCTACAGATACAAATTCACATGCTTATGCATAATTAATTTTAATGTGTGTGTGTGTGTTGTGTGTGTGTATATATCTTACCAACGGCCTGAGGCGCCAGTATCTGTGTGAATCCTGCTGAGAAAGTGATGAGCACTACAGGGTAGGTGACCCAGGCAATGTACTGCAGAAGCATGTTACTGTCCAGTCCACCATACATCCACTTCTGTGCTGCACATACACACACATAAGTAACTTCATCACAGTATAATGCAACAGAAAACCACATTATTTTATGACCAGCTCCTCTCACGACTATTAACAATATAGATTTATAAGTTGCGAACAAAGTCGCTTGATTTTTCTACTCCTCATTACCTCATTGTGCTTCTATCTCTGCCTCATTCGGGCATTTATCTTGACCTTTAGTAGCCTGGCGCCCTCTGCTCATTCATCATTTAGCTCTCTTGCAATCAAATTTAGCTTTTTATAAGACAGGAAGAGGAGGAGGAGGAGGAAGAAGAAACACTAATTGGATCCTTCAGAGTCCTTCAAACTTTAGAAACACCAACCATTCGTCAGGAGCCATAGGGAGCAAAAGTTACGTGAACTTCTGACCTTTTACGAGCTTATGGGTCAATCGAAGGGTAGTATTTCCTTTGAATAGTTTTATTAGACTCTTTTGGGAACTGGCAAAATAAAACCACATTTACATTTAGTCGTTTAGACATAATGATACGGCTCCAGTGCAGATTAAGTGTTAGTTTGAGATGTTAAGGTGTTAGGAGAGATTATGTGCGATAAAGAGGGACTCCCCTGCTCTGAAAACATCTGGGAGCTTGTTCCACCATCAGGGAAACACAAATGAGAGCAGTCTGGTCTGCAATTGTCTTGTGCAAAAGGGAAGAGCAACGAAGATAATGTTCTTTAGAGGAAGACCAGGTGGTTTGAGAGGTGAAATTAACCTGTAATTTATTAGAAAAGGACGAAGTTTGTAGCAGTTCTATGTTACTAATCATCTCACATCCTTTTTAAAGCCCAATGTGGCTGCTTATTTTATATGTCAGTACAGTCTGCCTCACAAAGTAGCACTAGAACTAGAATTCCCGCTGTGCAGCTGTATAACTCCACCAAACCGTTTAGTTGCAGGTAATAAATGCTTAAATTCATGAGTCATGGCCGAGCAGCCAAGATTGCTGCTCGCGGTCGTAGTGACCTTGACCTTGACCAAAATCTAATCTGTTCATCCTTGAGTCTCGGTGACATTTGTAGCGATTCAGCTGTCACTGAAGCAGAGGCATAAAAATTACCAACAGGGTGTAATTTCCTTCTCTTGATACAAGAGAATGAAACTACACAAAGAGGAAACAGCTGATTTGTTTGTATTTTTTGTTTTTCCAGGTAGAGAAGTCATTCACATATGTACATTCAACCACCTTCAAAAAGAATTAAGTAACACCACTTTGTTCTTTTTTTTGTATCATTTACAGATATCTTATTGGTCTAAAAACACTTGTAATTTTCATTTTTATTATAATTAAAAATCAGTTTGAAGTTTTCTGTCTGGTTAAATTAGTTCTTGAAGCCACAAACATCAGCACACACTTGACAGTGTCAGTGCAGAAACTGGCACATGTGTAGTAGTTTAAGTCATATTTATTGATCCTTTAAATATTTATGAAAGCCACTTTGTTAGCTACTGCTCGAGATCAATACGACTTGATGGCAAACCACCAGTCAATTTGTATTAATATTTTACTATTACTCCACTTCATACTGGGCCTGACAGAACATCCTGACTGTGTGTTAAAAAACATGGCTTCTCCCACATTAATACTTAATTCTTCTACAACTTTGCCACCTCTTTAAGATCATTTCTAAATTGACTGTGTGTCCATCTGGCCCTCTGTCTCTTTCCTACCTTCTTGGCAGAAGGCGATGGCATAGTCCATGACCCAGCTGACCAGAGCCATGACCAACCCCAGCAGAATGAGGAAGATCCAATCCTCCCCCACTCGTGAGATCAGGAACTTCTGGCAGCGAGACGCACACACTGAGGGCACGGAGACATAAACAAAATTAAAGGGAGGCAAAACTCAACTCTGTGACATGATTCTTCGAGATCTGATGGGACATGAGAGAAAGAGGGTGAGATACATGTTGACTTGGACTCAAAGAACCAGCAGTGTCACAGAGGAAGGAGAAGAAAGAAACTTTAAACGAACAAAGAGAAGAACTGATTAAAATCTTAATATTGTAAGGCACAAATACAAGAGAGGTCAAGGTATAATAAGAAAGTGTTGAGCATTATGGAAATATGCAAGACAGGCACCATATTGAGATAGCTCTCAGTTTAATACTACTGGTTAAATTATAGCAGCAAAGACAATGTAACAGACCAGTGAGCAGGACTGTTAGAGGGAAACTTGTCAGATATCCAATTAATATGTGGCTTTTTTTTTTTTAAAAGCTTTTTTCTTGGTGCTATTTCACACACACACACACACACTTTGAGATTTTTTTTTTTATTCTATCTAAATAAGTGTGGAGAAATGAGAATACTGAAGAACATTTTGGGATTGATAAAACACAAAGATCAGGGTGGACAGAGTCATCTTGTCCATTTACCAGGCGCAACTGAACAGAGGGAAAAAAATAAACTTGTGAGGTAAATAAAAGGTGAGAGAGACAGAGGATCATTTAATCGTCATCCACCTGAAACATGAAATTATAAAGACAAAACAAAGCTGGGTCACAGTTATAAATGCTACTATTACATTATAATCTATAACTCTGAGCTAGGTCAGCTAAAAGAAGCATCACTGGACTCATTTCTTCTCTCTGTCTGTGGACACTGCCAAAGCCTGGAATTCACTTCAATATTCAGAGCAGTCATAGATGAATCCGTCCCCAGAGAAGCTAAAAATGTGCTACTAACACATTTGCCAGATCCATATTTCATAAAACGCTACTGTCAAGATACCTCAAGGTTTTTTTTTTTTTTTTAACATTTAAAACCGTCCTGCTTGGAACTCATTTAGTGAGATTGGTCATGGAGAAACTGTCTGATATTAGCGGCGACTGACAGAGCGACAGATGTGTGAGTGACAGGTTGATTGGAAAAAAAAGAATGGAAAGAGAAAGGACATAAATCACCAAACCATGCTGCTTAAAGAATAAACATAGTGAGATTATATTATAAAACACCACAAATAATGTATTGCATAATGTATATTCTACACCAGTTTTTTTTCCTGAGTGGCCAAAGGCAGATCTGAATTTGTCTGTCACACACCTCCATTAGTAAATTACTAACTCAATTGTTTTGATGAAACACTTCCGTGAGTCACATTACTATAATACATGACATCTAAAGCTACAACTGCTACTTCTTTATCACCAATAATTGGGATATTATATAATTAGAGATCAGGACTTTGGCATCAAGTTAATTTTTCTTGGATCTGGACATTTTATTCATAGAAAGCTTTAAAAAAAAAAAAAAAAAGAAAGAATGGCTCCAAACCAAGAACTGTATAAAGAGTAATAAAATGATCACAGATGCACTATGAGTTGCCTTTTTTTCTTTGGTTCTGTCCTTAAATGAAGCAACTATCTAACCACTGATGTTTTTCATATTTGATATTAATTGTCAATTATAGGGAAAAAGCTTGATCATGATCGTGTTCACATGTTGTTATATGTATAAACATCAAGACAATAATTTTTTTTTTTCCAAGTTAGACATTGCAGCAGTCTTTCTGATGGAGAATTCAAGTCACGGGAGGATGCTGCGTCTCCTATGGGAGGTGGGGCCACGACACCTGCTGGATGGCAGGTTGCCACCAGAGAACATGCATATGGACGACATGCAGGTGCACTCGTGTGCAGGCGAACCTGTTACAAAGTGGACAAAGTAGAGTGTTTTTTTTTTTTTTTTTTAAAAGACTGCAATATCTCACAGATAGAAATCTATATCTGCAAATTAAAATGGCCACTTTCTTTACTTGATCTATAATTTTTATTTCACACTTTGCTGGACGCTCCCATGTGAGAGAAAATACTGGGGAAAGTCCCATTCCCACAGCTTCTCCTCTTTATCCTCTCACTCACTCACTCTCTCTCACACACACACACACACACACACACACACACACACACACACACACACACACACACTTTGTCTGGCACCTGCCATACTTCCGTGTGCATCTTGGCTGGCGTTCACATCCGCAGGCTCAGTGACATTCGCAGATGTCTTCTCCTTATCTCACAATAAAGTCACACCCAGTGCCAGACATTTTCTCCACCTCTGCTGTTCCCTGCATTACATCACCTGGTGAACGCAACATGCGACTTAACACATAATGCTGATCCACAGACTAACTGGTAGACTTAGATCTGAGTAGCCAAACGTCAGCCATGATATCCCATAAAGATTTACTCTGCGAGTCAAAATAAACACAGCGAGGTAGTGAGTGTTTTTAGCTCTGTCACGACAGCAGAGGAACCTTTAGCTGCATGTGTAGGCTGCTGTGTTCCAACGCCACAGCCTCAGCTACTGATCTGAACCAAAGCAACACACTCGTGGTCCATCACCCACAGAGATCTTGTTCCCACGCAGATACATGAGAGGAAAAACACTAAAACTCCCACTTCTACCAAATCTGAAGGCTCTCTCCTTACACACATTACCTAACAAGACAAAAGAGCAGAGCCCGTCCGAGCGTCAATCTAAAAACGGGTCTAAAAATACAAACACCTCTTGATGTACGAGCATACACAGCACGCAGCGAGCACAAATCACTCCGGCTGGCTCCTGATCTGAGAGTGATTGTTTTAAATGGCTTCCATTACAGCCAGCGAGTGAGGCTGAGCTGATATAGTGTAGCTTTCACCTATGGTGCAATCTATCGAGCTTTAATCAGATCACTAGTCACAAGGGCAAAGAGGCAGAGACGAAACCTGGAAAACAGCCACACCGCTTCACTTGTGAAAGCTTATGTGAGAAAAAAAAAAAAAAAAAAAAAAAAAAAAAAAAAAAACAGTCTCCATCTCTTTTTTCTTTTTCTGACATTATCTAACGTGTGTAAGGACTTAACACATTGATTTCTGTTTTTAAAGGGTCAGCTCAAACAGATATAAGGGTGCAACTAAGACCGATTTTATTATTTGTCATTGCAGAACCAAGAAAACTGAAGTTACAGTTGCTGTAACGTGGGCGATGTACAACAGGAAGGACAATGTTACCATGGATTCAGGGAGTTAGGCTGTAGGCCACAAACTGAGTTGTTTAGCATGTTTTGTTTACACTTTGACAAACTGATACCATTAACAGTATAAAAAAAATACTTATTAGCAGTTCCTGTTGCTTGGAAAACAATTTTCCCTTCATCAACTCATCACACATTAAAGTTCTTACTAAAAATCACACTCATACAAACAAAACCAACATGTCTTCTCACTCTCCTCTGGTGCTGTTTTAATCAGGAACATAATTTGATTCCTGAGGTTAGGCCAGTGCAGGTGAGTGGATTTTAATTTGTAGAGCATAAACTTTAAATCTTGGCATTTAAATGAAAAACGACACTGAAATGTGACAATATCTGTGTTTATTATTAATGGGAATAATCCCCTTGACTTCACTTTAAACAGTTTTATAGAGAGTGTTTCTGGTACCTCTTATATTTTAATTGAAGTGAACTGATCCATTTAGAAATGCACCGCCGCTATGTTGACTTTCAAAATAATACCTTAAATTTCAATAACCTGCATTAATGAAGGTTAAATAAAGAATAAACACAACAGAATTGGAAGATCCAAACACACACACACACACACACACACAGTCAGAGACATACACACAAAGTCTATTGTTGAGAACATCAGTCTGAAGTGGAGCTCTTTTCTGGTGCCACTCCCTTATCTGCAGTCATCTGGGAAGACTAGACATAAAATAATCTGACAGTTCAGATCAGTGCTCTGCTCACACAAACAAAAACACACTCAGAGCAAAGCCAACATCTCTACACAAACACACACAGACACGGATGTGGACGTAAACATGGTGGGCCACTGGCAGCCAGCAGGGGGGGCTGTCTTTGTCTGACATTGAGACAGCCCTGTTGGCTGGAGGTCATAGCTCAGATCAGTCACATTAAATCGTGTTCACATCCTCTCTTGCTCCCTCGTGTCAGGTAGCTGCTCTGCTGTACTTTAAAAAGTCAGTGTTTTCACATGCCTTTCACGCTTACTGGAGCGCTGCACAAGGCTGCTAGACACACACATACATTTGCTTGTGTGCACTAAACACTGCTTTGTTCTGCCCTTCAGGACACATCTGTGCACTACACAACCTGCAGCCAACAAACACACTCCAGAGAAGTCCTGGGGCTTGTTACATGATCATCACTTACATTGGCACTTTGCACAGGGGTCTTTTTCATACTCCAGCAGATCTGCAGCACGACTACGAACGCTGGTGTTCCTCCGCAGTCCTCCTCCATCCCGCACTCCTCCATCCCGTAGGCGGGCTGCTTCTTCCTTGGCATACACACCCAGCTCCTGGGTGTACCGCCCATACATCTGTGAATATGAAAGAAAGAGAAAAATCAGACCAGCGATTATAAGTGGGAGGCAGTGAAAGAAATGTCAGTGCAGTGCAGAAGGTCACTCACTCAATACAGCAATAGGTCACTGTAAAGCAAGTCAGCTTTTGTAAAAACACTGCGGTTTAAACTCAGTAAACAGAAACAGGCATCACAAAATATACTGCCTTCAACTCACAGCACATATAATTCACAGGTTTCCTTTAATTAAAATAAAAACCCACTCAGTTTTGTCTCAACAGTCATGACTTTCTCTCAGACAGATGAGCAGACAATAAGCTCCACCTGTCAGCTCCCAGCTGATTAAGTCTGCAGGGCTGCTACAGAATTGACTCTTAACGATGAAAGACAGCATCCTTAGAAAAGTACACATCATCAGTCTGGTATAAAGCCTGTGTCTGAGCCGCATATGCTGTTGTTGCAGTTTTGGTCAGTGTGTAGTTACTAAACACCATGATGGAGCTTCTAAAGTGTCTGTTTGGTGTAGTGGTAGTAGTTGTTTTGGTTTGTGATGTTACTGCCCAGAGTTATTGGCTGCCACCTCAGCAGAAATATCAGCATCCTGGTATTCCTCCACTGGCACCGCAACAGTTGATGGTCCCTCCAACTTCAGCTCCCTTTGATAAATGCCAGGTGGAGGAGAGCGAGAAGATCCAGTGTGGGACTCCAGATATCACAGCTGAACAGTGTGAAAACATAAACTGCTGCTTTAATAGGCAGCAGTGCTACTATGGGAAAGCAGGTATCTGAGCTCTATTGTAGATTCGAGTGCCTCTCATACACATACTACATGGTGAGTAATAATAATAAAAAAAAAAAACAGTAGTGTAACAGAAAAAAACATCTATTTTCTCATCTAGTGACTGTGCAGTGTACCAGAGATGGCCAGTTTGTGGTTGTTGTGGCTCGAGATGCAACTTTGCCCCATGTTGATGTGGAGTCAATCAGCCTGCTGGAAACAAATGACCCTTCCTGTTCCCCTGTTGGCATCACTTCTGCCTTCGCCATTTTTCAGTTTCCTGCTACTGCATGTGGTACAATAATCACGGTGTGTGAGAATCTTGCAACCAAAACTGAATCCTCTAAACTGTGGTCTAAAATGTATGGTACAATATTTAAAAATAACACATTTATTTCATGTCATACCCCTGTTGATTTGCATCTTCCCTGAAGCCTGTGTATCAAAGCAAAATGCCAATAAACAGAGAAAATTCATCCAATTTCAGGAATAGGAGATGCAAGATACCTGTTTTTGTTTTGCTTGGTAAGTAACCCCAGCCTGTCACTTTGTCAATGTGTTAACCATTTTAATGCACCTCATGCAGGAGGAAGATGGTTACGTGGTCTACGAGAACCACATGTCATCTTCATATGAAGTGGGAATAGGCCCGAGAGGTTCAATCACCAGGGACAGTCATTTTGAGTGAGTTCATATAAAACAGATCAGCCTGTTTAGTTCTGGTGATTGAGGGTTTTTTTTTTTTTTTTTTTATTTATAAACATTAAATTCTGTGCTCTGTCGCAACAGGCTGTTGTTCCAGTGTAAATACTCGGGCACAGCTGTGGAGGCTCTCGTCATGGAGGTTAATGATCTTCCTCCTCCTGTGCCGGTTGCTGCTGCAGGACCTCTCAGAGTGGAGCTACGACTGGGTAATGGGCAGTGTTACTCAAAGGGATGTGTGGAGGGTGAGTGACAAAGACTTTGTAATGATACCAGTTAATGCAGAAGAACAGCTTTTTATACTAAAACTGAGCCTGTGTGATTCCAGAGGAGGCAGCATATCACTCCTTCTACACTGAAGCAGATTATCCCATCACTAAAGTGCTCAGGGAGCCAGTGTATATTGAGGTACGCATCCTGGAGAGGTCTGATCCAAACATAGTCTTGAACTTGGAGCACTGCTGGGCCACTTCCTCACCCAATCCTCAAAGTCTGCCACAGTGGGACCTTCTTGTTGATGGGTATATAAAGCACAAGAACATTGATTAGATATCACACAACTGTTAATAATTCTTGCTAACAAGTCTGTCTTGGCTCCAGGTGTCCCTATCATGATGATCGTTACTTAACCAATGTTGTGCCTGTGGATGGCTCCTCTGGGCTTCTCTTCCCATCACACCACAAACGGTTCATCATGAAGATGTTCGCCTTTGTGGATCATAACAGCTACAGTCCTCAGAAAGACATGGTACAATTCTGCTCACTGACTATCATTAACTGAAATTTATTTCCTTATTTAAATATGCAACTTGAAACCTCTTTCAGGTGTTCATCCACTGTGCTACAGCTGTGTGTTATCCCAGCAGCACAAACTCTTGTGATCAGCCATGTCACCGACAACGTGAGTAGCTGTTTATGGGCAGCAACAAAGTCTATGAATTGTCTAATGGTGCAGTTAAATACCACCATTTCATCCAAGTTGTAAAATTCAGTGAGGTATATTTCAAATGTGAGGAGGGGGGGAAAAAAAAAATGTGTTTGGTGTTGATCAGGAAGCTGACAAGTTCAACCTGTGATACACGCTGAGGAGCTGAAAACGAGTGTAGATTTGTTGTTTTTGGTGACAACTATCAAAACTGACATCTTTTGAGCATGACTGTAAACCTACACATTCATTCAAAATGACATGTTCTTCATTCTTATGATGCAGGGAGAGCCATCAGTAAAGTTTCCTCAAACCAGAGGGCTCTAGTCTCGAGCGGAGAGGTGATCCTGACCGATCCAAGGACCACGTCTGCTCCCACTGGTCAATCAAAGAGATGACCACATCTGGCCATGACTTTTATAATAAAGCTTGTTAAAAAGCTCATGCGTACCACTGGCTCATGTCTGAAATGTTATTTGAAGGTCACCAGCTATACTTTTTTTTTTTTTTTTTTTTTTTTTTTGAGGTAGATTTATTCTGAGGCAGTGTGGTTGAGGCAGTAATGTAACCCCTCCTGCTGATTTGTGCTGAGAAATCACAGGGCTGCATTACATTTGGACACTTTGTAAGTTTATACTGAAATTAAATATGTATTATAGCAAAATGAGGAAGACATTTGCACATCCCGTTACCAGCTGTGAGTAAGTGGTTGTAGCTGAGAAATACTGAGCTTAAGCACCAGGTTTATAGCAGTAGTTGGACATGAACATGATTCAAACAGTATTTTTACCTCCCTCAACACTCGTTTCTTAAAGATACATGCACATGAAGATGAACGTCACGACTGCTGGGCTCCCTCTTGCCGTTTTTTTTTTTTTTTCCCATAAGTCTCTTGCTACGCTACAACTTGCAACATCTCTCCTCCACGGCTCTGCGCACCACCTCCCTTTTTGTCCCACTCAAACTCCACCACCCCCTCATCTTCATTGAGATGGGCATCACGACTCCTACAGACTCGCTCTTTCTGCTCGCATGAGCAGGAGGTGCAGAGGGAAAGCAGAGCAGCCGAATAGGCTTGGTTCTGAGTGATGAGCAAACCGGGCCATCCGTGCAGTCGGGATGCTAGTCTCCCCTCGCTTTAACCTCCAACCTGCTGCGAAAGTATTTAAGCAGGATGCAGCTACACATCACATTCAGACAGCAGCACTGTCTCATCTATAAGCTGCACTACAAAATCCCAGAGGGATCAGCCAGTAGGTGTGAGATGACACACCGACAGCTGCTGCATGGACATACATAAACATGCCAGAGGAGTGAAATGTAAACAGGGTTTTGCCACTGTTTTTAAATGCTGTCAATTAGAGCAAACCGATGGATGCAAAACAGACAGTTTGCATGTGTTCAGAAAATAAAATTAAGCAAATGAGTCGGAGTGAAAACCAATATTATTCATCAGGCAGATCCAGGCCTTATAATCAATTCACAATTCATCATTTCAACACATTTACTAGGTTCATGAGAGAAAATCTACATCTCACTTGTTAAAATTATTTAACTATGATACCTTTGTATAAGACCTAATACTTTTGCCTATCCAATTTTTTGTTAGTGATTCATATTTTTTCCAGGTTTATCTTGAATAACACGAGCATGCCCATATTGTTCACTGTGATTTCTCCTCCTGACTCCCCATCCTATCCAGAAGCAATCGAAAAGGCAAGGACTAGATTGTTGTCCCCCATCTCTTCAGCTGAAATTGCTTTAGAAAAGAGTCTTTTCACAGCCGGCATGAACAGTGACCGTTAACTGTTTCAGCACACATCAGGCCACGCTATTGTTTTAAAGACTTGTGAACATGTGAATCTATTCTGTGCTGAAACCCAAACGGTTTAATTAGTCTTTTTGACAACACAATCTTCACACCAAGACTAATTTCTGAATATTTCAGTGAGGCATTTAATGTGCAGAAACACTTTTATGTAATCACCAGTCCTAATGAATGTTTTTTTTTTTTAGTGCAACAAAGATCTGCAGGTAAAAATCAAACTTGGAGGCACTGCAGTGTGTGATACTGTACACCTCTTAACTACAGGTCTATCAGGACACTGGAGGAAGAAATAAATCTCTTTACTGATTCCAGTTGCTACGTTAAGTTCTAAGATTCAATGTCTCATTTTCTAAGTGAGGCAATGCCACTGAATTCACCTGTGAATGAATGTACAGTACATTTATACCGACATTCGACACTGATTCTGACTTTTTACTTCACTACATTCAATCTGTTTCCTGTTCAAGCACTTAGGTTTGGTTCATTATAACAGTCGGCCTATAAAAGCACTGTTTATGAGGTTATATTGTATTTGCAACTGCATTATCACATCACGACCATTTTTTGTGGCTTTATAATCACTTAATAAGCTTTTAATGAGGCAGTAATGTCCCATGTGGCCATGATTCAGTACAGTCAGTTCAGTGTAGAGATTCACTTCAGGTTTTTAATTTTAAAGATTCATTCTCACTGCACTGATGTTTTTTCTGTTTTCTTTATGATCAATACACCTATGGGATTTAATAAATTTCAACTTTTGAATCTTTATGTGTAAGCAAACAAATATTCATGTACTTACATGTACATACAGTACATATAAACACACAACCAGCACCAGGCAAACTCCCACTAGGCCTATAAACAGGACATGTTAGCATGTCTTTCTTGGGCCTGTGTGAAAGCAATCACTGGCCATCTGGAGCATGGCCCCCTGGGAGAGCAGCAGGTGGGACCCTGTGGGTTAAATGAACTGTTATATGTAACCAGTTTACCTCCCACGTGACCAACTCCTGTATCTACATTAGTCAGTTTACCTCCCACGTCACAACCCTTTAAAACCAGTTCAGCTCCTGCCTCCCACTGGTTGCTCTCGACTGGTATTTCATGGAGGAGCAGCGTTCCAGTTTACTACAAATAAATATGTATCACAAACTAAAATACAATCTTTATATCGTTCATCTAACTAACTGAGAGAGAAAAGGGAAGGAAGCCTTAGTTAAAATCACCTGAAAACAAAATAGAAGATGTCAAAAAAAAAAACTAAAAATAACCAAATATTTTGCATCTGGTGGCATGAGAGCGACAACTACATCTTCTATTCAGTGAACATATTCTGGGAACATGCGCAAATGTTTTATTAACAGATATTGATCCCAAATATGTACTAGCATTGCAGAAACACGCTTTCATTCACCAGCTACACATTTCACTCTGCGGCAGAACTGACTGTACAGGATCACCCACCGACTTCTTCGCAAGAAGAGAGCGCCACATGCCCACCAACTTCACTCTGCGTAAGAACTCACCACCCCACACCACCACCACCACTTTACTGCCACATCACTCGTTTTGCCACTTTTCAAAGTCAGACCATGTGCGAGCCTTGCACAACAGATGAGATTAAAAAAAAAAAATCTTCTTTATTATTCAGCAGTTCCCGAGGCACTGCAGAATAATTTATCCATTATAAGGAGACAGCAAGGACAAATATTTGACACTACGATGAAGAAGTCTTGAACATCTAAAACTTTTCATCCTTTGCTGACTTTTTTTTTTTAAAATACATATTCATAAAATGAATTAATCTCCACAATCCTGCAGTGTATGGGAGTTAAGTAACCCATCACTGCAGAGAGAAAGATGGATGTTTTAGACCCTTAAACTGCCTTGTAGTGTTGTAGAGGTGTGATTACTTAAGCACACGCCGAGTGTGTATGGATGAGAGAGCAGGGAAATAACAGGACTGAAGCTTTCGGGCTAATCTGAGCCCTGTGGACTCCAGGGACACGATTGAAAATTGAATTAGAGGAGGAAATGACAAATTTGACTCATCCCGTTGTCTCCATTTGCATTAATATAGGTGGTGGAGGCTGCTTTTATAGTTACCTATGAGTCAGAACCCAACATACACGCGCACGCACACACATTCACGTGCACGCACACACATTCACGTGCACGCACACACATGTACGCTTATGCACACACATGCGCACAAAGTCAAACAAAAACGATAACCGTTCATGCTGTCAAGCAGACTGAACACATGAAACCGAGACAAGTGAAAATACACAACCACACACACACACCACACTCTGATCATATTAGTAAGAAGCTGCAGCACAATGGATGGGGGAGGGGGTGGTGGGTTGGATAGGGTGTTGTTGTTGAGATTGACGGATTGAGCAGAGAGACTGACATCTTGTCAGAAAAAGACTTGAGGGGAGGGAGCCGCTTGTTCTGTGCACATCATGACATGAATGAAGACTGTTTTTACAAGGGGTTTAAAATGACCGTTATTCTTCAGTCAGAACAAGAAAATAAAAGCCATGCTGAATGCTCTGTCTAACTAAACACACAAGAGGTTAAGGTTGTGGGCGGTTGCATTCACATGGGAAATAACCATCAGTCTGTCCTGTATTTTGTCCACATCCATCCGCCAAAACTTGGACTTTGTCTCTATTTATATTACGTTAGCTGAATTGCGACCGTCACAATTACTGTGGTCACCAGAGGTCGCCTGAAAATATGAGTCAGAACAAGCTGCTGTGCTGATGAACCTGTGTGGAGCAGCCTTCATTTGAAGGCTGCTCCGTACGACCAACGTCTCTCTGAAGTAAATTGTTACTTTAACTTAAAGTCAACATCTCTCTCAAGATGGATTATTTCACAATACCATTTATTCATCTCTGTTAGTCAACTCGTGTTTATTTTTACAAAGTATTCAACTGTACATCCTGTGAAAGGTTTTAGTATATTACACTTTTAAATTGCTGTTGTGTCATTTTGATAAATGGTACTCTTTGGGTTGTGAACACTTTCTACACAGTAGAGTGAACATTGTCTATTTTAAGAGTTAAATGAACTGAAATAGATTTTTTTCTGTCTCTGCAGTGGTCTGTTCAGTAGCGAGCAGGTAACAGTGCTCTTTGGAAATGACAGGACCTGAAATGGACTAAAGCCAGCCTCTGTGTGGGAGAACGGACAGAATGCTGACAATGAGAAACTAGACCCCCAGAAGAGACAGCACTTTTGTGTGTGAGTGTGTGTGTGTGTGTGTACACAACAGTGTCCGAGAGAGAGAAAGATGCTGACATGCATGCTTTTCAAATTCTGTTCAAACATCTCTGTTTTTGTTCCCCAAAGCTTCCTGCCTAAATGAAAGTTCTCATGATAGCTACACCAAATGGTGACGTGACATGCGGTAACACTGATTTAATTTCAAGACCTAGAAATTAAGTCCTTGAACACCACGGGAGTAAACTGCAAACAGCACGCTCATATTCACCAACCCAAATGGTCTGTGACACTTCACACCAGAAACAATACAAAAGACAGGAGGAGAGAGAGGCGACGGATCCCACGCTGTTCAAGTCCAGTTTTCTGTGGACAGAGCGTTCGATCACTGCTGTTCAGACGACAATCTGTGTCTCAATTCTGGAAAATACACACACAAGCAATCTGCACATAGGAAGAAAGTGCAGCCTTTGCACCGTGAGTGCAGCTGTAGCTATTTTTCATATGGAAATATAAACAACAATAGCCATTGTATTGATTTAAAAATAATCATTAACCAGATATTTTGTATTTTGTTTGTAATTTTTCAGAGCCTGGGAATTTATCCATAATCAATACAAGAATTATTTTCACCAGCGTCCAACACTGTCTCAGTGAGGGCAGCTACTCGGTGCAGCTGTAGGCGTATTTTACATAAAAATGATGCAGAAGTGGGTCTTTAAATATTTATCAATGGAAAGAGATGAGACAGGGTCAGGATTAAATCTTCTTTGTGGTGTATTTGGACAGTCAGTGTAGCAGGTTGCTCAGAGACTAATGGACATATGAACAGATTGAGAAACACCAGCTGCATGTGTGCTGTATATCATTTCTGCGGTGCTGCAGTGCCCGGTGGTGGGGGTGGGAGGTGGGCTGAGGTGAGATGTTGGGTGGCAGCTTTTCCTCTTCAGGTGGATTATGACTTTATTCCCTGCAGCAGCCAAATCGTCAAAACCTCCCGCTGCTGGAAGGACATGAGCATGCTGTCTCTAACATCTGCTCTGATGGAGACTCATCACACTTTGGTTCAAACATGTACAGTATGTTTAGGCAGGTATGTACGCATAAGTATAGTACATACCCTCCTACACACACACCAGCAATTTTAATACACCTGCAAGACCTATGGAGCAAACATGTCCAGGCTTTTGAAAAGAGAAGACACATAAATACAGGCGAACCCTATGACACATCCACACACCTCCCACACCTCTGAGAAAAGCTTTTGAAAAGGTTTCAGATGGAAGGCTGCAACACTCTGACACCAAGTCAACGAGACACTGTCTGTTTCTGTCTCTCTTTTCTTTTCCATACAACCTGCTCCATCCCTCCATCCCACCAGGCACCAGAGAGACTCAGACAGCCGCTGCCTGATGCCCGAGCGTGCGTGGCACCTGACAGCGGTTGCAGAAGCCAGTGACCCGTGCACCAACTGTCAGTCGGTCACCGCTCACAGGATCCTGGCACAGAAAATTAATAGCTGCTGTAAAAAAAACACAGACCTGAGTTCATCGTCACTGCTTTGTTCTTGAAAATCTTTGTGGCTATAAATAGTTTGTTTACTATTCCCTTAATAATAATGATAATGAGTCTACAGAGGTTAGTGAGGAATCTGTTTGGTGCAGTGACTGAAAATATGTGTGAGGAATTCATTTACATAATAAATAACTGTAAACTTTAAATATGATTTTCCAACGAAGGAAATGTAACATTGGCCATTTGCAATACAATTGCATCAAATATTCAGTGGTAAGATCATTTATACGATAGGTTTATGATATCCACCATATTTCATCTTAATGGATTCTTGCAGCAACGCTCACTGATTGTAAAACTCCAGCAGCAGCAGCAGCAGCAGCAGCAGCCATAAGTTAGAGTTATTTTTGTCCCATTGTCTCAGTAAACACAACGGTCTATCAGCTGCTGATTCTGTCAAAAAAAAAATGCCAGAAATATATAAATACTGGAGGGAAATGGCATTTTTAGCACAATAGCTGTGAATGGATGAGATGACATTTCTGTGCTGCTTCTTTGTAAAGAAGTTATCAGACAGATCTCTATTTTTTTTTTCCTTTACCAACTCCATGTCATCTGCTCGGTCCTGCAGTGTTTCTATTCTGCCAAAAAAGCATAAAAAAAAAAATCCAAGCAAACAAACGACTGAAAATCATCTGAATCTGGCTGAGGCAAAACACTAAAAAAACACAGAGGACCCTTTTGTCAACAACAGAATCCAATTTTAGACTGTAGCTACGCCTGCGAGAAACTCTCTGTGAGCCTTCTCTTATCTAGTTTAAATATTTTTGGTTAATATCCATCTTCACGTGTTCAGTTTTCTTTTTTTTTCCGAGAGGAAAACACAGACGCTTTGTTTCGCCCAGGGGGAAGTGTTTCATGAACTGTGTCTCAAGAAACAAAATGCACAATCACTTGAATGTGCAGAAACACACACACACATACAACAGCATCTATTTTGGGGTAATGGACTAGTATGTGTGGAGTGAATGAAAAGGCCATTGATCTCAGCACGACGGTCAGACGAGGAGGGGGCGCGGCAGACAGCACGTTCCAACCCTCAGAGACTTTGACTGCCATTTTACATTACTATTGATCTTAACACTGAGAATTGCAGCGCGCCATTGATCTTCCCACCGACAAGAAAAAAAACACACCTCTGTATCACTTGGGCGAAACGAGCTGCACAAACACAGACTGATGCATGGACACAGAAAAAAACCACGGAAAGAAGACAGAAGAATAACTGCAGCCACAGACGCACAAACCATGAAGGAATGACACTTTAATCCCGCCACTGCCTGTCTGTCTGTCTGTCTTTCCATCCCCTTTCTTCTGAATATAGATATCCCAGTGTTGAAGTGCTCCAGGGTATCGCTGTCAGTCCTGTGATGGCATGAGTTGGGGAAAACTGGTGCATGAGGCAATTAATGTTCAGAAATATTTCACTTTTAGTTCAAATAGTAGAGAGGGGGCCGCTCTAGCAAACAGGAAAAGGGGCTTGTGGGAAGATGACAGAGATATAGATGAGGCAGGCAAGAGGGGGGACAAGATCTGCGGGAGAAATAGAGGAGATAAGGACGACACAGGACGTGAGTGAAATACATTAGAGCTTGGTAAGCAGAGTGAGGGTGTAATCTTATATTTTGAGGATATTTAATCTTAATGATGACTCAGTTGGCCATACATAACATGAGAGTCCCGCATGTATTTCTTTAAGATGAGCAAATTACTCTAATGTGGTTTAAAATCATAAAAAATGTGAAATCAAAATAAAGAAGAATTAGCAGTGAGGAGTGGGTGCAGGCAGCTGAGTGATGCAACACCTGTGGATCAAGGTGAATGAATGAAGTACAGAGATGATGAGTAACACAGCAGCAGCTGCTAAAGAAAGAGAGAGAACAGAACGAAACACCATGAAATAACCAGAATTTTCTTCTGTAATTCATCAACAGGAATATTCTCCACAAAGCTGCACACAGTCTCCTGCCTGCTGTCCTCACACAGGACACAGCTGAGCAAGCAGCAGCTGCAGCCTCATCCTCCGGCTGCACAGGCGTCACTGACAACCATACGTGCACCACACATGACTGAAAACATTCGTGTATGATCATCGAAAAACTCACCAAAGTTTGCTGATACTGAAGCGTCCGGTTTTCGGCCTTGTCCTTCACCATTGCCGCAATATCTCCCATTAATACAACACAATCCGAGAGTACAAAGTCGTCCCGCGAATTAGTCTGCGGAGGAAGAGGAGGAGGAAGACTCGGCGTGGCCGCCTGCCATCACATGTGCAGTGTGTAACAGGTTTCTTAACATAAGCATAAGCTCTCCTGCATGATGCAAAACGCCGTTATGTGTGTGAGTGTGATCGCGCGCGCGCCAGATGAGCGTAAGCCGGCTGTCTCCTCGCGGTAGAGCTGCTGTGAGGATGTGACTGCAAAACACCGCCTCCCACCTTCATCCACTCTCACTGTGCTACTGTCTCCTGTCTCTCTCTGGAGTTACTGGACTTAGTGGTGTTCAGGATATATATATATATATATATATATATATATATATATATATATATATATATATATAGCGCGCAGACGTAATAAAGGAATGTTTTGTTTGGGCAAATTATGACGTAAAGAATTCAGCTTTGTCCTTTTTTGCTCCCGATTTGAGTCATCACCGCATTGATCAAGTGCGATGAGTAATTCGCGACGCTGATGCTCGTGTCTCCATCAATGTCATGAAGAAATATTTACAACACCTTAATAAAAAACGATGTGCTCTTGTGCTCTCGTTTGTTAGTTTTTATTCTACCATCAGTGCATCCTTCACACAGGATGTCAAACTTTGACTGATGATTTGATAAAATAATACATATATATAAAAAAAAAAAAAAAAAAAAAAAAACAACAACTATTGCACCACCCATTTTCCATTCAATTATTTTTGCGTTTATTAATTAGCCCCCTCCGTTATGGTATTTACTGACAGCTAAACTGAACATTAGCTATAAAATTTATAATAGTCCTTTAAATTTTACATTTTCTTATCATGCTGATGCAATCAGCACTGACAGTGACATTTCAACTCTGTGAAGCCTGAAGGGAATGAACACCCAGGCCCCTGAGGAGAGAATATAATTGATTATTGAATGATGGATTGCTGGGCAGAACAACAACATGAACGACTACACCACAGCGTAGACAATGTAAACGCCTGAGAGGTTTTGTGTTTTACCTTCTTGAATTCATTCTCTCTGTCTGTGAAGACAACAACAGCATCTTCTGGCTATGCATCCTGATAGCAAATAAATTAAAAACGCACAAACATATACACACACAGGTCACAAATGAAAGTAGAAAGTTGATGGGACTTGAGTTCATTTGTGAATCATAAGCTGCGGACTTTGGAATCACCAAATTTTAACCCAGTTGAACAACTTTGGGTGATAGACTAAGGTCTTACACCATCAAGACACGAAATGATGGAATACCTCTGGATAAATGGTGTTTAGGTTCTGACAGAAGTAGCACAGGAAGAAAAAGACTGTATATACAGTGTGACTGTAGATACACAATGCAAAGTGTACACTGTGCAGTTTACAGAACAAACCTATACACTGTGTGAACAAGTGCAAAGTTGTGCAGTTTACCTAATTCCAAAATACATGTAGACATATATACATAAACACACATACATAAGCGCCACCCCATGTATACACTCCCTGTAAATAATATATGTAATCAACACTAATCCTTATCAATTATGTATGTACATGATATAAATAATAGATAACATGTTTACAGGTGTGATTTATGATGGAATATACACATTTATGTTTGATAAGAACAAAAATAATGACAGTTAATATGTACAATACACTTTATATATATATATATATATATATATATATATATATATATATATATATATATACACATTCTGATGTTGTGTTTTCCTCTAATTTGTCGCCTGGTTTTGTCAGTTTAGTCACTGTGTTGCTCATTACTCTTCTCCTGTGCCATAAAACTGCCAGGTATGATTATGCGGGTGTGTGTGTGTTTGCAGAAGCACTTCTCAGGGGAGCCTGTATCCAACACTAAACGCTCACACATGGAGGTTTGTTTCACTCTCAGATCGTTCCCTTCCCTCAGATGACACATACATTATAACACCCTAAGATCATCTCTCTGGGCTTTCACTAAAGGCTTTTTGGAGGTGCTACATCACTGGCAGAGAAATCTACTGCTCTGAAAGATGTGGTGCCAAGTTGGACTCACACCTGAAAGATAACCACTGTTCTGAGGATTCACTGCTACTTTGTCAGGAACCAAACATTCATCACATTTGCCAAACGTAACCCTTCAGTTGGATGGAAAATTCAGGAAGTTTAGATTTTCAGGTGTTTTGATGGTATCACATTAAACAATTTACCTGGACACTAGCCAAGTATCAAATTAACTGATCTTTTAGAAGTAAAAGGAGTTTATCAGTTAGTTAGACCTATGATTGGCCCTGCACAAGACTGTAGCTGAATGACTGTTAGTATGAAAAACCAATACAAATCACTGGAGCACTCACATTCGAGTGAACCAGGGCCTCCGAGACCCCCAAAACACACTCTCACAAACACACACATTTTCAATCACAAATCTCATTATTCACACACTTCAGGTTAATTTGCACTTTGGGCTTACAACTTCAACCTCTTGTGGGTGAAGCTAAAGAGTGTCGCTGCCTTCATTTTATCAGGGAGCTGCCAGCCACAAACAGACAAAGGTACCATGGCCCCGGCAGCAGAGGAACTGGGTGCTCTGCAGCCTCAAGCACCAGCACACTGACCCACATCTCTCCATCTCCACAGGATTCTTTAGAAATACACCACCCTGCTCTGCTTGGAGGCCAGTGTGGTACTAGCGTACAGAATGAAAAACAACATGTCTCCTGTTTATGACAGTGGAGAGAAATATCACTAGTTCCCCCGTCTTTAGAGGTCTCATCATCTATATGATAAGAAAACATGAGAAAATGGTCACATGTATTTGCCGGACCTTAATGTAACTGATTTAATGATTTAATGGTTAATAGAGCAAAAATAGAGCTGGAATAAGAATCAAGTGCATGGCTGGTTTATTTTAATGGAATAATAGATTAACTATTGGAAAAGTTATTTTAATTATGGGCCTCAGTAGTAAAAAAGAAAATAGTCTAACATGGCAGACATTTATGTGTAAAATTTTTCACATATTTTACTGCAATACATCCACGCTTTTACAAGGACCTTGAGTCCTTGATGTGCAACCCAGATGTAGCTTACAACCACCTGTGCCCCTTTTGTTTGTGTGGCAAGTTTCTCAATTGTGATGCCCCTGTTGGGCTTAGATTCCAAGAAATAACCACATAATGACACCAGAATATCAGCGAATACACCACAACCCAATCAGACCTTTGATTACCATTTGCCCTTGAGCCAGATATGGACAAAGTTCAGGAGATATGCGAGAGAAGATACAGCATACTTACGGTTTCCAATGGGACTGCCTCCCCCCTCTTTTTTCTTCTTTCCTCCTCGGGCTACAGATTCAGAACCGTCAGCTGTGTCCCTCCATTGCGCCTCAGCGGAATGATGACTGAAGTAAAGGGGCACACAGCTACAGGTTGCAGCGCTCACTTAATCGATGATGTGATCTGGGCTGCGGATGAGTCCCGTGGATCACACTTCACTCCACCGGTGTAGAAATCACAGTAGATCCCACAGACCGGCCTGTTGCTGATGCGCAATCCATATAGCACCGCGCCAAAGTTGTCAAGACGGCGCGTAATTACTAGCTTTGCGCCTCCACAGTAGCGCACGGCGGGGCAGGCAGCCGCTGGCCGGCTTTTGGAGACTAACAAGTGACAACAAGCCAGCCACCCGAGAGCGCGACTACATGGGATTTTGAATCAAAGAAACTCAATGATAAAAGACGCTACAGTCTCCTGATCGGCTCCAGTTGAGGTGGGAGGGAAACAGCGGGGTACCGGGTGTCGCGTCCGTGATGCAATGCGGGTACCGTCAGTGCCATGGCTCGCAGTTTTCTCCTTGTGTGCAGAAATCCATGCGCTCCCGTCATTATGTGCGGAGCTGCTGCGCACATTCGTCTTAATTAACGGCGGCAACGATTGTCCGCAAGGACACGTGAAGGCTTGGAGGGGGGAAAACAGAACATGTGTTTAGTAATCAAGCTCTCTCTATTTTTCTGCACCCATCTCTCTCTCTCTCTCTCTCTGCCTCCCTCGCTCTCCTTCATGTGCATGTGAAACACACACACGAGCGCGCGCGCACACACTTTAAAGGTCTAATATAAGGCGTCATGCGTCTTAATCATGGCATGCATAAACAGCCTGGACGCAAATATAAGAGGGCAGGGGCTCGGTCAATGTCCACGTTGAGGTGAAGCGGGAGGTTGAACACGTGTGTCTTGAATGAGAATGAATGGTGCATTCCCCCATTTTTTCTCTTACCCACGTCTTTGACAGCTATTATATCCCCTCAACGCCCCACAGGCCAATCGAATTGAAGCGTCACCGTGTCCTCCAGCTGCGCCCCCCTGGCATTACACCCCGATGGATGATTGCATGTATCCGGGTGAAGACCGCTTCTTCACTTCTCCCTCTGAGTGATAAATACAGCGAATGAGGCCATTAAACGCATCACGGATGACTAACCACATTGGCAGTGATTTCACCTTGTCCTGCCTCCAAAAAACACATTCCTGTCAAAATATACATCACAGCTTGGTTAAGATTTAAGTGAAACTAAATGTGAGGACAATCTGACTTGTGCTCAGAGTCATGTACGTGAGTAATGTCAGATAAATCAACACAGATTGGCTATACAATCACAGACCTTGCACACACGCCCACATGTAGTATGTGGGCTGTGCACTTCCCGCAGACATCACTTTTGTGAATTATATGAACCCCTCCATTGGCCAGAGAAAACCTTGACGAAAGGTAAATAGCCTCCAGCAGTAGTGACTGAATTTCAGCTGTGTAAATTGAGTCTTTCACAATAATAAATCATTAACCTTTTAGTCAGCAAGCATGCCATTCTCCTGAAAGCGCCGGAAACCAACTCTGACCGCACAAGAGGCGAAATCATTCTGCTAATATCAATGAAATGTCATTTTCAGGCTATAACATTTTGTTATACTGTGCAGCGGGGAAGTTGGAGCGCATCCTGCTGTCAGGATAGATAACACTTGCACTTCCCACAACTGAAATGAGAAGGTGGGAAATCAAGTGGTAAGAAGACAAAAAGGACACGCAGCTCTCCTTTATGAGACACCACAGTGGACACAGTGCATTTTCCACCTTGCAAATCTCTTAATGGAACAAATGTGGACTTATCGGGAAAGGCCGAGCAGGGCATGGCTTTAAGGAGTGAGTAGTGAGTCTAAACTAATCAAACTTTTTACTCGTGGAGATACTACGTAAGTTGGCTCTGTGGCGTCCAAGCTTCAGTGTGTCTATGTGTTTGTTTAGGACTCCTGCTGCTCTGTATGGTAGCCTCTGAGGTGTGGGATGCTGAGACCAAACCTTTAGACTTTGTGTGTAACAAAAACGCCAGGAAGGTTATGAATATTGTGGCAGAAATGGAGCGTTCACTGGTAAGGACTTAGCTGAGTTTCTTTGGAGTTTCCATAAACTTTCCCAACATTTCTCTGTCTTACTTCCTCCCGTTGGACCGATGTATCTATTCTTTCTGTTCATTTGCTGTTACCTGTAGTCTCCCATCAGCATGTCTCTCTGTTGTACCCCCGTTCGTTTAGCTTCTCATCACCTCTTTTCTATGTCTCTTCTTTGGCAGAGTGACTGCAATGGCATCATGACTTTCTCCACACCAGTTCAGCTACCTTGTACGGGGATTCATGTAGCATCATGGGAAAACAAATCAGTATGTTGGTACATGTATGAGTCCAATATCCTCTACCACAGTGAATTTATTACTTGCTTTGTTTGATTTTAGCAGTTTCCGCTGTTTTTTAATAATTTCCTCTTAAAAATAGACTGCAATGCCTTTTTCTCTGTTTATGTTACTGCAGCACCAAGAGAAAAGAGGAGACATCGTTGCCTCTTTAAAGATTCTCATTGAAGGAGTGAAGGTTGTGAGGGCTCTGAGTCATCCAGGATGTGCCGCTTCACTACTGCAGAGACTGGAGAACAACATCAACAACTACCTGCTCATTCTCACACATCTTCAGCTAAGTGTAAGAAGCTTTGATGACGTACATGCAAAAAAGTGTATGAGCACTCTCAGTAAGCACTGATTTGGTGCTTTGTGGGTCAAAAGAAAGAAAGAAAAAATAAATGTGTATGCCAAGGTTGTATGCCAAAAAACAAATTTAAATTTGGTTAACATTTAAATGGGCAACTTCATTGTTAAAAATATCCTAATTTACACTTAAATATCAGTGAAATGCCGCTAAATCTGCACTTACACAGCTTTAAAAATTGCATGAAACTTTCACTTTCAATTTAAATTGACGTGTCTAAATGTCTTTTGACCGGCAAATAACCAAATTAAATCTAACTGTTGCCACAGAAAACATGTAGGTTCCTCTCTCACTACTTAGTATTTTATTATTATTATTATTATAGGCATTATCGGTTTCCTCATCCTGGATTCTCATAAATCAGTTGTACTGGAATATCTAGGTCCTGGGAGTGATAATGTTATGTTGTGTGACCTCAAGTCTTCCTTCCTCAGGACAAGAGGAAGATAGCACGGCATACTTTCCTAGTGAGACAGTTGTTCTCAAGAAGTGCATGATAAATGTCCTGAGATCTCTATTTTACGTAATGTCCTAAAACTTGGGGCATGAACTTGTGAATTATTGCCAAGAATATGTCTCTTTTGTTTTAATGCATCGACATATTTTCTCTTGCTCGTAACCTTTCTGTATTTTGTATTTTGTATTTCTGTATTTTAAAACTCGTCAACATTATTGTGTTTTCTGTTTGAACCAGCAGGGGCCAGTGGTGAGTCAATCACTGTCCTGTGTTCCTCGAAGCACCCAGAGTCTAAACACGGTCCTGATGAGCTACAACCAACTGATCTCAGGCAAACTGGAGCATTTTATGGTTGACCTGAGAGACAGATGTGACGCCTAATAGTGACACAAGAACATTTTCAGTGGACTCATTATTGTTCGCAATTAAGGGATGAAATAAATTCTCCTGGAGCACCAAAGTCCACTTGCGCAAAACAAGACTGACATAAGACTGACATGGATTATCTCCTCAACCTCTTCTCAAAAGGGTTATGTGTAAAAAGTCTGCTTTTTATGTTTTGATATGTAAACTCTTTGTGAGTAAAACACATATATAAACATATATATAAACATAAATATGTCAATCTTAGCCGATCTTTAAGAGGAACATCCAAATACGTGGATATAAATAAAAGACAACAGTATGGCTGCAGTGATGTCACAGATCAATGAATGTGTAATGGAGGGCAGTTCTCTCTTGTATCATTCTACACAAACCTAAAGATGGCTTTACCATCTGGTTTTGGTTTTACCTTTATATCCTAGAACCAGTACAAGCTTGTATCTGCCAAAGGGCAGGTAGCTTCTCTTTTTCCATGTAGCTTACAGGCAGCTTCTTCAAGTCTTAACTGTATGCTAAACTAATAAAACCTAGCTACATGATTGTGTTAGAGAGTAATCTCCAACCCGATCAAATGACCAGAAGCAGCAAGTCAATTTGGTTGTTTATCAGCAAAGATTTGTTTATTCAGGTACAAAGGTCTTGCTAAGTTGTTGTTGTGCTAATATGCTAGACAATTATTGCACATTAAATGAAAAAATATGTAGGCTCCCTAGAAAGACACCAAAGATGATAATAAAGGCAGGGAAATATTGCTAGGGTGTGGTATGAATTTAGTGAGCATCTTTGTTTTATTCTCATTGCACTTTCAGATATTATTTCTGTTTACATTTTTATATTCCAAAGGTTTTGATTTGCTGTAAATATATTGCCTTTTTTTTTCAATTCAGGAAACCTTAGGTTTCTTTATGAATGTCTATGTGTAAATGTCTATATTTTTTGCATCTAAGGGCATTTTTGTGCAACACTATATCAATACAAATACTCTATATGATGACACAAAACCTTCACAATATAATATGCAATAAACTGTTTTCTGCAAAACACATTGTTTAACTAATGGTGTGTTTATTTACGTTGCTCACGTGTTAGATTTGTAGCTTTTTTTAAATTTTATTTATTTATTTATTTATTTATTTTTTGCTTATGTTGTTGGATTTAGTTTTAAATTAAGTTGCCGCCGGATATTAATCAAGGGAAACTGCGAGTAATTGCATGAGCCAATAACAGGAAGCAGCGTCATTTAGCTGATTTACCTGCAGAAGGTGAACAGGTGTCAGCGGCGGTGAATGGCGGCTGCCTCTGTAGCTAACATCGGTGGAACGTCAGCAGACGTCGTCATAGCTACAGCGTTCTAGAAGCTGGGGCTCAATCGAGCACGTGCACTTGGGAGATTTTCAGTTGACGCAGTTAAAGTTAACGTAAAGCGCCATGTCAGAAAAAGCTCCTCTCCTCCATTACCGACTCACCACCACCGACGGTGCGGAGCCCAAACATGTGTCCAAAGGCAGCAGACTCAAGTCCGCCACAGACCAACGACAGCCCGAGGAAAAAAGCGCCCGGAAGCTCGGAGTGGTGACAGGAGTGGTTATACCAACTCTGTTGTCCATGTTCAGCGTCGTTGTATTTCTCCGAATTGGTGAGTGAAGAGGTCGCCACTGAAAAAAAAATATGAACAAAAACACCACTGGAGTTTAAATAAAAAAAAAAAAAAAAAAAAGGTTAGAGTTTGGATCAGTGTTTACCAAGTGGGTATTGCTAGCTAGCGAAATAATCAATTTGGGAGCAAAGACATTTAGTTTAATACTTGATATTTTAGCTTAAAATGGCTAAATAAATTGCTGGTTAGGTTTATCTCCTCTCGACACATTTTATTCTTCCTTTCTTTATCAGCTAATTGCAGCTCCCAATTAAACACATGCAATTTCAAGTAACATTAAATGCTCATTTACACTCTGGACAACTTTCTTTTTGGCAAAATGTACTAGTTTTACTATTTGCTGTAAAAAGCAGCAAATTTTCAGATTTGATAAGCTAGAAGTGAAGGTGTTACATAATTCCCCACAAATGAGTAAAACAATTAACAGGTTTTCCAAACTTGTGAACCATTTTCTGTTGAACGAGTTGAACTGATTTGATCAGTCATTTTAGCTGAAACACTTAATTCCATCTGTCGCCTCAGTAATTTCAGTAAGAGAATAGAGCAGTAGAAGACACAATGGTGGATCAACAAACTATAGTAATGCTTAAAGAAGAATGAAATAGTCCATACAAAAATAAAATGGTCTTCCTCTTTCTTGCAGGATTCGTTGTGGGTCAAGCAGGACTGTATGAGTCAATCACCATGTTCCTCATTGCCTACTTCATTATCACGATGACTGTTTTGTCTGTATGTGCCATCTCCACCAATGGAGCTTTAGATGCTGGAGGTGCCTACTGTATCCTTTACTGCTCAGACAGACTTTGGCTGTGACTTCAAAAAAGTCCCTGTGTTTAAATTCTTCTTATGATTTCATTTATTTACTAGTGGCATTGATTTTCTCTTGGTGTTATTTTGATTATGGGCAGATATTTAATCATCTTTATTATTATATATAACAGATATTATGTCCAGTCTTGCTTGGTTTGCATCAGTAATTCCTCAGCTTGGATTCCCAGACATGATCAGTCGAGCCCTGGGTCCAGAGTTTGGCGGCAGCATCGGGATCATGTTTTTCTTTGCCAATGTGTGCGGCAGTGCTCTCTACATTTTGGGTCTGGTTGAAGCTATCATGTCTTCTTTTGGCATCCCAGAAGGTTAGATCTGCTCCATTATAAAATGGTGGCATATGCAGCCATGTGAGTGTATTTATTTAACTCTATTTTACTGTCTTTCCTCAGCTGGTGCTACAGCCACCACTGATCCCCATCAGGTGTTGCCTTCAGGATATTGGTGGTCGTTGCTTTATGGCACTGTCCTGCTTTTCCTGTGTTTCATTGTCTGCTTGGTGAGATGTTTCTAATTTCATCACATTGACAATTGAAAGAGAGAGAACCCGTACTTGGCAGCAGGATGAGGCTAAAAGTCAGGGTTTCCACAATTTGATTTAATCATCTTTGGCTTGTAAATGTCCAAACCGATTTAATTCACGACTAATGTCACCATCCTGTTGCAAGGATGGACAAAATATTACACATCTAGACATAGAACATGCCACTAATTCTTCAATTCACCATGTTTATCACCACAGGTGGGAGCCCACATCTACGCAAAAGCCACCTTTGTCATTTTCATCATAGTCATGACTGTTCTGGCCTCCAGTTTCATTAGTTTCTTCATTGTGGGACCTGTTGTGGTGATTTTGCCAGACTCTTCTGTTTTTAACACCACCAGCCAGAGCAGTGCCAATTATACTGGTTTCCGGCTTCACACCTTTGAGGGCAACCTGTTGCGTAAGTGTTGAGACATGTTGCTGTTTGGTTGTCAGACACACACTTCAATGGCTTTTGAAATTTTGACAAAGATGTTGTGTAGAAGTTGTAGTTCAGATATTTGAGCTGTGCAAACAGAACACACAATAATGAATTATTGATCTAATATTCTGTAGATTGAGTCTTGTATATCCTTTATATATAAATGATCAAGAACACCTGTCACCCCTTCCAGCCAGTTACACCGTAGACTACACCACTGGTGCCATGATGAATTTTGCCACAGTGTTTGCTGTCATGTTTAATGGCTGCACTGGGATCATGGCAGGCTCCAACATGTCAGGTAAGACGGTATTAAAATAACTTCAATAAATAAGTTGTGGAAGGGCAAGCAATGGGTCATTGTGTCACATAAAGAACAAAGTTTAATTTCTTAATTTAGAGGCTGGATCATACAAGAGTAACAAAACACAGAGCATGTGAAGATATTTGAATCAAATTGTCTCGTCTCAGAGCCTAAAAAACTAAGGATGACATAAGGAGGACAAAAAATATTAAAACCAACAGGGACAGGTTCTGTAATGAGTTTTAAATTATTCTAGAGGATGAGGGGTTTAACTTTTGTTGGGTCTTTTTGCACTAAAGAAAGTCTTTTCTGCTCATTATGACAACAGCAGAATTGGATGATACTAGTGGTGGTGCAGGGTGGGGAGATGGTGTGAATGTTTTACCAGGTCTGTGCTTGTAAAATATTCACTCTACCTGTGTATTCTCTAATGCAGTACCAGAGATTTTCTCTGTCTCTCTTTGCAGAAGGAACAGGTACAGGAGGGGTAGAGCGAGGACAGATGTCCACTAGTTAATCAATCGCAGATGGTGTTTCTCTCCCAGATGGATAAAGAAATATAAATAAAAAATACTAAAATAGTCACCAAATGTACTTTGGCTGCTGTTAATGTAGTAAATAAAGTCTGTGTGTGGGAAACACAATGACCACCTGGTAATTTTACAAATTGCCTCTGATTTTTCCTAAGTGGAGGACCACCTGATTGTGCCATGAAATGAACTCGTCAGCACACAGTTGATTATGGAAAAACTGAGGTTCATTCCTCAGACTTGAGGAGAAGACTGCATTTCTCAGCAATATTTAGTGATGGATCTTTTAACTGAGACACAAAATGCAGTTTTTTTGCACATTCAGCCTCTCTGGGAAAGACTGAACTTCGACAGAAACTTCAATAAGGTGTCAGTAGATTTGGTTATTGTCTTTTTCTAACAGGGAACTTTTGTCATGTATTTTGCAGGTGACCTGAAAAACCCCAGCTATTCCATCCCAAGAGGAACACTTGCAGCTGTCCTTGTAACTTTCGTCACGTACAATCTGCTCAGTCTGCTGGTCGCTTCGTCCTGCGAACGGTTAGACACACACACACACAGTCAAACCCACAAACAAGAAAAGTATTACTCCAAGTTTCTATAGGTGCCAAAATTGCCCATAATGCTGTAACTTAATTATTTAAAGAATTTCTCAGAGGTAGTTAGCATGCAGCACTTTTGCTTTTATATATTTGGTTTTCTTTAATTTTTTAGAGAAAGAATATCTTGGTTTGAGTTTCTGCTCATAGATTTATTTTGTTTGCACATATTAATTGATTTTTAAAATGATGTTAGATTATTACCTCAACTGCTGACTGAGTTATTTTGTACATTGTCGACTCATTCCAGTTTTCTGTGTCATTCTTAGTCACCTCCTGCAAAGAGACTACAGTTTCCTGGGAGACATCAATATATGGCCTCCCCTGGTGACAGTCGGGGTTTACTCGTCCACTGTGTCTGCTGCCATGAGTAACCTGATAGGAGCTTCCAGGATCCTGTATGCTCTGTCCAAAGACAACTTGTTTGGTAAGATCTGTGACTGTGTGTCTTGTTGCCCAATTTAATGACTTTGTACGTCTGTTGTCTCTATTATTAAGAACTGAAGACAAAAGAGCAGCGCATTATTTTTGTTAATTGGCACACTAGGGTGATAGCTTAGGCCCTCTCTGTAGAGAGATAATTTAATTTCTAGTTCTTGTTCAGGTTATGATCAGGGCCACATGGTTGATTCTGTGTGTATGTGAATATGGCCAACTCTAGCTGGTCGTTTTTAAAGCTGAGTCAACTTTTTAATAACCTGCCATCTGCTGAAAGAGGCCTGTATCTCAAATGTGACAAATTGACACTTGTTATTAATTTCATCATTCTCGTTTCGAAGTGGAGTCATGGTAATTTGGAAAGCGTCCTTTTAACAACAGATGGCTTGAAGTGTTGACTTTCTGAGAAGAAAAAAAAACCTCTCATTGTGTGTTTGGCTTAAGGACAAATACAGAATGACTCAGTTGTTTATCTGATTTAGAACGATGACAAATAACAGACAGAGTGACTTTGGTTTTTGTTAATATTATAAATCTCTACAGGTGGTGTCCTGGCACTGGCGAGGAAAACGTCTCGAAATGGGAACCCGTGGGCATCGGTGCTCATCTCCTGGTTACTTGTACAGGTGAGATATTAGCCTGGAGTTGAGAAAGAGGTAGAATATTTTACTAAATCGTTCTCCTGGGTGGAATAAGTACACTTTGTATTTCTGAATGTTGCAGTCTGTACAAGTCTCTTGTGCATACCTCGAAAACTGTGACTCTGCAGCAACACTAATAGCTGCAAGCATTTGGCAGCACATCTGATATGTGATAATGACTTACTGATCACATTAAATTTTCACACTGGTATCAAAACCAAACATCAGTATGACACAGAGCAACTTTGGTAAATCCATAATATTCTAATAAGTAAGATACTTGGTATTGTGTGTTTTGTTAATTCCTGAGAATTAAATTGATATTAAACAATGCATAAGGATTAAAAAATGGCAGAGTCATATACATTAGCAGACAATCTACATAGATCTGCATCATCCGATCCTTTTTTTACCATTCAGCTATGGGGAAAAAAAACGCTCTGTTCTCGACTTTGGATTAGTTGAACATTTGTCAGATGGGGAGCACTAAAAGCTTGAAAAGTCAGAGACAGAGCAGGATACTTTCCAGTTTAACTAGTAATTGAACTCTTATTTCACTACTATACTATTTAGCATTTGCATAGTAGCTGGATATTAAGCTTTTGTTAACAAAGTAACAGTCGGTAGCTGTAATTTAAATCTGTTCAGCTTTTGATTGATGTTGTTTGGGTCAAAGGTCATCAGGTGATTGGACATGTTCTTATGTGCTTTAATTGTTGTTGATTTGTATTGATAGATATAGCATATTGATTACCATTGTCTTTAAAACATCTTATTATACAACTTTTTTTCCGTGATGCTGTGAATGTAGTAGTGGATGTTATAAATTAATACTCTATTCCTGCCACTAGGTGGTGCTGTTTGCTGGTAAATTGAACACCATAGCCGGTATTGTAACTATCTTCTTCCTGTTGGTCTATGCTGCGGTGAATCTGGCCTGTTTGGCCCTCGAATGGGCTTCTGCACCAAACTTCAGGTAAAGTCTAGGATACTGTAGTGAGTTAAGATTCCTGTATAGGACATTGTTTACAAAAAATCATTGTTAAAAAGTTAATTTTCATTCCATCTTCTCCTTGAAATGTAGACCCTCATTCCGTTGTTTCACCTGGCATACCTGCACACTGGGCATCCTCGGCTGCCTGGTCATGATGTTCCTGATCAGTGCCATTTATGCCTTTGCCAGTATAGCCTTTATGTTGCTGCTCCTAATGCTCATCCACTACCTCGGTCCCATCAGCAACTGGGGATACATCAGTCAGGCTCTCATCTTCCACCAGGTGCACAGTCAAAACCATCCCAACATGAAGAATGTTATGATGCAAACCTCTATGAATTACTACATGTTCACATGTCTTTACTTTTTAATCTCATCGTTCATTCACTCAGGTACGCAAGTACCTGTTGATGTTGGATGTGCGTAAAGACCACGTGAAGTTCTGGAGGCCTCAGGTGTTGCTGATGGTGGCAAATCCTCGCAGCTGTACAAGTCTCATGACTTTCATTAATGACTTGAAGAAGAGTGGCCTCTACGTACTGGGACATGTGAAGCTGGGTCTACTAGGTAAGAATTTTGTCAGTACGGGAAAGATATAAAAGTATATTTTAGTATTAAACTCTCTGTAGGCTTCAGAGGTGGCAATTTTTAAAAGTTATCACTTTATCCCAGTGTGTTCAAATGTATCAAATTCCAAAGAAGCTTCTAAATCTCTTAACACCTCCATCATCACTGCTGCATGTTGCGTTTGAAGGGACTAGAAGTTTCTCCTCTCTCTCCATAGATGGGTTACCTTCTGATCCTTTGCAGAGCCGCTATGAGTCCTGGCTGTCTCTAGTGGATCATCTGAACATCAAGGCGTTTGTCAACCTGACACTGGCCGACTCTGTCCGACGTGGAGTTCAGAACCTACTCTTCATTACAGGATTTGGTAGGCAAGTTTACCTTTTTGGTGTAAAATGATGTTGGTTTTCTATTATTTAATTATACTAATGTCTTATATTTACTGATTCTTACACTATTTGATAGTTTAATATTTAACCTGAAATGTGTATTTTAACCAATATCCCCCCTGAAATCAATAAAATATTTCTGATTTTGATACTTTAATGTTTGGATCCAGGTGGAATGAGGCCAAACACCATTGTCTTGGGTTTCTACGACAACTGTACCCCTGAAGACCACCTCCAAGGTAAAAGTCTTGTTTCCACAGGTCAGGGCTTGCTCTCTAAAGATTCTGGAGAGTACCGCTCCCCCTTCTTCCCCAGTGTCCGGAGTGCTGAGGAGGCCAAAGACCTAACGGAAGAGGAATATGTTTCTGTGATTGCCGATGCTGTAAAAATGGGCAAGAATGTGACACTGGCTCGTTACTTTAATCAGTTCAAACGGGAAGAGGTCTTGGGTTCAGGAAGAAAGATTGGAGGCCACCAAAGCACAGTGGGGCCTTTTGTCGATGTGTGGCCTCTGAATTTGCTTCGCCCAGACAGCCACGGATATGTCGACATCTGCTCGCTGTTCCTCCTGCAGCTGGCCTCTGTGCTGCAGGAGACACGTGCTTGGAATCAGGCAAAACTGCGCCTGTTTCTGTGTGTGGAGGCTGGTTGCAGTCTGCAGGAGCAGGAGGAGAAGAAGCTAAGAGTGATGCTGAAAGAACTGAGAATCTCGGCCCAGGTGCAGATGGTGGTTTGGGACCAGGTAGTGGCGCTGCACTGGCAGAGAAGAGGAGGAACAGAAAAAGGGACTCTGGCAGAGTCTGCACAAAGTGAGGAGAAGATGGAAAGAGAAGAAGCTAAGAAGGAAAATGGCATCCAAGTGTTCCCCAATAACGCTGCTCAGCTTACAGATGAATATATCTGTGCTGTCAACAACCTGATTCACCGACATGGAGCCCCTAAGCCTGCTGTGCGTTTCCTGTATTTGCCACGTCCACCAGCAGACACAAGTCGTTACTGTGCCTACCTGCACCAGTTGGATCTGCTGAGTCGAGACCTCGGTCCAACATTACTCATTCATGGAGTCACTCCTGTGGTTACTACCGATCTCTAGATTTTATACCTTCAACTCGTAACCCATCGACCTCACTGATCCTGTAATGTTTGTCTATGCACCACATGTTTAACTGGGTAGCTGTCAACCACTGTTTCAGATCTGGGACTGAGACCTGAATTTAGTGTTTACACAGCTCATGTTTTCCACATATCAATTTCATGACCTTCTGTGATATTAAAAATTATGAGTGTTTTAAGCTGTCAAGTCATCACTTGGTGATGGAGCTGTCGTTATAGACATAAATTGCACGTTTTTGGGGTGAAATGAGGAAAAATTTCTTACATTTCCATCATGCATTTAAAACCAATAAGGTAATGTAGTAGTATCAGTGCTGTGCTCCTCCTTAACCTTTCTCTGTTTTAATATGGGGACCAAGGTTCATCATTGTGGTGTTTTTGTTGATGTTAATAGAAAATAAATGGAACATACTGTCGTACTGACTCCATTTCTTTCCTTTTTTTTTTTTTATTTATAACAGCAATGAAGCTCATGTTAGTCTATTCAGAGCACGACTGAGACTTGCCTGTTGAAGACCAGCAGGGGGCAATATGCACCAAGAGGTAATCCTGTAGTGTCTTTTAAGCTTTACTGCATCAGCCTTTACTGGGCTGTTGATTGGCCACTGATGAGAGCAGCACTGAGCTGATGACTGCTTACAGACACTGTGTACACATGTAGTTACTTTATCACTCTCATAATTTGCTTTATCATTGTGAAAAAATAACATAATATGGGATAAAAGTATTTTAATCAGGAGAAACTAACAAAGAGGTACTTGAAGACTAATTCATTTGATTTTAGTGCGTGCAATAGAAAGCATCACTATGTGAGGACTCTTTGGTGACTAGACCGTGTTTGTGATGTTATAATTTACAGGATTAGTCATCTGCTGAAAAACCTGACGGGGATCAGGCAGTAATAATGGCGGTGGTGAAGAGTGATGGCTGTAGATCTGGATGGATGTGATGTGTAGTGAGATTTCTGATTAAGTTAGGGGAAAGGCCTGTGGCCACTGATCCTAAGGTGGAGGTGAATGAGTAATGTTGTATAGACAGTTTAGACATTTGGCAACAAGATGATTGACTCACATACCCAGTTCAATCAGGACTATGATGATTAAGCTTCCTTAGAGTATTACATTGGCATGAAAAAGTAAATAAACCCTAAATTTATTACTAAATGCATCTTAAGATGTGGTTAAATCGTGGCCTACAACAATTATAACATTGCTCTTGTCCATATTGCATACATCAATAAAACATTTTAAGTGGTTGTGAGAAGTAGGTTAGAGCTACTTTTGGCCTTCACCATTCATAAAAAGCGTCTGCTCGTGTGAGCCATGCCTCCCAAAAAAAGAAATCTCAGAGGAATTTGGTACAAGAATTGATGATTTGCTTGAAGCTGGAAAGTTTTGGTTCCAAAATGATTCAGACAACGATAAAAAAACAAAAGCAATTTAGTTCTGTGGCTGGTCTCCGTCGTGGGCACACAGTTAATATGTCTTCAGAAGCTCAATGAAAAATAACAATAATAAAAGAATAAAAGCTTTAAAATGTGGTTAATGGATCTGCTACATAAAAATTATTGTGCTTGGTTGCATGGAGCGTAGTGTTTATGGGTTGACGTCACATATGTTGCTTTTTTTTTTTTGCTATTGTAGTTTCTATGTATGGAAAACTACCTGAATGATGCAGAACATCATTTGGTACAGGAACTGTGTGGTGGACAACTATGAGACTGTACCTACTGACGGAAAGCCAACGTCATCTTTGGCATATGTCACGTTTGGTTTGAGAAAATACAGCGAGTTTGTACGGGGGAATGTTAACGACCACCTACACATCACACATCACAGACCAACTGCATGTGGGAGGGAGTGTGTTCACAGATGGAGGCAGATTGGGCTCCAAATGCTATTAAGGGATACCACATTCACAGAAGACGAAGAAACACAGGCACCTACCATACAATAGGCACCTACTCTCCACATTTTTACACAAAAAGCTTTATTGATAGATCACAAAAAAGCATCAGTGCATCTATAAATATACATATAACGGTAGTCAGAGTAGTTTTTGGTGTCAGATTTGATGTTTTTCATTCTCTTGTTCATCAGCCAACAAGTGGAAAGATGGGAGGACTAAATCACTTCCGATTGGCTGTGAGAAAGAGAGAGCTGATGCAGGAAAGGCATAATTAGCTATGAATATTAAAAACACCGAGGTTAGACGTGCGTTTCGTAAACGAGGAGTCACTGTTACAGGTAACGTATTTATTGCGTCAGTTTCTTACAAAAACATGGTGTTTTTGTCTAAAAAAAAATGGACATGTAAACAGATGGAGCATTATTTTAGATTAAATACAGACTCTTAGTTTTATTACTTAGTACTAAAATTACACTGTCTATTTGAAGTACTTTGTTCCATTTTTCTCTCATTTGGCTTTCATTTCCTCTTCAGTAACAGTTTTGATGGAGGGAGCTTTATCAATAAGCAGTTGAGAGCTAAGTGATCATTAATTCACTTCACCCACTTCATTTGAAAGTGCCTCGAAGTAGCACAGCACATCATCATCATCGGAAACACAGCTCGAGGTGTAGAGTGGTGCTTGTAGCCTGCTGACTAATGTCTTTAGTTTCCGTTTTACCATATTTAGAGTGGGATTTTCATCGAGCCTTGAATGGAAAAATAATCATCACACACCTACTGATCAATGGTTATTGGAATTTAGCTAAAAAAAACGGGGGAATGAATATCCTGTAGTCTCCCTCAAGATTTTACAACCATATGTGAATAAGAGGAAGTGTAATATTTTGAGAAATGATCAGAATGCTAAAAAAAATGATACAAGACTGGAATCCCCTTGGAACCAAATTACAAAATAAATAAATGAATAAAATAACTGGGCATCGGCGAATATTGAAAATCACACTAATCACTCCCTCGTAACGTCGCTTTGTGACAAGAATAGTAAAACACCTCCCTGTGCTGCTGACCCTTTCTGGAATATAAATTTGCTCATCAGACAATCCGGTAGGCTGATTCAACATCTTCAGCTCGCCGTGCCAAATACAATTAATGTCGCAATGTGATTTCTGTATCTAAATTCCTCTTTGGAAAAATGAACTTGGACTTTATTGGCATGAGAGGGTTGGACATTTGTCCAAACTAATAGTCACTAGTCTCCAATAGATTGTTCTGTTGACTGTTGAGACTGTTGAGAAAATAGTCAAATCCTGACTGATAGTTGGTATTGCTGGATACTTGGTATTTTCCAGTAAACTGTTATGGTCTCGGTAGTTTGATACCCTACGATGCCTGTCATAGTGAAGATGCTGATGGACAGTGTGAAGATATCCTTAAAGTCAGGAATGTGTCAGTTCACACGTCTGTCAGATTTGCCCCTGGTCGTTGCCACTTCTTCATCCCACCTATGTGCTACCTCACAACCCAACCGCACAAACACACAACAAAGGACTACAGACACACAGCGTGTGTCTATATATATTATATACTGTCGACGTGATCAACCTACACGTCACTGCCAACCTTCCTGTGGGAGGGAGCATGCTCAGAGACAAGCAGCCTGGCTCAAACTTCTGTTCTATAAAAGGATACCACGCTCACAGTCATGCAAGTAACACTGAACCAAGACACCTGTAAAAATGTAACTGGAATAACACATATCCTACACACTTCCTACACAGATTTAAAAAAAAAAAATCACCTCTCATCTTCTCTACAGCCTTGGGTGTCAGTGTGAGGGTGATCCCTTCGTGCCCACAGGATAAAGAGACTGAATCACTTCCGACTGATTGGCTGTGGGGAGGACAGTGGTTTAGTTAAAAATGATAATGATAAAAAAAAAAAGACAAAAAACACTGTCTGTCTGTCTCTAGACTGCCACTTGTGTTAAATAGTACAAAATGGTAGTGACAGTTTTTTGAGGAATGAAGGATACATGAGTGCCCACTTGGCAGAGCGTGGGTGTTTTATCATCAGCAAAATGGACAATGTGATCATCAACAGGCATTATCAAGCTTCAGCAGAACTATATTAAAACAGACAATATAAAAAATGAGCAACTAATTCATTCAGCCTGGGTTAATGTAGCTTTGTCATATCTGTAATGTCGCATTTGGTGCATGACACATTTTAAAACTGTCGTTAAAGTATCATAGGATTTTTTTAAACTTTTATACATTTATAATACTTTTATAGTATTTTTTTCAGTTTAATGACATTATAATCACCTTATAATGGTGCTAAAGCATCAGAGCTCGTTTGTACTGATCATTAGATAAATCTGCAGGTTAATTATTTGTACACTTAGAGCAAGAACGTTGATCTGTGGCTGTGGGTGACCTTTGAGTGAAAAGTGGATCTTTATGGAGACTAAATTGAGTCGAATGTCTCCGTGCTGCTGGCTCGATCTTTTGAAATGTTGTGAAGTCTTTCGGTAAAAATCTGCTGCTTTTGACTTGATGTAATCGGTCTGTTCATCTCCCCGTTGGCTTCATTGGCTGAGGTTTTTCACCTCTTGAAGTTTTCTGTGTTGCTTTTATAGCTAGAAATGCTGGACTGGAGGCATGTTGTATAGTTCTTTTCTTATGATTAAAGATGAAAAGCATATTGAAGCATATACTAGTCTATGTCCTTCAGGCTTTTAATAATGATCAGTTTTTTCAGTATTGCTTGAGGAGAAACATTGGGGGCGTGTTATGAACTCATGTGCCATTATGCTGTTTTTCTGTACAGCAGCATGTGGCTTAAACTAAAATTTGCTATGTTGAGAGAAATTAAACTGTTACACTACTTTAATAATAATTTGTACCACTTACTTACAGTACTTTGCACATTATTTTCTCCAAAATCTATCACGGTGCATCTCTTGACAGGAGTTAATACTGTAAAGCTTGTTTGTGCCCAATCTACCCACTTACTACAGTCCCCTCAAATAATTAACAAGGCTGGCAGCAAAGACACATAATCTTGAACTTTAAACAGATTACCAAGGTTTCAGTGTCTCCATGACGCTCAAACCTGGATTAATGTCTGTGTCCTCATGTGTCTGGTAGTACCAACAATTAATTACCAGTGTCACTGAGCATTATTTTACTTAACGTCTAGCAATATTTTCATGTATATTTTTATCCTTCAATTTTTAGCTTTGTCTTCATCTGCAGTTTGCAATAAAGCATCAACCACATTTGTAGCTGAAGTGCGACAACCTCTGAGAAGAGCCGGCAGCAGTCCATCCCATAGTGCTGCCTGTATCTGTAGTAGATGTGAAACCATCCCACTTCATCTGCCTCTCTTCTCCTGGATCTGCCCCAGTGACGTAGTTTAAACTGCTGTTACTGTGGAAATAGCACCACTTCATCTATGAGTAGGAGGGCTACAGACTTTTTATCCTGTGGGAGTGTGCTCTACTTTTTCGTCCTTTTACGCACAAGTTTTATGCATCAAGTCACGCGTGGACTAATGGCAATGGACAGATACACTAACCACATAACTGATGTCGGTTTTGTCATGATGTTGAGGTCAAACCTATCCTCTCTGTCTATCTATCCATCCATCCATCTACCCATCATTACCTATGTGCATCCTACTTCTTGCTTTTGGAGCTAGACATGCTTGGCATGTTCATCTGTTTTCTCACCATTTCCTTTTGCATTGGCTCAGACTGACACATGCAGCACGAGGCATCCATCACCTGTCAAAACTGGCTTGTACTTTCTGCCATCTGCTGCTCCGCTCCTTATGTGGAAACTTGTTTTTCTGTGCAAGTATAGATCACGCTACAGACACTGTTCCATCTGTGGTCACAGACGTTGAATTAGACGACGAAGAGTCAAGACAACAAACAATTTTGAATGACTTACTTTTGGTTGTTTTAATTTATTTATTTAGTTTTTGTCTCACAGTGATAAAGAATCACAGTATTTTAATGTCAAATGTCAAAGATGTTACCATCTCTGTAAATTAGGATTTTATACAGAAATAGTATGACTGCAAAAGAAGAATTTTAGATTTTTTAGCCTTACCCTTACAAATTATACACGTTTAATGCTTTGTCTGTATCATTTTTCCAGTTATGATTGCAAGTAGGAGAGAAGTTGGAGAAAACATGTGTCATTTCTCACCGCTGATTCTTCTCAGTTAATGACATTTCTTCTCAGAGCAGCAGATGGTATGAGTGTCACAGCACCTTTAAATGTGTGAATGGAGGTCGAATAGTGCAAGATATGCTAATGTCTCAGATGTCAGTCCTCTCACAGTCTAAAGACATGCAGGTTAGATTAACTGGTGACTCTTAAATTGTGTGTAGTAGTCACTGTGATGTGGATGTGTGTTTTTCTATATATGTCAGCCCTGCGATCGACTAGATTAGCAACCTGCCTGGGGTGAAACATCTTTTTTAAACTTTTTGCACATCAGCAGTCGACTGTAAACATATTTCAACACAAGTATAAATGTGCAATAAGAGCAGATTGCCAAAATACATAAGGCAACACAGTGTCGCATTGTTCCAAAAAGATTTCTACATTAGCTGCACACCTTGATATATTTGATAAGACAATAAAAGCAAACAGAGTTGATGTAATCGACCACTTACATTTAATTAATATCTCATGCAAACAGAAAACCATCAAGACTTATTTATTATTTGCGTGGGAATACAGCCAAAGTGCACGTCTACCCTAATCGGGATACTTAGTATCAAAAATGGGACTATTTGTTGAAATGCATTCCATTTTATTAAAATATTGACAACAAAGAGAAGAGGAAACTAAATTACATTCATACAAGATTTTGTTGAGTGAAGACAGAGGCACTTTGTAGCAATGAGAATTAAAAAAAAAACCAAAACACTAAGTGTAGCAGCCACTTCCCTGTAACACATTTCTCACTTGGCACTGTTTCTCAGACTGAATTTAACACACATTACAACAAACAGCTACGAAAAGTCACAGTATGGGGATAAACATAGCCATACAACACTGCATTACACATTATTAGATAGTGCAGTGCCAAAGAAAAGCCAGTAAATTCACCACTGACAACTTCAAGTAGTTTGACCAGCAGCTGACATGAGACTTTGTCATTAATTGCTGCTGATGTTTGACATAATTCAGCAACAACCCAGATATTCAGTTATGAAAATAAAAGTGTGAACATAAATCACAATGATTTATAAGTGATACAGTAAACATTTTGATCAGTATATGTACAGTAGGCCTATGTATGAATTGGGGCAGCGCTGCGACCAGGGGTTAGAGATGTTGCCGCACCTGATGATAATAAATCTGTGTGCATGTTCTCCCCGTGTCTGCGAGGGTTTCCTCCGGGAGCTCCGGTTTCCTCCCACCGACATGTGGATGTGAGTGGGAATGGTTGTGTCCCTGCGACGAGCTGGCGACCGTCCAGGGTGTACCCTGTCTCCACCCGTTAGTAGCTGGTATAGGCTCCAGCCCCGGTATGATGATAAAGGGGTCGAGATGGATGGACAGATATGTATAAATTGTGAATTTCAACTTAAACAAGAAACATCTAATGAAATAAGAAAAAAATAAAACAGCTCTATAAAACAACTCATCAATCCGACAGACAGACAAATATATACATGTGCACTGAAACAATGTCGTTACAACACTGTGATGTTTTTTATATAAGGATGACCAAGTTTTGAACTGCAGTCACGTTCAAAGACACCACAGTTTATGTCACATTTTTTTTTGCGAGTCAGACTTTCAAGGCTCGTGCGCCAAACGGTTCATCCACATTGGCCACACATACTTGTATAACCGTTTAGATAACAGTCAGCCGCGCTGAGCCGCTAAGAGCCAACCGTCGACACCGCTTCATTCACCGGCAGCTACGTCGTAGTGATTTGCTCTGGTCTTCCACACGCCGGCGGTAGCCGTGGGTTTCCACGTGAAAGCGGTGACACCCTTATGTAAAACGACTGACAGGTCCGCAGACCGGTGGCAGCGCGAAGCGACACTTACCGTGACGCCCCGCGGAGACAGGAAGCGCCGATTGGCTGGTAGCGCCGTGACGTAAAGAAGAACAGCTCAACGGACCAATGGGCGCAGAGCTGGGGGAGGAGCCCGGGGAAGAGCTCGAAATGAGGTCACTGCTTTCTGTGTAGATCCAGGGCAGAGTCCCGGTGTGAGAGGAGATTCGAAAAGAGAGAGAACAAGGTGTCCCATCAACGCAGGACCGACCGGAGCCAACCGTTACCTGAACTCTGAAAACCAAGAAATAAAACAAAAAGCTTTACTTCACGGTGAAACAAGTACCGGCAGAGGATCCGCCTATTGTGAGGTTGGTTGGCTTTTAATATTTACGTCAGATCTAATGTGCAGCACAGATATTAATGTGGTATAAGAAGTAAAATATAGATTCATTCATAACCAGTCTTTGCTCTGGATATCTGTGTGAACGTGAAAGTTGCATAACTGTGTCAGTGTGAGGGTCAATCCCGGTCAGTAGACTACCGTGGCCACCGGTCCAGCCCACATGACGGAACTGGTCCAGACGTGATGGAAAAACCTTTCCATGCTGCAGAGGTCACAGAAATACCACAGATCATTTGCAATTTAAAGAACCGACGGTGAGATAAGGAGAGTAAAAGCAGGGAGCTGAACAGCTGATAGTAAATCACGGTCCGTCCTACAGAGTTGCGAGAGTTGACAGAGACGACTGAGTCACGAATGGTGCATGGTGGACGAGCGCTCCAGTATCACATGAAAATTCCTCGCATACAACATTATATAAAGAGTCTGCTGCAGCATTTAGCGCACGTTCACATGCAGCAGTGGTTATAACATCTATTAGATGTGATCTACGGTTTTCTCCTTGTTAGACCGTCATCGTATCCTGATACTTGAGTTTGATCAGCTTATCAGACAACAAAGTAACAAAAAATACTTGGAAATACTTTTAAAACCTTTACAACGATGTTAGATGTTGACAACGATGTTAGATTGATTGTAGCTGAAGTGTTAAGAACTGTTCTTCTAATAAATAACATTTGTTACAACCATATTGGAAAATTGGCAAGATAATCCACAGCGGGCAAAACAACAGACCACATCCTTCAGACCATTGTCTGATAAACAAATTGTGTCAACAGAAACTGTCTATTTTTAATCCAATGACACAAGGCGTTTTAGATATATTTAGATATTTAAAAGACTGAAGATGAGAGGGATTTCTCAACCTTTAAAGCAAAAACAAAAGGTCATTGTCTGAAAAGCATAAAGATCCCCCCAAAACTAGAGAAAGCTGATTTTTTCCATTACCCAATCAAAATCATTGACATCATTACATTGTTGTTTACTAGTTAAGTGTGTCAAGAATTTAACCCTTGCAGGGAAATACTTTTACTTAACTTTCAAAATTTTTTTGCTTTAAATGAAAGTCTGAAGAACTGATGGGTTATGTACCAACACGTGGGTAAATGGTCTATTTGCTGATGTCAGAATAGTGTCAGCAGATGAACTTATGACATATTTGTTAATGGTTATGGTCCATTGACTTTAACTCCTAAGAAACTGAGAGTCAAGTCAAGACAGGAATGATCCAGATATCACATATTAAGCCTTGATGTTGACATTAAGTATTAACTATTTATCAGTAACTGTTTGTGACCCATAGGTGGCACCATGCTGTGTGTCAGCAGCACCACTCATGTCGTGAGAGCCTCATTTTTCCTTTGTGACTGGAAAAGGAGAAGAAAAGATGAATGACGTAAATGAGGCGGGCAAGGGAGAAGTTATTTAGGCCTGTTTGTCTTACAGATGCAGTCAGACGAGCTTTTGGCAGCTTGCCGGGTACAAATTTCCCCGCCTACAATTGTAGCATGCAATAGTAGGCGCTGCAAATTACTTTTCTTTTCATTGTCAGGCAAACTTTCAGACTGAGAACATTCTTTAAAGCAGATCATTTTAATTGCATGATGCATGGTGATATGCAGCAGTTTTTGCAGAGTATTTCTTTTGCTTCTTGTGGAGTTTTTAAACCTGAATTCTGGTCATCTAGGAGTTTAATAAAATAAGATCCCATCTATGTGATGTGACAGTATCTTTTCTTATTAAACATAAAGGTCCATGTCCGTGTCCTTTCTTAGCCACGAAAATGGCTGGAGTCTTAGGGTAGGGCACAGTGTGCGTCTGATCTATAGTGAGCCGTTAAGATGTAAGGACCTATGTGGGTCAAAGAAAGAGGTAGCAAGCAACCTCTGACATGTCTTTACCTGAACCAACTCAGCACTTGTTGCTGTAGGGATTAGATATTAACAGCCATGTTTGTACAACAAACAAATGGCAACAATCCAGACTACTGCTCTGTTTAATCTATGATGTCTCTAGGAAACATTTAAACCTATATCAAAATGCATTTCACAACAAAATTATGTTGTTAGTGTTAATGTGGCAGTAGTCAGTGCTGACTGTTGAAATTTGACACTGGAGTTTGTAAAGCCGTTGTTGTCGTTGAGCTCAGTAAAGAGACCTGGCTCAACAGCGTAGCTATTGTTTTGGGGTAACTCACCTCCCTTTAGCCTGGAATAATAACTGTAAATAAGTGCTGAGTTGCACTTAAGTTTTCTCTACTGGACCTCACTTGTTGTAAACTTTTCCCCCTTATTATACAACTAGTTCCCCTGCAAATTGAGTACAGGATGGTGATTACACATTGTCATTTATGAAATGAATGCCTACAAGATGATACAGTTATAAAACAGCAGCTACTGATGCATGGTTGTATAAGATGGTTTGGCATGTTACATTAAATAATATGAATAGAGTGCTATGATATGAATATGTTTTACGATGGACAAAAGATAATTGGAGTAGATAGATATAATATTACAATTCATACAATTCACAGGATGATGAGGTTGTAGCCTAAAGCATGAATGGATTCTGAGCTCTTTTATCTGTTGCCACTGGGTAATCTATCTTCTCCAGAAGCTGAGCTGTTTCTTCTGGACCTTCAGCCTCTGTTTGATAACCTGTTTCTAATCAGACTTCCTTTAAAATATACTTAAGTCGGGTTAATATTATTTTATTGGTCATTTTAGAACAGACAGAAGAATATCATGGTTGTGAATGAAAAGAAATCACAACTTATCATATCCAGCTGACATAATTAAGTTTTTGTTGTCACTGACTGCACACTGTTATTAAGATGTGTGGGTATGACAAAGGTTTTGGTTCATAGTTGTAGATTCATTTACAGTTCATTTACAGAACCCATTCCTGTAATCTAGTTGTTAGAATGAACTTCAAATCTTGAAGTTGTCACTGTCAGTTTGACAACTGGTAAAACAGGGATGAGACACTTGAAGGTCTCGGGCTCCTTTTCCACCAGTTTAGGAAAACTGTGCTCAGCACTACAGCAGTGGCTATCCCAAAGAACTAGAACAAAAATAATCAAATTTTAATTTGCATCTGTAATTACAACCTTAGCCGTAATGGTTATAGGCCCTGTCAGAACTGAATGTTCCATCAGAAGATTCAGGAGATTGAGAAAGGCCAAGTGAGCAACATGTTCCCATAACCCAGCAATGATCCCTTGATTGCATTAAACCGACTGAAGGGGCCCGAGTACGGAAATATATATACTGTAATTATATTATGTTGCTCTTTTTGCCTTGTTAGCCACCTGTTCCTCGATGTACCTGCCTCAATGCAGAGATCTGCCACTGGCCACTATGCACTGACAGGACCTGACAGGAAAAGCATCACTGATAACACTTTAAATGCGTCATGACATTTGTTAATGGGTCATGCAAAACCAGTGAAACTAATTCTTGAAAAGTAACACTGCAGCAATAACACGTACAAAAAAAGAGTAAGTAATTTAAATGATGACTGTTTTTCTAAACGGGGACATGAGAACTTTTCACAAGATGTTGAATAATTCTGCAGATATATCTCAATCAGAAATAGTTAACAGATTTAAACATAATTTATGAATTTAAGAGTGTGCTGGTTATTGACTATTCTCATTTATCATATTGTAGGCAAATGAAGAATTGAGTAAGAGATTTCCAATAAGTTCTGTTTCTGCAAACACAGATATGAAGGGGGTCTGTTTAATAAATCACCTCATAAATTTTTCAGTGTTGCTGCAGTAAATATTTGATCGCCCATTCTTATTGCTAGAACATTATGTACCCTGCACAATCAAACAAGTCAGGCCTGGTGGGTATCAAACCCTGAAAACCACTTCTCTTTTTTTTCTCTCTTGGTTCAGTTTGAGTTCAGTAGATTTGAGACACTATTGAAAACGCAAGTGCAGAAAGTCAGTTGCTTCTTGTATCTTTTAGCTGATAATGATATATGATAAATAAAGTGCAAAATATTTCTCAGAACTGCGGAAGAGGTGCATCTCTGTACTTTCTGTTCTGAATTATAAAGTGAGCCTCTTTTAAGTTAAAGAGAAAGTTGAGTCATTGAGCACACAGCACACCATGCACACAATGAAATTAACCTCTGCATTTAACCCATCACCTAAGTGAGCAGGCGGCAGCCTGGACAGCGCCCGGGGAGCATGTGTGGGGACGGTACTTTGCTCAGGGGTACCTCAGTGCGACCTGGTAGCTTGGTGGATTTGACCTGGACCCAAGTCTGCTTCCTTAGCCACCAGGCACCACTGCCTGTTAGGGAGTATCCTCAGCAGATACTCTCTTTAGTTCTAATTAGTGTTGGTGACATTGCACCACTACGTTAAGATCCACAATTAGAAAGTCTCACTCTATTTAAACTCAGCTGATTTCTCTTTCCCTTTGTCTGATGATCTGCTGGTAAGAAGCCAACAGATTTGGCAGGGTATCAAGGTAATGAGGTGAATGTCTACCAGTCACTGTAGTTTGGAACCAATGTGAACTCTTGGACTCTGAAAATATCCGACACAGTCAGCTCTTTCACTTAGGACCAGACTGGTAGTAGTCCCTCCCTCTGCAGCAGCACCACCTGCTAAAAAACTTCTCTGTGCAACAAATCCCGTGGTCAGCGGTTGAGACAGAATGTTCAGTATGTAAAGTGTCCTGGCTGAGAAATATCCAGCATTTACGCGGCCCACTGTGTGTAATCCAGCGCTTCCTACGAAGGGGATTTTTATCGTATCAAGCACAAAATAGTTTGACCTCAAACCAGAGTGCATGAGCTGTACTATGTTCAGAAGACAAGTAATTGTGAACTTGACAAGCAAGGTATTTATGTTATTGAAGATTGATCATCTTGGTAACATCACCACCATTTACTGTCCTAATTCACACAGCAACAGCAGCAAAAAACACTAAAAACCTACTTTAAGGCAGGTCAATGATAAGCAGACAAGATTATGAACTCTCTTTTAACCCATCTGGCACACGGCCACTGGATAACTTAATTATCAACATGTTTTACTCTAGTCATTTTGCCACAACCTTTTTGGCAAAATCATGGCTATTGTTTCATGTTGTATAACTCTTGGGTTGTGCTGCATTCCAGACGATACAGATCATCAGCACTGAGAAAAATTCAAGCTTTTCAGTTTCCCTGGTTCAGCCTGCATCAGCCAGTTTGACTTCTGTTGTCAGGTTTTTTTGCTGCATTTTCTTAACTGCCTTGATATGTTTCTAAATTTACTTTTACTTGTGAGTAGGGTCTATACAGTTTAGCCCATGTCCTTTTATATCCTTTCAAGTAAATAGAGGCAAACAAGGACATACGTCTTTGAACTGAAGCTCTGAAGGTATTGATCAGGTACAATATAAATAGAGTTTATCACAGAGCAGTGTAACCTTTTCTACTCGACTGAACAAATAATGTTGTTATTTTTGCCCCATTTGCACATATTCTTACTTTAACAGTGTAAACCAAGAAGTAACAGAGGACTTGCCTCAAATATTGTATTTTGCAGTTGTTTAGTTGTTTATTTGAGTGATATTTGATCTGGTCGTCCATTTTTATTGGTAATAATAGTTTCACACTTTTATATATGTTTTTTTTTTGTTTTGTTTTTCCTTGCCAATGCCTATAGTGTAAATTACAGGCTAAATGAACAGAGAATGAGATTGAAATATTAGATAAGAGATTAAGTAGCTGTGGAGCTGAATCAGCTGTCAGCACCAAACCCTACCCCAGCCACAGTTGTGAAGCATTTGCTGCTGTTTCAGCAAAACTCATATATCTGCTGTATACGTAGTCAAACTCACATGTTAGATAGATAACCTACATACAAAATTCTTGTCTTTGCCTGAGCTTAACGTTCACTGAATAAACACTCACGTGTCTACAGATCTCAGGTGATTAAAGAAAGGTATATAGAGCTTTCTGGCTAGAAATAGAAATAGAAAACTTTCCGTTGTCGTATAGAGAGGAGGGTGTGCCAGCACTTAGTCAAGTTATCCCTGGAGAAGAGCCAAGCCTGGAGGTTATCCTGGGAGTGTGTTGCCCAGATACAGAATTATGTGAATGAAAGTGTTTTCATGTGTCTGTGTTCTTAATCTCACACACCATTAACATGTCAGACCAATGAGTGAAAATGTACTGTATGTGTCCAAGAATTTAACTGGGTGATTTTTCTGCAAAGACAGACAGAAAACTTAAAAGTGCTTGATGTGGAGACAATCACTGGCTTACACTGTGGTATAATAACCATGGTTCTGTATGATTATTATTTGAGGCAGCACATTCTACATTTTTGATCATGGTTTCTTCCCAGTTTTCCTTGTGTTTATTCCAAACCTGTCACATTTGATGTTTCCAAGCATCTGACATGTTCTTTAAACTTTTCCTGGATAAGATCTAAACAATATTGGATGCTTGAACATATACGAGAAGACACAGGTGTTCAATTGAGAACAGAAAATGAGGCTATCAACCTGTGGTGGCATTCAGATAAGTACTTCCCAGTGTTTTATGTGCTCTGGGACGGGTGATCCTTTGAAAGGGTTAGAAGGCTCGGGACAGACCTGCTGCTCTTAAAGGCCACACTGTCTGTACTAGTGAACCTTTTCACCGTACATCATAGAGGCACCTGCAGGGGTTTTCAGAGGTTAGAGTTTAAACCCTGCTATGTGCTATGATAATATACCAGAAGAAAGACAGAAAATGCATGAAGGGGTTTGGTGCAGCACTGACATATCTTTTGAAGCACTTTGAACTATGTGCACACATGTGGTTTTGTGTGTAAGTCAATGATCAAATCTTTGCAATGCAGAACTTTGACAGTGTGTTTGCATGATAAAGGTTACTCTGGCATCCTGCTCTGAGTAACTGTTCCATTTCAGCTCATGTTAGTGTTGAATTGCTCTTTTTAAGATTTTAATCTTATTTGACATTTATTTATTTTATTCATGATACTGTCCAGTCAGAGTTGGGTTGCCATGGTGCAGTCCAAAGGATTCATATGACTTGACCCTATGTTTTGTAAATATTAATGTTAATCAGTACTAACGTCATTACTAACCTACTCGACCTCTTTCTCTTCAGCAGATTAATCCACTGCCTCCTCTATTCCCTACGGCGACACCCTTGTGAAAATGGGGTGATTGTGTCCTTTCATCATCCACTTAACTAACCTGGAACAGCACCAGGACAGCACACTTCCTGATGTCAGAAGATTCGGACTCCAAACCCTATCACTTCCAGGTTCTGGAGGACCAGGATGAAGCCTCAGGGTGCAGGGCATCCACCTCATGTGGTGCAGTGCCGAGGGGGGCATCGGGGTGCAGCTCTATGTCACAGCTGCACAGGATGGGCGGCTACAGCCAGGGTGGGCCAGACCTAGGACTCCCCTCAGAGGGCAGCGACAGCAGTGGCCAGGACCCTCCCACCTCGCAACACAAACATCGTAAGAACGTCCGCTCCCGGTCGCTTCCTGAGGAAGATGTGGAGATGAAGAGCAGCGGGTCCAGTGGTTCTGGAACAGAATCACACGGCAATGAAAGCCATGGCAACGAGAGTCATGGTAATGAAAGCAATGGCCATGAGTCAATGGGTAGCTCCAACGGCAACAGCAAAGACTCGGCACTGCTGGAATCATCTGAAAGCAACAAGAGGTTAGTGGTGTTTGTGTGAATGATGAGGCTTTTTGTTGGGGTAACTTTGCCTGGTGTGCTTACTGTGAATGTAAGTGTAAAGAAATAGAGTGAGAGAGAGAGAGACAGAGAGAAAGACTGGAGTGGAGAGCTATTTTTCACCCAAATCTCTGCTGAGGACAGACAGGAACTCTGCATATGAAAATGAGGTTTGCCAATTCAACCACACAATCATAAATCACCCTTAAGAAGACAACCAGTACAAAGCATTCAATGAGCATGGTTACATGCATTGATTGTGATGCAGATCCAATACAGTTTTGAAGCCAGGTGTCTACCAGTAAGTCAGCAGGAAAGATATAAACAACATCTCAACATTGCTCACACAAAGCCCTCCATCACCACAGTCTGATCATAACGAATGCAACTAACAGCGTTGCATGTTTGATGGTGTTGACTAAGATAAGTGAGCCAAGGGTGAAGTGATGGCCATCCAGCTCTCAGCCAAGAGGTGCACTTGAAAAGCACTTGCTTTTTTTCTGACCATGAGAACTTCCCAGTAAAACTAAAAATTAGGACAGAGATTGAATTTTAATGAAACTCATCCTGTCAGCTGAGTGACGTTCATCTAAACCAGCCTAGCATATGGTACAAAGGCTAAATGAGGATAAATTCATCATTCTTTTTACATGAACCCTCTGTCAGATCCACATGGTGGTGATGTTTGGTTTGGTTTGTAGCAAACTTTGTACAAAATTGTGTTTGTTTCTTCACTGTGTTGAAAGATGAGGGTTAAACATTTTGTGACTTGTATACGGGACAAAATGTTGGTTTTGTCTGATACGTTCATGTTATCTTTGATCTATAAACGTTCAAAGACAAAGCCAAAGTCTTTTGATATTGAGTGATTTTCATGTTTGTCAGCCTCCTTACATTGTCACGTCGGTAGTAAGTGGGTGAGAGGTTCATGTGCGCTTGAATGTCTAGCGTTAAAGGCCAACTTCAACCCTGCCCACATAAATCTGACTTTACTGAGCTTTGAATAAACCTTGTTGAACATATGGAGCCTTATTGTGTAAACCCATATGGAAATGTAATATATCACATATAGGCTGTGTTCGTGTAACGAAGACCGATGTGGGTCTTCGTTACAGGAACTTCATATACAAGAAGATATATTATTATAACATAGGTTTACCAGACATATGGAAGTACACATTTATGATATGTAAGAAACACCCATTGTAAAAACTTTGCATAAACATACCATAAAGAAAATAAAAATACATATACAATGGTCATTTATTGATTTGTGTCCCATATGCACCAAATTGGGTATGGACTAAAACTTTTTGCAGAATTCTCCGTTCATTTTTATGTTATATGTATACACTAGTATATACATTACATGTAGGTCCATTTATGAATCATACATATATAAATACACATATTTATAGGGGCTAGGCATTTATGCCATAAATGTCAGGCATTTATGTTGTTCCAGTATTGAATGTTTCATACATGATAATTGTCTAGTTATACATGTGCATATATATTTCTATATAATAAGTGCATGTGTTTTCAATGTGAAAGTTAAATACATGTAGAAATATTACATTTCTGTGTGGGAAGGCTTTGTTGGTGACTGATAATTCTAAAGGAAAATGGACAATGTTGTAGTGTTGAAATGTTAATCATTTGCCAGGCTCTGTGCCGCTAGCTGTACAGTGTAATATATAACTACAACTGAAGTGGAAATTTAGTTAAATCAAGGATGAAATATTTCCAAAACTCCTAAACACTGTCTGGACATGACTAAACTGTCACTTTAAATAAATGTTTTTCAGTTTACCCAGCAGACATCCACAGTGTTTTCAACAGTTAAAATTGACTGTAGATGTAGTAGGAAGATTGGATTGATGTCATTCGGGGGCCTGGCACTCTCTCACTTCCACATCACTTGAGTCACGCTCTCCAGCTCCTTATTGTTACCACAGCAACACACTGTTTATCTCTGTTTATAGCTGGGTGGAGTGAGCAGAGTTGCCTTCTTTAAAGTGCGTCGCTCATTCCCCAGCCCCGCCTCTATTACCTCACTTGATCTTTTGAATCCATGTCTCTTTTTTTTTCAAACCACTCCCTCTTCCTGTCTCCATAGTACGTCACTCTCACACATTCATCTCTCACTTGGTCTCTCTGTTTCCCTCTTTGTCTCTCAAACTGTTCACTTGAACTTACGACCTTTTGTACTGTTCTTTTTTGTAAACCACTCCCACAGTGACAAACTAAACTAAACTAAACTAAACTAAACTAAACTAAACTAAACTAAACTAAACTAAACTAAACTAAACTAAACTAAACTTAAGATAATCCTGATAAGATAAAAAAAAAAAATGTATGTACATATTTACACAGAAATATTTTCACCCTTTCATTCATCAAGTGACAGTCTTCTGAGTGACATTAAAGATTATTTTGAGACCATGTGGATTTTGGGGTTGTTGTTGGTTTTGATGGCCCCTCTGGTTGAAAGCAATATCGCATCTGTCATATTCACCATTTCCTCTTTTGTCAAAGATCCCTCTTAAACCATCTGTTGCATGTATCTGTGTGAGAGGCAGACAGAGGATGCGGTTACTTTAGTGTTGGAACAAAGTAGACCAAGCTCTTAAAGGCACAGCCCCATATTTTGGGGTGCAGTTTATGTAAGGAGTGTTTTTTTTTAAACAATGAACAATGAAAACATGCATTTCAAGTCAGAATGTATATTTATGTAATATAGATATAGAAGATACAGAAACTGAGCGAAAAGTCAAAACAAAATATTATTGATTTCACAGATACTTGCCCTCATTTCTTAATAAATTACTAAAATACCTTTTTCATTGGAGTCATTCTGACTTGTCAAGCAGTCAGCACGGGTGTAACTAATAGCATAATGGATCAGTCCATTAAGTCTCTCAGCATGCGATTATGCAAAATACCTCTCCTGGAGTCCTGGACCTGGTTTACCTTAATGCACTGCAGTGATTAATAATGTTATTAATTACACCTGCAGTGACATGTCAACTTATCTGCTGTGAAAAATCATCTATGGTATAACACACCTGCATTGCTCAACTTCTAGGTTATAAAACCTGTCTGGAAAGAAAAAAGACATTATGAAAGGAAGCACACGAATTTACAATAAAATACACCGTATAACCTTCACCTGGTCGCCTCACAGGTCACAACTTTGTTTGCTGAAAGACGTCTGTGCTAGACTTTGCCAGAGAGAGAAGATTGTTTTCTGATGAGACTAGAATTGAGCTGTATCTGCGTCATAATAGAAACATAACATCCCCTCTATGAGGCACGATGGTTGCAGAATTATACCAAAATGATGCTTCTGTGCAGCAGACCTATAGTTATTGCGAAACCTGCTGTAGTGCACAAAAGGAGAGTGAAATGAGGTTATTTCACAACGAGACAAAGATCCCAGAGATAAAGCTACACTGAAATCGTGCCAACAATGTTAAAATCAGAGTTCAGACTCCACTGCAGTTAAAAATTGTAGCAGTACTGTGAAGTTGTGTGTGATCAGTTTCACTCTCTGACACCAGAGCTGGATGTTACTGGTGTGTCTTACAAACTGCTATCTCAGTGTATTTTCTAGAAATGGGTCTCTTGTCGCTGCTGTAGTGGAAATGTTTGCAAAGATTTGTGTTGTTTGTACTAAGTTATTTAAACCAGTAATTTATAGCAACATGTTGTATCTGGAAGCTGAGTCAATGTCTCTTGAGAGCTGCTGATGAGCTAGTAACACAGAGGGTCCACATACACACAAACATGAGCAGCACTACGCACTACTGGGAATTCAAATACTACATTTTGCATCGTTAGCATCGTTAAATGTGTAATATAATATTTTGAGTGAAGAGACAAGGAAGTAAATTTCTTTACTTTCTTTAGCACTTAGATACTTAGATGTGCTTGTCAAATGAAAAATTGGCAATTTTAGCGGATGCACATATTATACATTGCATAAATACACAGAAAATGTATTTTATTGGCACATTCAGTATGAATATTGTCCTTTATCCATAAGAAAACAGTCCTGTATACACATTTAGTTTGCAGATGTTCTCATTTGTTTTACTCTAAATTCATCTATAGTTGTCATACAGAACAGAAAAACACAGCAGACTTTTGGCCGACTTCTCATTTGCCTCATTCATATGCAGTTGATTTACTGTGTGATCCATATCTCCTCCATGTAATGAGATACTGTAGTCTAACACACACCTGATGTGATAAGAGGTCAAATGTTCTTACAAGTTGTCAGTGGAAGGTTTCTAATTAACTCAAGGCCACTTTCCCCTGATCTTTTCCAGGAGCAGAGACACTTGCTGCACAGAATAGAAACTAAAACTAAAACAACACAGCGCCCTCTTTTGGTATTATGTTTCCATGACTGGTAGCTAAGTAGCCTACTGAACACCAGGACAGGGTCAGTCTGTCCAGTCTAAAACCAGCTGCGCATTCCCAGGTAATGAAGGTTATATTTGATAGTATTAGACATCTGCTTGAGCCTTGAGGAGCTATTTGTGAAGGTGTTTGTCTATTCTTATCCACATAAGCAGGTTATTCATAGTAACCTGAGTTGTAGTTCTGATGAATTAGTGTCTCAGACAGCTGTTAATAGTCTTTAGTTAAGCTCACCCACTAATACAGTGGACTACATCTTCACTCAGCTCAGTTAACTGTTTACGTTTTGCAGCAATCCAGTTATTACAGATTGGAAGTTCATGGCCTTGGACTCTGCGCGTTTCTTCTTTCCATTACGTCTTTTCTTTTGGATCACTTGTGCATACGAACAAAATACAGAACAAATACAGATGCCACATCCTCCTCTGGTACTTTGCTCACTGTGCAAACTAAAGTGCTGATAAAGTTGAAGTTGAAGTTTGTCACCCACCACAGTTTTGTCAATAATAAAGGTGGGAAAGCTAAAGCAAGCAAAAGTATTATAAAGCTCTAAGGGGGAATTTAACTTAAAAAAAGAAGAAAAGAATAAAAAGTTCATAAACATCGTAATGATGATGGTGCTTAATGACACTACTAGAAAAATCAAGAGATGAATAATTTATCTCAGCCTTATCATTTGCTGGGTCAGTCACTGTTGGGCAGCTGGTTATTGCTTTGTTCTGCCCTTTTCCTCCCTCTTGTGTTTATAAAGTCTCTTTAATGTTGTGACGTCATGTAAATATTGTATTCTGGTTTTTGTTTCCTCAACGACTATGTGTCAACTCCTACATCAGCTCAAATTGTGGCACGCCACTACTTTATTACATTATGTTTTGTATTGAGGGGGGATTTTGTAACACATCTATAAAGTCTTTTTTTTTTTTTTGCATCAAATCACAGCTCAGTGATTCAGTGTTCAAAGCTGTTGTTTTTAATCTCTCACTCATTATGTATTAAAGCAGTGAGCAGTACCAGTGATCACACAGAGCCACCTTTCCCCAACCTTCACCTCTGGAAAGGAAATATTCCTGTTTTGGAAACACATGTCCTCAGAGTTTGGCACACAGGTTTAGTACCACGTAGTGAATTTTCCTGCTGTGATAAAGAGCTTCCAAGTCTCACACTAATACGTTCAATCTGTCCAGTCTAAAACCAGCTGTTGCATTCCTGAGTATCAGAGGCTATATTTGGTAGTATTAGATGCCCGCTTGTGTTTGGAGAAGCTATTCTTTATCAGTACTTTCTATTCTTAGTCAGTTAAGCAGGTTATTCATAGCTTTAGCTCAGGTGAGTCAGTGGGAGCTGTCAATATTAGTGCAGAGTTAAGCTTGTAGGTTAATGCAGTGGAGCTCATAGACACACATACACACACGCACACACACACACACACACACACACACACACACACACACACACACACACACACACACACACACACACACACACACACACACACACACACACATAACAGAATATTAAGTCAGCATCACTTTCTAGTTTTTTCCAGAATTTTCCAGTTGTCGTGAGGGAACTTAAAAAGCTTGTTCATTGACCTGAGTAAAGGTCAAATTAGTTTCGTATTGATTGAATCTAGAATTAACTTTCATTCTTGTAAATATTTTCTTAAATCATAGTATAATATTAAATATCAAATAAGTAAAATGTATTTATTTAAGTAGTAGAACAATATAATATATAATATAATATAGAAGCTATGACAGTTTGTCTTGTATCTAAAGCCAGTACGATTAACTGAAAAAAAAGGACAGCTAGGTCTCAAATAATATGGGACTCATTTATCCTTATTCTTCTTGTCCAGAAAGGGACTTTCACAACCACTAGACACATAGGACATATCAATAATGATGCCTAGTCATATATTTTTTTAGCTCCCAGTCTGGGGCATTAAGGGGTAGGCGGCAGACATCCAATCTGTAACAAGCAGAATTACAGATATTTACTGTCTCAGTTCACTGTGAAAGTTGTTTCCTTGACCTCAGCAACACCGCTGTTCCCAGCCGTCTTATTTTCTGTCCTGCTGTGCATCCTTTGAGATACAGGTGCACTTAAGGCCTTCAAGAGGGTGAGACTGACCTCAAATATGGAGTGTGGTTTCTTTTATCGCCTGGCTCCAAAATGAGGAGCAGAGCCACATGTACATTGTTACTCTTTCACTTCCATAAGGGCAAAAATCAGCTGATCTTTTTTCAGCTCACCCTAACAACACTCCATACTGCAAAAAATGAGCACACCTTTTTTTTTTTTCATTAGCTGACATCATCTTACTTGAGCACCTTTGCAATGACAGTGAGAGAAGATGCATGTATGAAACATGTGCTTCAGAAATATTCTGTACTTTTGTACCGACTGTTTGATTTAGTGGGAGATGATTTCAAATCAGTTTGAGTAAATTAGAATCAGTTGTGTCTCTCTCCGTCCCTATTTGAGGTAATTTAAGTCATTATTTTTTCCTCTATTTTGTTGCAAACTGTTCAGTTGTTTTTGTCTCTCCCACAGCTCCAACTCCCACAGTCCATCTCCTCCTGGCAGCTCAAACGCCTTCAGTCTGCTGAGCTCAGAGCAGGACAACCCCTCGACCAGCGGTTGCAGGTAAATGCAGTAACCATTCTTAGTTTACTATCAGTGCTGCTAAGTTGTTTGCTATTTCCTCTATTTATTTATTATCTATTTTTAAGGGTCTTCTTTTCCCTTTCAATATCTGACTTGCCACTTTGCACGTGTGTGTGATTATGCAACTTGCAGTAGTCAGGATTCTGCCAAAGCCAAGAACCAGAAGGAAGTGATTAAAACCCTGAAAGAGCTGAAGCTTCATCTGCCTGCTGAGAAGAGACACAATAACAAGTGCTCCACATTGAACACCCTCAAGTATGCGCTTCGCTGTGTCAAACAGGTGGAAGGTAAAATGTTTCTTTGTGTCTTGTGTCTTTGTGTGTAATTGCCGAGGTGTAAAAAAAGGCATGTTCCTATTAACAGTTTGGATGTAGATATTTTTACATCTAAGCTGTACTTAAGAGACATTCATGAGTAAATGAATAAATTCAGATATTTCTTTGAATGTCTCAAGAGCTGTTGTTGAAGATAAAAGCAGTAAAGGACCAGGAGTTAACATTTGTGTGGGCAGTTCTATGGATAATGGTTTGTACGTGCGTAACTGTTCCCTCGCTAAATGTTAACAGATGGAAATGGGCGCACAGAGGTCCAGCACTAGTCGTCAGCTTGGTTGTAATGATGATGTTTTACTGAGACATTTTTCATCAACAAAAAATGCCTGTGACTTCAGTATGAGCACATCGGCTTTCTGTTTGACTCCTTATTCAGGTTTATAGTTGTTTAAAAAAAATCAATTACCTCATTCTGATTTGTATCGTTTATGTTTTCAGACTTTGACAAGACTTTGTGTTTGTTTTTGCAGCCAATGAGGAATATTACCAGCTTCTAATGATCAATGACAGTCAACCTTCAGGTCTGGACGTGTCCTCTTATACAATAGAGGAGATAGACAGCATCACTTCTGAATACACACTCAAAAACAATGTGAGTAATCAAATTATTTTCAGAAAAACACTGATATTTGAGTTTCACTTATTGTGTTTTTGAGGCTGGTTACGGGTTTCCTCATTGACCCCATGTTTTTGATTTCATGTCTCCCACAGGACATATTTGCGGTCGCAGTGTCTCTCATCACAGGAAGGATCGTTTACATTTCAGATCAGGCTGCCTCCATCCTCAACTGCAAAAGAGATGTGTTCAAGAACAGCAAGTTTGTGGAGTTTCTCACACCGCAGGACGTCAGTGTGTTTTACAGCTTCACGACGCCGTACCGCTTACCCTCCTGGAGCATGTGCACTGGAGCAGGTACGACACAATACCTATAATCACACTGAGGACGTCTTTGGTCATCATCGTTCTTATGAGAGTAACAAGTTAAGTTGATTTTGTTTGTGTGGCAAAAAGTCACAAAGACACAAAAAAGTATAAACATACTGATAAGTGATGTCCCTGCTGCCTGAGAAATGAGAAAGACATCAGCAAATCAACAAGTCAGTCAGAGTCGTTCAAATGATATATGAGGACAAACAAAGGAGCAGCTCTTCCTCAGGTGTCTGAGAATATCATTGCAGGATGTGATTAGTCTCTCATCAGGAACACACATGTATATAACAGTGCATAGAACCTCCATTACAAAGATGAATGCACATTTGAGAGTCCCATGGTTGTACAAAGTGTGGGCACTAGTCGACAGAGATATGCTCAGATGATTCATCTTTTATCATACTCTCGACAAGTGGGCGAGTGTATGTGTAGCGTACATTGAGAGATCGCTACAGGCTCAAGTGCTTTACTGCTCCAGTGAGAGGATCTGGTGGTACTGATATGTTGTGGGCAGCTCTTTGGGTTTGGGTCAAGGAAGGGTCAAGTGAATGAGGAAACTTTTAAATATTATTGGGGATCGCTTCAGGATGACAATGCCCACATCCATAGGACGCGAGAGGTTGCTGAATGATTTCACACTTCTCAGACTGATGTGAGTCATATTCTCTGGCCTTCACTGTAACTAGATCTCAACCCAACTCAACTGCCATGGGAGACTTTTGACTTGATAAGAGGGTCTTGAAATTGCATTTATGCTACCTTTCAGGACTTTTTATACATTCCGATTATAGAGGATGCAAAATGATACTATAATAATGATACTTTAAAATGGCTGAAATACCTTAGAGATATGACTTAAATCAATTCAGGAAAGTACAGCCTTCTGTCAGCAAGTTCAGTTCAACCTGACCTTAATTGTCCGTAAAACATGTCATGTCAGCTAAGCTGGACAGAACCGGCTGGGATGTCTCAGACACTAAAAGTAGGATACCCGTTTGCCCAGCAACAGTCTGAGTGTACATAATTGTGTCTTTACTTAGTGGAAAGTGGAAAGAAAAGATCAACAACAAAATGACTTTGGGTTTGTATGATGAAGACTGTAGATGTTTTTATTTTTTATTCTCTGTGCTTGTCTGAATGACTTGTTGGTTTAATGCCTTCAATGTTCTCTATTCATCCGACCCGAACCAGGGCTGCTCTCGCTACTGTAATTTGTCCTCCATATTCCTGGAAACAAATGAGGAGCTCTGTAAATTCATTGTATTTGAGCACAGAAGTGTGATCCTAAATGTTTTTTTGATCAAATCAATCAAAGTTCAGCTGCCTATGGGAACTTAGAACCCGACTGTCATTCTCCCTGATCATGTTGCTTTTGAATTAAAACTTTTTTTTTCCTTTTTCAGAGTCATCTCCGTCCGACTGCATGCAGGAGAAATCCTTCTTCTGTCGTATCAGGTGAGTGGGTGTCAGCTCAGACGGTGTCAGGCCATCTGCTGCTCGTACCTGTTTGTGTTTTTTATTCATGCTTTCATTCCACTCTAGATGCCTTTCAATTAGTTTGTGACATCACAGGCGTGTGAACTGTAATGAGATGCTTTTTCCAGGCCAGAGTTATACTTAAATGCACACACGCACACGCGCACACACACGCTCACACACATATTTAAAACTTACACCCACACATTATTGTATCTGTTTAAAATGCACACCCTATTATTAACTGTACACAGAGGTAGATGGAAAAAATAGCTACAGAGTGCCCCCATCAGTTCAGAATCATAACATTCAAAATCCTCAAACCTTGAATGATAGCATTTGTGAATACTTAAATCGATCCTTATTTAATTTTTTCAACTGTTCTTCTATCTAATTCACAGTGGTGGTAAGGAGTGTCAGGGTGACCTGCAGTACTATCCATTCCGCATGACACCCTACCTGATGAAGGTTCAAGACACAGTACACGCTGAAGACCAGTTCTGCTGCCTCCTCCTGGCTGAGAGGGTTCACTCTGGTTATGATGGTAAGTTTTGGAAAATGTGGACATTCCCAGTCACTGTTATTTTGTTAAATTAGCCAGAAATAATCATACTGCACACTCACTGTGAGCACACTGTAACCAAATTGTAACATGTAACCAACTGCAACCAAAGTCTAAATAGTGACTAAAGAACATACAACTTTTAAATTGCAATCTTTTCTCTTCCTCACAGCTCCCAGAATTCCAACAGACAAACGCATCTTCACCACCACACACACTCCAAGTTGTGTTTTCCAGGATGTGGATGAGCGGTAAGCCACAGCAGGAATGTTTTTACTGCTGACCTCAAAAAATATGAGCATTTGCACTTGGACTAAACTGTGCAAAGATAACACAATTTGGACTACTTCTAGTGAAATAACTGAGATGATGTTTGTTTTGTTTGTGTCAGGGCGGTTCCTCTCCTTGGGTACCTGCCGCAGGACCTGATTGGCACACCAGTCCTCCTCCACCTGCATCCCAATGACCGACCGATCATGTTGGCCATTCACAGAAAGAGTTAGTCAACTAAATTAAAAAAGATGAAGAAAGATTTTCCTGTGTCTGTACATAAAACCTGTCCCACTGTGTTGTAACAATATGTTTTTGGCTTCATTTGTAGTACTTCAGTATGCAGGGCAACCATTTGACCATTCATCAATCCGCTTCTGCGCACGCAACGGAGAATATATCATCCTAGACACCAGCTGGTCCAGTTTTGTCAACCCCTGGAGCCGCAAAGTCTCATTTGTCATTGGGAGGCACAAAGTCCGCATGTGAGTGTTACTCTTGTAATATAAAGAGGACACAGAGTGTCATACATGTGAATCAGGAAAACAGAAAGCTACGTTTATGAAATCAAATTCAAAACTACTTGATGAATCTTAATAGTTGATGTTTGTTGTCAAACAGGGGCCCTGTGAATGAAGATGTTTTTGTGGCCCCTCTCAATGAGATGAAGGCTATGGACTCTGATATCCAGGAGATCACTGAGCAGATTCACCGTCTCCTGCTACAGGTGAGAGAAGTCTTGCCTTCAAAATAAACAAATTAGATAACAGAACACAACAGGTTTAAAGAGCCTTGGACTCAAAATAGACTGAAGATCTAAAAGAAAAATTACGTTTTCATTTTGGACGGTTTTATATCCTCTTTGTAGTGACACTCAGTTTCTCCATCATCATTTTTAATCTCTCTCTTCCATCAGCCGGTTCACAACAGTGGGTCCAGTGGCTACGGCAGCTTGAACAGCAATGACCACCTGATGGGCATGTCCTCCTCCAGTGAGAGCCTGAACAAGGGAAAGATGAGATGGGAGGATGAGGAAGTGAGAAACAAAACCAGACCTGTGAGTTACTCTGAATAACAGACCAAATCATTCACATCTTTGAAATCAATGTTGAATGAAGTTGGACAAGTTAGATGTTAATTACTGGGCTTTTTTTCTAAATAAAATGTCACTAAAACATTGTGTCTTCAATTCAATACTGTAGAGACATCACACTGAGTCTTGTGTCTATCCTGTGTCACAGCGAACATTTCAGGAAATCTGCAAGGACATTCACCTTCAGAAGAGTCAAGAGCAGCAGACAATCAAAACAGACCACAAGAAAAACAATAGCAGTAAGTCCTGCTGATATGTTACTGTATATTTGTGTGTACATTGGAGAGTAAAGTGTAGAAGAATGAGTACAAAAGCTAATGTATAATTTTGTGACTCAGCTGCTGAGAAAATATCATATTTGTTGTACTTTTGACCCCATCTCGCACTTGTGCCATAACTCCTGACCTCTCTCCAGTAGAGTCTGCACAGAAGAGCTCGGTGGTGGTGCGTCCCAAAGATTCAGCTGCTCCTATCAACTGGAAGGACACAGGGATGACTATGGAGGAGAGTAGGGCATCTTTTCAGGAGGAGCTGGCCTTCAATGATCAGACTGTCTACTCCTATCAGCAGATCAGCTGTTTGGACAGTGTCATCAGGTACAAACCCGACATGACTGTGAGAAATGGTAGCCATGATACAGAATTATATAATGCAGGAGAATGATTAAAAAAGCAGAAGCTCACCAGTGTATTGTTGGGATTCTTTTAGGTACTTGGAGAGCTGTAATGTTCCTATTACCATGAAGAGGAAGTGTCAGTCTTCCTCTAACACCACGTCCTCTAACTCAGATGAGGACAAACAAACAGGATCCAACAATATGCAGGTGTCTGAAGGTAAGGAGCGCTGCTTCAATTTATAACTTAACCTGACAACAGACATTTATTGTCTCTTCATCACAAAGCTATGGCCTTTCAGCACTCAATCTAAACTTCTCTCAACAACTCAACGAGTCCAGTACGTTGTCAGTACCCTTTGTTCTCTGTTCTCTCTGTCAGAGCCAGCCTTGTTGAAGGATCAGCCTGGTCTTTCCGCTTTGGATGACAAAAAGTCCAGTGACGCGGCCACAGCGGTAGTGGGCACCTCACTGCCTTTACCCGTACCTAACAAACCAGAAAGTGTAGTGTCCATAACCAGCCAGTGCAGCTATAGCAGCACCATAGTGCATGTTGGGGACAAGAAACCTCAACCAGAGTCAGGTACAGTGCCATTAAGAAGTCTATCTTTGCTTATTTATCAGAATGTGGTATCAGATTTATTTACATATTTATTCATCTTTGTGTGCATTAGCAGTGGTTTGACTGTTTGTATCTGTATACAGAGAAAGTCAACTCTCCCCATTATGTAAAAAATAGTTTTAAACAATACACACAAAAGAGGTTAGTGCTATGCTTGGTCAACATAGCTTTTGTTGTTTTTATGCCAATGTTGTGTTACAAAAACAATCCAGGTTTCATTACTGAGCAGTAAATTAAAGTTGTTTCTCCGTTGTCATCCATGCAGAGATCATAGAGGATGTACCAGGAACAGGAGACATGGCAGAACCCAGCCAGATCTCTGGGGTTCCTCCTTGTGCTGTTTCACCTCCCACTCAGGAGAGAGAGTCCTACAAGAAACTGGGTCTGACCAAGCAGGTTTTGGCAGCTCATACGCAGAAAGAAGAGCAGGCCTTTCTATTTCGCTTCAGAGAGCTTCGTGGACTCACAACATTCAGAGCAAACTGTTCTCAATACCTGGAGCACCAGAAAGAACAGATCACCAGTGATGGTACCACTCAACAGCACATCACCACATCATATAAGAGAGATAGTTATGGTTTATTACAACTTATGGGCATTGCTTCAATCAGTATTCATAACTTTGGGCACAGCAGATTAATGTTTAAGATCTGTGCGTCTAAACTTTACAGATTTTACAAGAAAAGCAAATCTGTAGTGTAATTTAGTGTAGTAGAACAATTTTCTCTATTTTTAACTATTCTAATTTATCTTATGTGACTGAATTCATGGAGCTATCATTCACACATTACATTGTGACAACAGTATTTTAAAAAACTGTAAGAAATCTTGGTCAAAACTACAAAACTTAGATCCAGGTTTTCATAAATTTGACTCACTGAAAACACTCAACAGGTTTTGCTCTTTTTGACCTTCTAGCTGTGCCTCCTGCTCGATCCTGCAAACAGGCTGGACTGAGTACAGAGCCCACTACGCGGCGAGGCACACGGAATAAGAAGACCAAGTCGAAGCGAGCGAAGCACATAGAGTCTTCAGACAGCACGGTGTCCCAGCACAGACAGCAGCAGCTGCGGCCTCCTCTCCTGAACCACGGCCTCAACCCAACCTCTTGGTCTCCGTCAGACACCTCACAGTCCACGTTTCCCATGGCATACCCCACTGTGATGCCAGGATACCCCCTCCAAGTTTACCCCAGAACCAATTCTATAGGCACTCGGACAGATGCCACTCTACCGGGCTTTGAGGATAACCAGGCTGCCCAAGCTCCTCCCTGTCCCCCGACTATCCATCCTACTCCGTACACTGCCCCCATGGTCACCCCTGTTGTGGCTCTAGTGCTGCCCAACTACATGTACTCTCCAATGGCCCCTGTGCCTCAACCACCACAGCCAGTGTACCATGCAGAGACAGGAGGCTTCCCCACCCAAACACAGCCTTTTGGTCAGACTGTCTTTCCAGGCCAGAGCCCCTTCACTGCTCAGCCTTCCTTTAATGTTCAGAATCAGTTCAACCCCCAGAATCAATTCACTCCTCAAGGTTATCTCACACCATCGTACTACTTGCCTTTATCCACGGAAACTCCGAAGGCCCCCGTAGAAACCCAGTCCCGCTCCGCAACGCCACTGTCGGGTGGAGGCCAGGCGTCCCCACCTCTGTTCCAGTCTGGCTGCAGCTCACCACTCAACCTGCTGGAGCTGGAGCTGTCTGTGGAAAGGGACAGTGCAGTGCTGCCCCCTGGAGGACAAGGGAACAACACGACTGAAAGGGAAAAAGGCACAAGCAGCTGCCAGGCCAAGGAGCTGAAGGTAAATGAGGAAACCGGCTTCTGTTTGTTTGCTTTCTTCTCTCGCTTTTCTCCCGAAGTCACCCATGACGTCTATTCTTCACCTATTACCCTCTTAACCTGACAGGATAAAATGTCAACGCTGGACTTCATCCTTGTGCAGGAAGGTTCTGACATAGTCCCCCAGGACAGTCAATCATATGTCTCTTTTTGAGACTTAATGCCATCTTCAGTGATTCCTCCACATTCTTCACAGTTTTAAAGTATAGTTTTTGCTGTTGTATTGCAATGCCATGTGTAAAGTCAAGTCAGTCTAGACTCCTCAAATGAAATGTGGCCCAGGGTGTTAATACATGATGTTATTATCCCTTACACCCTTTAGCCATCTCTCAGTCTCCTTGGTCCACCTGGACCCTTGTATTGCGAGGACACGTCCTGTGTCTGTGAGCGTTTGTCTTGGGATAAAGTGTTCTCTAGACTGAGGGCTTACAGCAAAGAGGTAGGCGACTCATCAGAAAACCTCCACATTTCTCCAATCCCATTCCTCCCTGACTCCATATTTCAACTGTATCTCTAACAGTTTCTTTTTCTGTCCCTTACATGATTTATATTTATAGTACATACTACTATTAGCCAGTAAAGCATATTGCACAGGGTGATAATGATTTCAAAGCATGAGACTGAGAAACCTGAATTTTATGGATAAGTTAAATCAAAACCATATCATAGTACACAGTAGGACTGCACTCTGGTTATGACTTTAGTGGTGGTGGGTATAGTTGTGGGTGATTACATATGTCTGTGAACATAGCCCCTGGATGCAGATGTACACAGCACTCACTCATGCACATCCCGAGTGACACATGAGATCCAGCCAGCATCACTATGTACATAACTGCCCATCAGATTTATTTACTAAATCTCAATTTCTGGAATGCCGTTTTGGATCTTTACAGCCCACTTAAATTTTATTGTCATTTTACATCATTGTATCGTTTTATACTGAGATGTGTCTGGGAACGTGCAGAGAATTGATTATATTCCTGCTCCTATTTATCTCTGTAATGATTTACCCTCCTTTAAATCAACTGGAGGAGGATCAGGATCATCGTCATGTAACAAAGCTCAATCTTGATGGAATTGTGAACCACGCAAGATGGATAATTTCCATGTCCACTACAGAAATATACTCCCAGTAGATTCTTTAAAAGCACACAACTAATTATGCAGCATCTGCCTGTATTATAAAGATGCAGCAAATGAAGGGAGTGCTTCAGTCTGTTGGTCAGCGCTATGAAGTAAATCGCCTCTTTAATGGGATCGCTTTAATGTTTTTGTGTTTGCAGGCAAGCTCACGTGGCGATGGTAACAACAGCGACGCCAACTCTTTGTCCAGCGACATGTTTGACATTATTCTTCATGAGGACTCTTGTTCAGGCACAGGCTCGGCCACATCGGGGTCCATGGGCTCAGGGTCCAACGGCTGTGGGACTTCAGCCAGCGGGACGTCCAACAGTGGGACATCTAAAAGCAGGACGTCAGCCAGTGGATCGGCCAGTGGGACCTCTGGCAGTGGAACAGGTCTGACTTTACCTCTAAGCATCATTCAGCCTCACACATCCACAGGAATAAATCAGCAGTAGAGAGACAACAAGTCGAGTCATCTTTGTTATAATTGAATATTGTCTTTGTTAGCTATTTATATCACAATTTTGACAGATGGAAGCACATATGCACAGAGATTTACCACACCATGTCAACAGATACCACAAAGCTCAGCACAATCATTTGATTTTTCTCTCTCCAAAGCAATTTTTTAATTCATTTTTGTTTGTGTGTTCTCAGGAAGTAACAACAGTAGTAAATACTTTGGCAGCGTGGACTCATCCCAGAACAGCCAGAAGGTCAAAGGTCACTTGAGCAGCAGCGAGGGAAGACCTGTGGAGATGGAGCAAAACGAGCAATTCATCAAGTATGTACTGCAGGACCCGCTGTGGCTGCTCACTGCCAACACAGATGAGAAGGTCATGATGACCTATCAGCTGCCCTCGCGGTGAGTAGGAGGATAGGGGAATAGCCAATGAGGTTTAGGATAGTTGCGCTCTAGATACTACTGTTTGATAGTTTATCAACTTTCTGTTTGTTATGGAAGGGGAAGGTAAGTGCACCTCCAGAAAATCATCCTCATTGACTGTGGAGGATGGAGGAGAGGTACACATAGGTATCTGATCTTATGTGTAGAGGACAGTGACAATGCTTTTAAGAAGCAAACTACTGAACATTTGTCCTTGGTTTTTTTTGGTCACAGATAGACAACTGACAGCTAAAAGTAACACAATTGACATGTGAAAGAGAGGTTCATGATGAGGAATCCAGCTAGAAGCAGAGCTACAATAAAACAGATTACATCAAAAAGGCTATCTAACATTTGACATTAAATAACGCTCTGAACTCCATGAAACTTGATGGAGGCCAACCTGTCTATGTTTTCAGCAGCTTATGACACCACACAACAAAAGTTCCATGGACATTTGCAAAACCTTCCAAAGTCAGTGTTTATATTCACAAATAGGCACATTATTCTGTGATACAAGTGCCAGAGTGTCACCCTAACACACCCACAGGATATAGAGTCTGTGTTTTTATATGAGGCTGACAACATGTAATTGTGCGCTCTATGCTGGAAGGCATGTTCCCTCCCTGCAACACTGAACATTATCTACCCATCAGAGTTTACTTTAAGTGTCAGTTCAAATATTCATGATCATGAAACGTAGTTATATGACAAGAACAGGACACAAAATAACTGCAAATGACATGACGCTTTCAGTCTAGATACAGTATCTTGTTTTTGTTTAGGAGGACCAGAGGGCCTTTAGCATGTCTGTGTTCAGGAGCTTGTTGTCTCCTGATCTGTCTGCTCCCTGGCTGTGCATATATCATGAAAAATAAAACTATTGGTTGTACTGTTCCTTAATTGGCACTTGTGTTGAGTTTCTGTGTTTACATTGTGTTGTATTCATCCATTAAATACAGAAATATGCCTTTTTAAATCAAGAAGCTGTAACTGTTGTATGGTAAGACTAACACATAGGTCTTCACACTGTTGACCAGGGTGTTGCTGACTGTTTTTTTACTTCTATTTTGCGCTGTCGACTTCTGTAAATCAAAGTACAAGTCTCACACTACAACTTTGTGGCTGCAGTGACAGTTTTAAACCAGCAGGCGGCACCCTCATATTAACAGAGTCATTAGAAAAGAGGAGACAGACAATGACAGCAGCACAAAACTGTAGAAGATTTTTGATATTTAAGCATGTTAAGAGTGTTATCGCTGATCAGGGGTGAGAGTTAAATATTCAAATAACTTATTTTTAGTAAATCTTACCATCAAAAACCTGTGTCAGATGTGACTGGTATGTGATGTATTGAAAGAGGTTGCGTTTGTGTTTTTGCTTGTATTTGCAGCGACATCCAGAGAGTGCTCAGAGAGGACAGAGACAAGCTGAGGCTGCTGCAGAAGAACCAGCCACGCTTCTCAGAGGAGCAGAAGAAGGAGCTGATTGAGGTTCACCCCTGGATCAAGAAGGGAGGTCTGCCCAAGGCCATAGACATCAAGGTACAACGAGAATATTTATTTCAGAATAATGTATATACTTATTATTGTATTATTTGTGTTGCTGGAACAAAGGGTTTTGGGGAAAATTGTCTAATAGACTTAGTTCTTTTTAAGAAAGAGGCCTTTTGGATTCATGTATGAAACCACATTTTATTTGCTTACGGATTTTATCTTCATCATTCAAAGTCATTCAAAAAAGTCATCAGTTATGTGTTCTGAGTAGAGCTTAGTATTTATGGTCCTGATTCCCTTTGTGTCTGTTCTTCTCTCACTTTTTCATTTTAAAGCCTCATTTAAACTCATTTTGTGTTCTCCAGGTGTGCTCCTGCTGTGACAGCGCCTTGGAGGCAGCGGCAGCAGCAGTGGCAGCGGGGGATCAGCCAGACCTGGATATTGGTGATTCAGAGACGGGGGAACTCAGCTGCCAGCGGAGGCAACGAGAAGAGCCCTCAAACACTGTTGTCATTTCCTGCCACGGCCCTTCTACAAGCTCCAGCTCTCAGACACAACAAGCCAGACAATAAACTGCTCAGGATTTTCACAGAGACTTTCATAACTCATAAGACTCTGGTTTGAAAAGACCTTCTTTTACTCTTCACAAAAACTTCTTCATAACAGTCAAACTTTTTTTTGTACCTTGTAGTAGTACCCGTTAAAATGTGTCAGAAAAAAACTGTCTCAAACAGTTGCAACTTTTATAGATTTTGAACTTATGTGGTGGACATTAAACTCTGTTGTGTTTTATTTTAATATAGTTATAAGCTGCACCAGGCAGGTGCTTGCAGAGCTTGCAGGGCTCTGTGAATGAGTATGTTCTTTCATTTGTTTCTGTGTAACACCTGTATATGCACAGTCACTGACTAGGGCGTGCAGGTCTGAATAAGGGAAATACAATATGTCCTACATCAGATATTACAGGTCAAAAAAACACCAACCAAGTAGTGTCTGCTTGATTTACACACCAGGATGTGGTGTACTAACTGTTTTGTTCAAAATTCGAGTATTTTGTGACCTCATTTCCTCAGTTACGACAACGCTGTGCAACGTCAGTGTGCGGTGAGAACAGGTGGTGCATTTCATCGTAGTTTCAGTTGTTCCTGTCATGCAGACACATCAGGCGCCAAACAGACGCACGAGTGCACTCTGTGAGCTGCACTGGAAGAAGAAGAAAAACACGAATGTGACTCCGGTACGCCTGTTCTGTTTGCTCAAAACAGCTGACGTTGAAAACAGGATTTGGTGTTTTTCACCACCTCCATCCTCGGATCCTTACCCGAGTAAAAGTGATGAAATCACAGTGTGATTATACTACATTCAAATTAAAAGACCTGCATTCAAAATGCATGACACAAGTATTATCAGTATAAACTTTAAGTATCAAATACTTTTATGCTGAAAGTCCCATTTTAGAATGTTTTATCAGATTATTTTCACTGATGCTTTGACATGTAAACAGTATTTTGTAGCAGGTCACTGCCAAACTATTTATTCCTTATACAGTACTATACACTGTGAGGCAGTCTAATATATAACATTTTGTCCCATTTGTTAAAAATGTATATAGTGTTACTGATCCCCAGGCACGATGGAGGTGATGAAAACACATCAGCTGTATCACTTACAATAAGCTCTGTGTATTCAGCAGCTCATCATGTTGTATAACTTCAGAGGAGAAACTGAAATATTAAATGTTATGTCATTTCATGTTTCAGTTCTCACTCCTCTTTGCCATTTGCAGCAGCCTCTAATGTAGCTTTATGTTCTCTTTGTATTTTTGCTTTTAATTTTAATTTCAATCACAAGTTTCTCATTAGATGTATTTTGTTTCAGCATCAGCTGTGATACTTTCATTGACTTTTATTTCACGGACGCCCCCCCTTTAAAGAAAACAGCCTATTTAATGTTTCTCAGTGCTTATGTGAATGTTTGTAAAGTCTTTATCCTTGAGCACACACACACACACATATATATATATATATATATTTTTACATACAATATTTGTCTCTCTATAAACAGATTTATGTTTTTAAATTATTTTGACAGAGAATCCAGCCTAGAAAGCAAGCAGGACCAAGGTTATTGATATTTACTGTATGTAATATATGTGTTTTGTTTTTGTTTTTTAATGTGAATTGTTTTAACAACATCAGGACAGTTCCCACCAAGATTGGATGATGAAAAAAAATATAGAAAACATTAAGGTAATCTCCATTTTTTTAAAGTGTGCCACATGACACTTGAACTGGTCTGATGTTGCCCCCTCATAAATATGGAGAAGAGCATCCTGTGGAAGCGACCGGGGCTCATTCTTTCATTCATACGGTTCAAGAACAAACGTGTGGTGACTTCAGAGAGGAGGCTTTAGTGTTATTGCACGGATATAAAGCAGGTGACCGTGTGTACGCTGTCCTTCACTTTGAAGAGATAACGGTGCTTTTTTTTCTCTGCGACTTCAACATTTCCTGTATTTGTCTTTTGTCTTATTTTCTGTTATTTGAACAGACAGACGAAGAAAAATGTCTGTCGTTAAATGTCTTTTTTTTCTCTTCATTTTTAAGGGAAATTTATTCTGTGGTGTTTTTTTTTTTTTTTCAAAATAAAACATAATTTACAGTGAATTGAAATGCGTCTCATTCTCATATGTTGACATTTGACAGGAGGTTAAAGCAGATCAATGCTTTGGTGGCATTTTAAATGGTCATAATAGGTCTGATGTCGAAACTTTACCGATGCAAATGTGTGTCTGACCGACGAGTGGAACAATAGCTGTAGAGCTGTTCCCAGACAGACGGTCATCTCCACGGCTCAGCAGCCCTGATCAAAGCGACCTCCACCCCCCCACCTTCCCTCCTCTTCGCACCTTGTTCCAAGTTGAAGTCGAGGTGCGATCTGCCCTCCCGCAGCGGCCATTTGCACCTCCAGGAACCCGCAAATCCGGCCCAGTCACCGCACAGACACAATGTGAATCAAGTTCATCATCCTCTGAACCTCCTAGAGTTACCCTAACATTACACACACACACTTTTTTTTTTTTTTTTTTTCAACCAGCTGCAGTAAAACTATACTGATGGTTTACAATTTCAATGTAAAAATGCATTACGCACAACATCACCTTTCAGTTTATATCATCATACCTCATCTCACTGGATTGATGATGTTCATGCATTAACACAAAAGTAACTTTTGCTTACTGTAGAGTATAAAGTAGTGTAAAATGGAGACAGGCCTGTCAAAAAAAGGCAGAACTTATGCACATTAAGCCTATGCATAAAGCACCATCATTATGCACCAGGCTACTCTGTATATTGTTCTTAAATGCATCTCATTTAATAAATGTATCATATATATTTTTATTTGGAAAGTCTTAATCGACAAAGAATCTTGTAACTGTAACTGTCAGATAAATGGTGAATGAAAGTACTCAAGTAAAGTATGTTGTGATTTAAAAATAGAGAAAAATATACATGTATAGTTCCAGTACGTAATTATATCACCTCTAGTATTTACTAGCACTAGACATGTGTTATGTCAAACAGGAGAAATGCTCCACTAATGACCCTCAGGCTTGTTGCATTAATTAATCTTTTTTTTTTACCATTTCACCAAAGATCCCTCTCAGCATGGGTGTTTTAAGACATGGGGACAGTGTAAGAAATGACACCAGACGAGACGTTTGACCAGAGACGGATTGTTCAGGATTAGCGTCGTTTCTTATTCATTCATTCGTAGCTGCAGGAGATCACGGTGCAGAGGCAGAGGGCTGTCTGTGGCTCTCCCCAGGACCACACAGGTCACGTCTGAGGAGGCAGACACAAGCTTTCCAACTGTCTCTGTTAGTCATCACAGGTCTTTTTTTACTCTCCTCTCTTTCTACTATAAATGGTTTGTACAGTTAAGTAATGCATTTTATTAGTCATAAGAAAATCTGGCATTTGGCAACATACTAAACCTCAGTTCCTCTGCATGGGAGCTCAGAATTACAGTATAATAAAATCTAACACTACATAATGTAAACCTGACATTAACAGTCATGACTGAACTTGTTATTTGTTCCTGTTATAACTGTAACATCAAAAAGCTGAAGTTATAAAACCCATTTGTCAAGTCCTCAACTTGGCCTATTAAGGAGTGAGTGATTACTCATTTCACACATCACAAATGCCTACGATGTGCTAAGGGATCTTGGAGAGAGAGAGAGTGCACACAAATGGCCCACAACTGCAGAGTAATAACTAATATCTTGAAAACAGCCGTAGGTGGGCGGTAAGTGGGATCCTTGTGTGTGAAATGTGTCTTTTTATGAAGAAGCTGCTGAATAAATAGAATTTCAAACAGTTCAAACAATTTGACCAAAAGATATTTATTGAGAAGTTGAAACTTGGGTAAAAATCAAATGAGGTAGCCTTCTAACAGTAATTTTGACATGTATAAATACAACAATAAAAACATCCTAAATAAGAAATAATTTACACACAGCCACCAATGTGTTTCTAACGGGACACCCATCTTCTATACAGCCCAGTCATATTCAACAAGTAAATATTTACATATGCATTTACCCTCCTCATTGAAAGGCAGACCTACACAAGGCCTATACACTTCTAAATGAAAACCCTGCAGGTCACTGACCTCTGCAAAACTGATTTAATTACATAGTTTATTTATTAAATACATTTAGTTTAATTGTAGTTCCAGAATAATTTTACAAAGAGCTTCTCAGATGCATTTCAACAAGTTTCAAAGTTGTCATCTCAGCAGTGTTTTGTTATGTACTGCGGCCTATCCCACACAACATCCTACCACAAAAGCGTTAAATCACCTACTCTAGTTTCACATGCTACTTTTTTTTTTTTTTTTTTTAATGGTCTACCACGGTCTCCAAACTGACTTGGGGTAAGTTAAAGACAAGCTCAACACATCCTGGCCTTCACCCTCCTCTGAGGAGGAAACGTGGCTCTGCTCTGAGTCTGTCTCATCCAGGTCAGAGCAGAAGTCATCGGTGGAGGTGGTGGAAGGGGCCGGGGACACCATGCTCTCAGACGGGGACCAAGTGCTGTTAGTGCCGGGGTAGTTAGCCACCGTGTCCGGCAACATCACCCGGAGGCGCTCCTCGTCGTTCAAGGGCATGCTCTCCAGGAGGTGGTTCAAAAGCTCCGCTGCTTCTGCCGGGTCAATCCCCGGGCAGCTGGACACGAAAGTGTGCACGTCGTGCATACACTGGATGTAACCGGCCGCAAACCGCTCACAGGCTTCCCGGTTCACAGCAGCCACCTCTAGAGAAACGAGAAGCGCGACAACCTTTGTTTTAATGGTCAGTAGTAGACAAAACTGACTGAACCGCGAGCGGTCAGTCTGAACACACGGGCCCTCTGCTCTGATTGGCTGTGGCGCCGTCTTAGACGCACACGCGCACCTGTGACCACTGTACAGTTGATTAGAATCTTCCTACACTGACCGTTAACTGTTATTATTTTTGAATTTGAAGAACTTTTTAATGGCATTCTTCCACCGAGGGAAACATAGCACGTTACTTTTAAGAATCATATTGATGATATTTGTTACAGTAAAAAAAAAAAAAAAAAAAAAAAAAACCTTAAAAGTGTTATCCCAAAAGTATATTACCTTGAGCTCGGTTTTTCAGAATGCTCTCCACTCGTTTTACTGTCATCTCCAGCACCTCTGCATTCTCCATCTTTGATTGTAACTGCACCGAGGGACAAAAAACAGTAAGCAACACACAAGCTAGCTACATTTTCACACACACGCGCAAACAGAGCTCATTTTTAGAAATAACACCACATAAAGTCTATAAGTGTTTCCGTATTGTCTTACGTCTGCGTCCGCGATGAGAACTCTGAGTTCTTGTAAACTTTCATTGATGCGAGCTCTTCTTTTCTTCTCGACCAGAGGTTTCCTCATCTGCCAAGACAGTAAGGACGATGGGGATACATGTTGTCAGTGTGCAGTCGAGTTTATAAATGTTTATAAAAATACATGTGAACATTAAATACTCTCACGGGCCCTTACCTTTCTGTCAGACTTGACTTCACCGCAGTTATCACCTCTGTCCATTCCGTTTGTGTTGTTGCGGATGGGGGCCATGTTGTTGAAGTTTTAACCCAGGCGCTGCCAGAAGCCCACAACACTGGACTGGAGGTCGGTGTTTTTAATCCAAAGAGCCGTTACAGCTCGTTACTCGTTGGGGGACAGATGGCCGGGCGATCCCAGCGGCCAACAAAGCTTGAGCACAGAGACTGGGGTCGTTAGTGCAGCTCGGAGGGGGCATGTACTAGGTATATACGTCGCTTCATTTACATGTGAATAGGTGAACTGGCTACGAGAGCGAGCAGGCTCGTACCCGCCAATCACCAGTGGTCATGATAGTTTTTGTCCCAACTTTAGTCTGAACCGTGTAGATAAAAACACACGAAGTAAAAATATTTACCCAAAATCACGTCAGCAATTGTTTATTATTATTATCAGCTGAAATAAACAAACCATTTATTATCAAACATGTATTTTGGATGACAACAAATTCTAGCCAGGGGTCCAAATGTAGCTTATTTTAGCAAACATCTCTTACAGAATAAATAATAAGCATTTGCACTTTAATGAACACATCCCTGAGAACTCCCTTTTTACAGTGTTCAACACAATAGGCCATATATCTGCCAGTTCTCACATTGCATCATTAGTCAGCTATAGGGCTATTTCATGCTTGATTGTCAGCCATCAGATGAACACCCCCTTAAAAAGGGAGATAAAAAGTGAATTGGACGATTCGAGCCATTTGTCAAACACATCGTTGTCATGTCAAAGAGCCTGAACAGAGTAGAAATGAACCTGAAATAGTGCTGGATCTATTATAGTGACAAATAACAAATAGATAATACCTGTATTTGAAGATTACACATTTTCATTGCCTAATCCAGTACAACTTTTCAGAAATGTACAACTCAGATGACCATATGGTCCAAATTGCCTGTAGTGTCTGGCTTTTCTTTCAGTCATAAAAGTCATAATGACACACTGTTATGACTATTCACATATGTGTTTGTGTAATTTGCATTTGGAAAGAGGGGGACACAGTATTACACGGTATTTGTTTTGCAGTGATTTCCTCTGTTACAGTTCTATCAGCATTAAATTTCATTTCATTCATTAATTTCATGCACTTATAGGTTTATGTTATACAAAAACTATACTCAAATTTCATCGCAGTATTTTATTATTACACATTATATTCAAACTAGAAGTACTCTACAATTACGTACAATTATGTAAACATTACGAACTTAAATACGACCATGAATAAATGAACATTATTATTACTATAATTAGTGTCAGTAGTAGTGACCTAGTGATAACTTTATTGCAGTGTAGTAGCTGTCAGAGTTTGAAACATCCCTACATTTCCGGATGATAGTGTGTAGACCATGGAAAAGGAGATGCAGCTTTAAATAAAATACGGAAAACATTACCATATCTGGCACTTGCCTTCATAATAAGAGCATACCATATATTACAGTCATCAAAATTAGGGATAAAATGTAAATTACAAATATTTTATATGTTTATAAATGAGAGTTTAATTGTCTGTATATCAAAGAATCCCCCAACCCCCAAAACTGCGTATTTAATGTAGATTTGAACATTGTCGCCTGACCGGGACTCTTATTTTGACAGCGGCGAGGCGGCTTTTCCTTCAGACCCACACAGTGCTTGTTCGTCAGAGAAGACGCTCTTCTGAGGTCACTGAGCCCCGGGGGCGAGACTGGTCCGGCGCTATATAATCTTCCCCTGCTCAGTGGATGAAACCAGCGCACTGACTCAGAAACAGGACAAAAGCAATTATACACTGAACAAAAAAACATGGTGAAGATCACTTTCCAGCCAGTTTCGGCGCAGAAGCCCGAAAAGGAGAACGATGGAGACAAGATCATTATACCTCAGGCTCACGTAAGTTTGCACACTTTGTCTTTCTTTATTCCATTGTGTGGCGATTACCTTGTTTTTTCTGTGCAGTAAAGAGTATAGCTAAACCGTTTATTTATACCTGTGATATTTATTTGTCTTGTCGCCTAAAGGGATCTGATTTTTTTTTTTTTTTTTACATTATTGCTAACACAAGGTCTTTTTTATTTTAAAATAGATATAACAAAAGCTAAAATAATTATGCAAATGAACATATTAAAATCACACCACAGGCATGTTGTGCTCCTGGATTTGCTGACGCAGCTTTGACAGGACAATATTTCTGAAAGACAAAATCGGATTGTGCAGTAATGATTCAATAACAAGGGAACAGACCCAACATTGCAGATCATCCCAACGCAGCCTGGTGATATTGACATTACGTCACCTTGTTTGGCTACCGCGAGGACACTGCAGATGGCTGTCCAGTGGGGGCCTTCAGCACAATATGACACCGTCACTCTTAAGAGGTTTTATTTATAGTAAAGTATTTATACCAAAATAAAGGGGCTCTCATTTTGTTCTCTGCTGGAGAGAAAGCCACCGTTTTCCTCTAATGTTTTATGGTGAAATGGGAAAACAAAAGGGCTGTCAGATGTGGTCATTGCTGCAGCCCGTGACGTCACGATGTGTTATACCACGTAAATCCTGCAGGTAGCGCCTGAGGGGCAAGAGTTTATGAGAGAGTGGTAATCCAGGATTATCAGGGGTTGTGTATTAACAGTGGATGTAATCTACAGACATTTTATTTTTACTCTTTCTCAAAACTGTTATTGATAGAGAAAAAGTCAGAAGTCAAAATGAGCAACAATCACATAAGTACTGCTGTGTTATGTATTTCTGTACAGTTAGGGGGGCATCTTAATATGGCTTAAGGTGTCTTGTGTTTGCCTTGAACCTAATCTGCACATAACAGATCCAAGGTCCTTATATTTCAGGCTCCAGTGATTAAACACAGGGCTCACTTATAGATAGGTAGGTAGGTAGGTAGGTAGGTATATATATAGATAGATAATTTATTGTGCATATGGTCTTATATTGACTAATTAGAAAAATCTTAAATTAGCCTTATTATTTTAATCTCTGAGGCTTAAACTTAAATAAACTGTTTAGGAAGTCTGGTTTGTAGCATTAAGTCCATCCATCTTTCCTTTCTGGGTTGCCTGCCAGGAGTATTATGTAATTAGATATCTGGCAGATAATGATGTATGAATGTAATGTCTGTCTAAGCCTCATCTTTTTTTTCTTAACACCATTAAAACATTGGTACCACTTGTTGACGCATCCATCACCTCTGCAAACACATTTATGAACGTCACATTTACGTAGTTACGTTAAGTATAACACATGAGCTCAAAGGCTGCGTGAATTCTGATTGGCTGTGACAATGGACTAGGCGTCAGAGCCAATATGTGTAGATCTATTAATATGTCCGCCTCTGCTCTTCTGAGGGACTCCTGCTCCATGAAGTTGTTCTCATTTTGACTCCCACTTGGGGTGCTAGAGAACTGAATGCAAATATGGAGCATGGAAGTAGGTCTCTAAGAATAGACCCAGACGGCCACGTGCCAGCATCTTCGTCAGAGCCTGACACAATCTGGTCTCCTTGCTTCCGCTCTCCATGGCAACAGTAGTAGGAAGAGGCAGCAGATTGACTGAGAGACCGTGGGTGGGCATCTGGCGTGCCTCATCCCAGTCCATCCTACGTCTAACGACTTGGCAAATACCTCACCTCAGAATTAATACTGTTATGATTTGGACTTTGTACAGGAAATCATGGTGGTGTGATAGTACGTTATGCCCACTGATGTCCCATGTGTGACTCATTTCAACATCGATTGTTAAAATATTTCTTGCAGATTTTCTCGTGAGTTATATTTTAACAAAATATTATGTGATACCAGGCCAGCTAGATTAGCAAGCTGAATCCACTATGTTGACCCCGACTGTTCTTTAATCAAGTTGATTTTTCTCTTCACAGGAGCAGCTGGTTCTTCCTGTCAGGTCCAAGAAGCCGTTTCCAACAGGCCTGTGCTGCCTCACCTTTGGTTTGGTGGTTTTCATGGCAGGACTGGTGTTGGCCTCTGTCTACATCTATCGCTACTATTTTATACCTCAGGTTAGTTCACTTTACCTCCATCTTCTTACTTTAACAACAGTACAGAATATAAACAAAAGATTGTTATGCATGCTAACTCAACTCTGTTGCATCATATTAGCAAATCCCAGAAGACAGCTTGTTCCACTGCCGGGTGGTCTATGAGGACTCGGTGTACGCTCCTCTGAGGGGGCGGCAAGAACTCGAGGAGAATGTCGGCATCTACCTTGACGATAACTATGAACAGATCAGCGTACCTGTGCCACACTTTGGCGGCAGTGACCCAGCTGACATCATCCATGACTTTCAGAGGGTAGGCTAACACATCTCTGTTTCACTGGTTTCCTCTCTTTACATGCTCATGTTAAAGTGATCAGTGTTTTAACCTTTTTTCTTTATTTGTTCCAGGGCCTCACCGCTTATCATGATATTGCTTTGGACAAATGCTACATCACAGAGCTGAACACAACCCTGGTGATGCCTCCACGTAATCTGTGGGAGCTGCTTGTCAATGTCAAGGTGAGACACTCACTCACTGTATTCACCGTTTATGTCACTGGTGAAGCTGTTGCAAACGCATTGTGAGAGATGAATGGATGGCTGAGAGAATGAAGGGCAGAATGTTCCCATCTTTCCTGTCTGCAGACAGATCCATTGAGTGATTCATGTGTGTCTCTTTGCCACAGAGAGGGACGTACCTTCCTCAGACTTACATCATCCAGGAGGAGATGGTGGTTACAGGGAGGGTGAGGAACATGAGACAGCTGGGTCCGTTCATCCACAGGCTCTGCTATGGCAAAGAAACCTACCGCCTCAGACGTCGTAATCAGCGCCGACGTAAGCAAACACATTCATTTCCTTCTCCAGTCAATTAAGTCAGTAAGAGATGCTAAGTAATGACTGACGCGTGCTGGGTAACTTCCGCTAATTTATCACCCGCGTTCACACCAACTCATTTAAGATGCTGAGTCATGTGGCATGTGCTGGGTCACTGTACACAAGGGGAAAGGTGTTAAGTTTTAGTGCGTGGAAACAAACTAAGTGAGTGACAATGCAGAAAGCACCAGTGCCACCAGGACCAAATAGGGGCTTCCTAGTGAACATTTCAGACACTGTGTCTGTAGTGTAAAATTCTCCTCTAACAGCCTGGTAGCCTGATTTTCACGTCACTGTGTGTGTGTGTGTGTGTGTGTGTGGGCACTGCCTGGGAACTTCTTGCTATGTGAGTCACTTGTAGTGCCGTGGACACATCCACACACATTGTGGAGGTGGTAGTGATGCGCATGAGACATATCTCTTTCATTGCTGCCTTTGATTGGTGTGAGAGCTTTAGAAATGATGCAACAAACTTCCCCTGAGTACATATATGGATATAATTTGAAGAAATCACTTCTGCTGATTCAGATTGGACAACCTAGATATGGCAGCTATAGAACTGTTATGAATACTGCAACCTCGACTTTCAGTACTGATCAGATTTTTTTAATTCTAAATGTGCTTTTCTCTCCCAGGTCTTGTGAAGCGTGAGACAAAGAAGTGCCATAGCATCCGTCACTTCGAGAACACTTTTGTGGTTGAGACTGTCATCTGCGATAGGGTCTAAATCTGAAGCGGAAATCACAGCCATCCAACACTGAAGCCAATTTCAAACCATACCTCTTGAATTATTTAGGCTTTTAACTGCACTTTAAGAGCAAGTATTCGTCCAACAGTTTCGGTTTCAATGTTTTTTTTTTGTTTTTTTTTTTGTCTCAAGTTGAAATAAGTCTTTTTTTCATGTACAATGTAAATGTCTTTTTTATTCAGATAGTCTGTATATTTGAATGATGTTATAAATGTAGTTGGATATATCTGTAGCTTGTCCTGTTGTGAAAAAGACGTCAATGTTAATGTGTGTCAGTTTGTGAAATTTTCATCAGAAGATGTGTTTAATTTAATTTTAGATTTGTCTTTATTGTTCTTTAGTGACCCAGTGCACTGTAGATGATGGTAAGGATACTTGGAAGCTGCTTGCACTGTGTGAATATTTGTTTTTTAATTGTTATTTTATTTTGTTCAAATGTCAGAAAATGGCAAAACATACCTCATGTAGTTGAGACATTTCTTTGCTGGTTTTTATCATTAATGACTGGTGTATATAACTCTGATCGTTCCTAAGCAATATATAATGTAAATTGATTTCATATTGTTACATGCATAGATTTTTATCTGAAATCCACTTTGTGTTTTGTGAATCATCATTTCTTTATGGTTTGTGTCTATATTTCCTTTGGTATCACACTTTCCTACTCCTTGGATATAAATGGCTTTAGACTGTAATTAGTAGCAGTGCTTTAGAGGGACAAAAGGAACCAAAGTCTGCAGTCAGTAATCCTATGCTTAGTGTTTCGGACATATGAAATATTTAGAAAGAATGCTTTATAGTCTAGATCACTTACTGTAGATGATATCAGAGGATAAAACTCTTCCTCTCTTCATGTGGATTTGCCTGTTGTCTTCAGCTCTTGCCAATTCTCAATCCTTCCTATCTTTCCATTATTATCTCTACTATGTTGATTCGTCCCAACTTAAAAGAAAAAAAAACATTTGGGGTGTCTTTCTAATGTGCAACCTGGAGCAAATCGGTCTCTGTTGATAGAGACCTGTGACGTGCTCATATTTCATCATCCTGGATAACTTATTTTGCTGTACAGTTGATTTTTCTTGTAATATCTTGCTGCTTTAAGAATAAATGATCAAACTTTATTTTTGTTTTGTTTTGTGGTATGTGGTATCACTAACAAACAAATGACCGTGACAATGTGACATATACAGTACATAGTAAAATAGGGAGGTAGTCTTTAGAACGGGAAATAAAGACTTTATTTTTCTCTCGCGAACTTCCTCACAGTTTGTTCAGACATAATGCAACTGGAACAAACCCACAGCTTTGATCGTCACAAAATCAGCTACGTTGCCTTAAAAGTAAAACACAGCTCAAGGTGAATGTGTTGTGGTTAGTTATTGTCTTCAAAATGGTAGCTGAAAGAACATGCGTACTGTTAGCCACAGAAGTAAAGCTTATTGTGTAAAAACCTACAGCAGATTTGTAGACTACTGTAGATTTCCTGTTAAGGGCTTTTTACTGATAAATATCAAGTACATTTGCATCATTGTGTTTTTGCCCGGGTTTTGCTTTATATTATACATCAGATAGAAAAAATATTTGAAAAATATAAAAATAAAATATACATTTATCTAAAAATTTTTTTAAAAAATTTAATCACTAAGACAGAAACAGTAAAAAATAATTACAGTAACAAAAACTAAAATGAAACGGGTGACAAAAAACAAAGTAACTGAAACTCAACAAAGAGCAGGACAGTGCAAAGATGAAACTATCAATAAACAAATAGGCTAATGCAAGTCAACCAAAACACAACAGTTTCATGTCTCAGTCTTGGATTTAGAAGAGAGCGTTTCAGAAATTATGCTATGTTATAATACAGCGTTGATGCAGAATAAATTCTCTCCTCTAACCTTTAACTGTTTCTACATGCTGTTCATTGTACTTCATATAAAACTTTCCATACGAGGTTTAGCTTTGACTCTGTTCACGTACAGCACGTCCCTCCGTAAACACACTAATATTGAAACAGTCTCACCAGCAGTTTTGTGATGCGCGGGTCATCAGTGCCAACTGTGATGAACAGTGCACCCTCCGTAATTTTACTGACACCATTGCACATATATGTGCTTCATTATGTTTGCATGTAAAGCACAGTAAGTCAGTTTCTATTCATGAACAATAGTTTTCAGTTTACACCGACAGTGACATAATGTCATTGATATATTTAAAATACATTGATAAAATGCAGTACATTTAATATTGACATTCTTTCTCATAGTAATTTACAGGGACCAGAGCAAACCTTCTATACTCATACTTAAAGTATGTTTTAGTAAAGTTTGTTAAAAAAAAAAACAAAAAAAAAACTTGTTATCAAGCTCACTGTCATAAATAATGAATGACTTATAATAATTCAATTAATGTGTCACAACATCACAACTGAGATTTATGGATCATGAAATCATGGATATTCAAATAGTCTTACTAGTTAACTAATATCATTTGAATGGGTCTGTTTAATTCTGTTTGTCTTAAGTTTGATTTTATATATATATATATATATATATAAAATCAAACTATATATATATATATCATGATTAATCAGCAGTATCAATTGAACCAAATTAGTGCATAAAATAACGGCCCCGTCTTTTGACGCGATCTTTAGTAAAAGCGCAATTGATGTGCTGTGTGTTCGACTGCACATCTTGGGAAAATTGATGACGATGCCCCATAATATACTGCCGCTTTAAAATGAATCATACCCCATGTCAGTTTCTCACTGTCAGTGTTTAGGACTGAGGACTAAATGAGAAAGACTTCCAGCTATTTCACACGTTCGCCTCTTAAATTGTTCTCAAAATGTGTCATGCTGTGCCTGAGTGATGTTTTTTTTTTTTTTTTTTTTGCAATCTGCATCTGGATTTCACAGCTTTTTGAAGTTGCCTACTGACTTCCTGTTGCTGGACTAAATCATGTATCAGTGTTTGTCAAAACTTTTCCCACACAGTATGTTGTCGCCTTGCTCTCAGGTCTGTTTAACCTAACTTAAACTGCACTCTGACCTCATTCGCACATTTGCCCTTAATGCATGCCACACTTTCTTATCACCTCTTCTAAAACTCGAGAAATCAGACCTAAAACTCACCACTAGTGGTCCTCTGAGAACAAACCACACTTGAACTGTCTATATCCCGTGTTCAGGCTCTGAACTGCTGAAAGTGATTCTTCTTAGGCTTGTGACTGACCACCTGAGGGAGATACTGCGGCTCCTCACCTCACGGGCAATGAAGTAGTAGCAGAACGCGTGCAGGCAGCAGGTGATGTTGGACAGACACAAAGTGATCTGTAGGAACAGGCTGAGTCCATTTCTGGCGTTGCAATTCTGAATCACCTTTTGGTGCACCTGTGAAGGATTCGATCATTAGTGTTCTCTCCTGCTGATATGTGTGGGGAAAAATGTTTTTTTAAGATTTGAGGACAAATAACAGTGGGTTACTGCTGATGTTGCATGTTGTTATGAGAAGTTGTTGAAGATGAAGATGTGTCTGCCAATGATCTCAGTCATCCAGGTCAATATCTACAGACTGTACGTTTTGATTTTCTAAGTAATTCTTCTGTTACATATTGTTACATATTGTTACACTATTATTACACATAGTGATGGTTTTATGCTGATGAGATTATTTAGATAAAAAAAAAAAAAAACCACCATCTCCCTATCAGATATTTACAGTAAACAGTGAGGTTTACAGATTTATCGGTTTCAATCTGTGAGAAAATTGTTTTCAAATTTTCAGTTATTTATTTTATTTGTGCCATAGCTCCAATATATCTAATATAATCTACAACAGTTACATACAGTTATATGCCCTTTCTGGGGCTGAAATAAAAAAATAGTCACGGATACCTACGGATGGCTGATTAATGAAGTATAGAAAATAATAGTGCAAAAATAAAATGTACCATCTTCTTGTTTTAGAGTAGTGGTCTTCTTTTCTTCCATGTACTTTTTAAAGTAAATTGAAATTGAAAAATAGTCAAACTGATCAACTGGAAGTTTACTGGTTTGTTATTTTCCTTAAAAAACCTTACTAAAAACACTTATAATCCATAAAACACAGTATTGGTATTTTTAAATCCTGGTTACAGCCGACAGTCACATACAGCTGTTGGTATTCAGCATTAAAACTAAGGGACCAAGTCCCAAAGACAGTGATTTATTACAAAACAGATGCTCCTGGTGCGTGAGTTTGCAAATACTGCAAATACTATGAGTAAGCAAACTCATTTAAACAAACAAAACAAAACAAAAATCACAGCATAATGCTGATGTGATATTTGTTGGTTTCGATCTGTAGACAAAGATTGCATTTTGGAACAAAACTCTTCATTTGTTGAGCTGAATCAGACAAGAAGTTCTTTCAGTGGTTGCAAAAATGAAAAGATAAAAATCTATATTTTCATGACAACTTCACTGTCACTCTCTATTGTGTCTATCAATTGTAATAATTTTAAAAATCTTCATCTATTAATAAAGATGAGGTTATATGACCAAAAACATGAACAGCTGTAATGTGGACTTGTCAGAATTTAGTTTACATGAAATAAACTTGTATTTTCTCTCACCAGAAACTGCAGGAAGATGGCGAAGTGGCTGGGGGTTAAAGGCACCAGGAAGGCAACCATACTGCTGTAGATAATCTTGACACAGGCCTGGCTGTGAGGGCTTTGCTGGCCAGATTTCTCAAGAACATAGATGGATTTGATCGAACAGTAAATCAACACCACCGCAGGCAGCAGGAACCCAAAAATCTCCACGCTGATGATAAGTTCAGGTTTCCAGCCGTTTGAAAACCCGTGGAAACAGTGGAATTCTCTCTGCTCAAGTTTTCTGAAGTTGTGGGTGGTTGGAAAGAGCACCACCAGCACCAGCACCCACACCGCAACGCAGGTCCCCACAGCCCCTCTGAGTGAACGCAGCTGCTTGGCCTTGAACGGGTAACAGATACCCACCCAGCGGTCCACAGCTATACATACGATGGTGTAGATGCTGCCATATATCCCAACAAAATACAGGCTCTCCAAGAACGAACAGAGAGATTGGAGCCTCACAGGCCAAAGGTTATTAGTTGCGTGCATTTTGAAGGGGATGGGGAGGATGAGGAGCAAGTCCATCAGAACCAAGCTGGTCATGTAGATTGTCGACTCCGTCCATTTTCGCAGAACAAAGCAAAACACATACAGCGCTGCGGCATTCAGGATCAGACCACTTAGGAATATTGGTATGTAAATCATCAGCTCCAAACGATGCATCACCTTGTCCACAGTATCAAATGTGCAGTTTCCTGTCGTGCTCATGTTGTCACTGCGGGCAAATAGTTTAGATTAGATTTGATTTAAATGGTCCAGCCAAGATTTTATCGCCAAGTTTAAAGCTTGGAAATGAAAAAGGGTGAGAGAAATAATGCTAAATTTCCTGTTGTTAGTCCACACAACAACATATGTACAGTATGCCACTGTGCAAAGCCTCTGTAAACCTCTCAGATGTGTGGGTATAAAGCTGTGAAGTTGTTTTTGTGTTTCTGTCTCCTGCTGTAAAGGCCAAGCACAACAAGATAACTCTAGCTCTTTATGCTCTATATATTCAAATTAGGAGTGAAGTCAAATATAGGTTCACGTAAGTGAAAGTTTGTTCTGCCTTTAATGTGATAGGAAATAGCACAGTCTTGACTCTTGATCAGACTAGACATCCACAGCAGAAATTAGTTTTCAGTGTCTGCAAAATTTTGCATGCCTTTCAGTAGGATCAAATGATGAAACTCTAATAAAGGTCCCATAAACACAGATTTTATAGATTTAAACACAAATCATGAATCATTCTGCCGTCAACACTGTAGGCGAACGTCAGAGTAAACTAAAATAGTTATTAGAATATTCCACCAGATGTACTGCATGCAAAAAAATTACATAGAAACGTGTGTACTGTATATGCATTTTGGTCTATGACTGTAGATGCACTTCAAACTAAAAGCCCTGTTTCCCTCCAGTGCACACAAGGAGCAAGATAGTTACACTCACATTAGCTTCATTAATAACATTAATAATTTCACACATTCATAACATCGCAAAGCAATTTAAAAGCAGTTTAAAAGCCCGGTTAATGTAAGAATCAGAGGAAATATGAAAAGTTGTTATTTCTTTACCTCATGGCTGCGCGTATTACCACTAAAGATTCACACTGTCTGGCAGACTGTCTGTGCCAGACGCACTTCTGCTTTATCTACCTTTGTTGTTTCATCACCACTTCCTGAGTCATGCCACACATCAGGCTGGGCAAATTGAAAGCACGATCACTGCAAACTGCTGCGAAAACGAGTGTAATCCATATTTGTAGACATATGGAATATATATATATATATATATTTATATATATCAAAGTGCAGAGGGACAAAGAAATCCAATAGAGCTGAATTGGCTATTTGATTGATCGTGAATGAAATATGAACACAAACAAATAAAAACATTCATTGTATTGAAATACCAATGACAAAATAGTGAAAGGCCTACTAATCTTTGAAAATGAAAAGTAAAAGTCATTATAGTGGCTGCAACTCACCGAGAGTGGAACATTGTTTGTGTCTAAGCGCTGTGGCTATCTTCCATTTGTCAACACATCCTTCATAAGAACCACATTTTTTTTGCTGCCTCAGCCTGGGCCAAAGCAGTAAACTGAGCAACAATGTAGTGTTGGTTGCTGTTGTTGGCATGACTGTAAAGAAGGAAAAACAACTATCTAGAAACAGACTCACACTTAAAGTTGTGTGAAATGATATGGCACAGAGGAAATGGCTCTATTGGTTGACAACACATGTCTTAGTGCTTGTGTGGTGTGGCATTGTGGTATATGTTTCCTCTGGCTGGAATTTCCATCTCTGTTCAAGGACACAAAGGTGTTGAGCTCAGCTGTACTTTGTGATCGTGAATGTAAGTGATTAACAAACTTGGTGCTGAAAGTGCTGAGATGTTTTTACTATCACACTTTTGTGTCCGTCATCACATTCACAATATGACACCATGTGGTGAAAATATCATGTGGAAACATGTCTGTTTGTGGCCTTTGACGTATGCATTGACTTCCTATTTTTTTTTTTTTTTTTTTTTTTAGGTTAGTTCCTTTATATTCACTTTTTATTTCTTGATCAAAGAACAAATCTGGCAGCAATGACTGATAAACGGCCGAAGGCCGCAGCACTGTGATTTAAATGTTCCCAGTGTCATGGTGGAAATCGCTCTTCCTTTGTGATACACATTGTAAGCTGAAGGCTGTGAGAAACAGCAGGGGGAGATTTTGACCGTGATTGTGTTTGATGGTTTCCTGGTTTCAGCTATTGAGATGACTTGACTCTGTTTGTGTGGAAAGTGCTTTTGCTTCTCAGACATAAACTGCAAAGCTGATTGATGCCAATGTTTATCACACAGCACTGGTTCAGTTATGAACTGAATTAAAGTAGGGCAATTCATTTTATCATAATGTGATTTTGCTTTCAGTTTTACTGAAACCACTGTTTTTTTCCTGTAAATGAAGATGCGAGCCACGCTGCCACCTACTGTTGTGTATGGAGTATTGTAGAGTTTATTCTGCGTAACCATTTCAGAAACACTTGTGAAATCCTAACTCACTTATTTTGGATCAGTTTATTTTCACTAGAATAGGTGTTACAAATTGTTGTTTTTTTTTTCTACAGTAGTAACTGACACACACCCACACACTTACACAAACAAAGAGATGTTTGCAGCAATCATTCTTAAAAAAAAAAAAACTATAAATCCATAAATATCACAGTGTTTACCATGTTGAGTCGTGGTCATGTGTTTTTTTTTTAAAAAAAACCCCACATTCACAGACATTTTCCTCCTGATTTATTGGATTTATTTATTTATTTAATTTAAAAAAAAAAAAAAAAAAAAAAAAAATTGGGCAGTGAAATTACCATGGAAACATCCAGCCGTGTGGCCGAGGGGTTCAAATAGAGTCAAATAGAAAAAGACAAAATAATTTTCCCTCTACGAATAAAAACGACAAAAACACACGCATTCATCCACGCTCTGGCTGCATATTTGCTCTGCAGGTAAAAACAACACAGCGTCCCTGTTTACATTCATTGAAGGAGACTTTAAAAAAAGTTTCTTCTTATTTTGACTCTACAAATGTTTGTAAATGGTGCAACTCAAACTTGTAGAAGGTTGACACCAAGGGAATATTTTTAGATAAAATCACGTGAAAGACTATTTAAAAACTTCATTATATTATGCAGGAACATACATCTGAAAATGTTCTTTCTTGTTCAACAGAAGAAATAAGACATAGACTAGCAAAAGTATACACACTTGTTGGTCTCTCTATAGTTGTGAGGACGCTCATAGACATAGACGTCTAAACTTAACTCTAATCAAAACCCACAAACCAAGTTTTAATACTCAAACTGCAAAAATAACCTCACAACAATGGTTTAAAACCAAAATTTGTCCACATCGCCACACACACACACACACACACACACACACACAAACACACACACACACACACAAACACCCCAGGTACCAATAAAAGCAAACATACATGATATTTCACACCAAACTGCTTGTGTGTGTGTAAGATCCTAAAAACAAAAGTAAAAAGCTGAACAATTTTTTTTTAATGGACATGCAATGGACATGATACGGTTTCCACTGGAAGAGCCAGCCAGTTTCTAACATTATACCTTCATGAATAAGTGAGTGGACGTGTTGAGCAACGGTTGGAGCGTTTACAGGAGTAAATCTGTAAATACTCAGTCAGGGGACCTGCCACAGTTTTCAGCATCTACCGTGAAGCAAGAAAAAAAAAGAGACAACTGGATTTTTCAAAAAAGACAAAGGGAAGGTTAGGAATTGAAAGATTGATGCAAAAGAGACACAAGCACCCACATGTACACACACACACGCATGCGCACACACACACACACACAAGATGGCGTGTGTTCACTCTAGGATGCAGTGAACTTTCTGAGTGTGATGACGATGAGGGCGAGGAGGACAGACGCTCCCAGGAAGACGGCTATAACGATGGCTGTGATGGCCCCCGGCCCCAGCACCCCTGTGCACACACACATGGACATTGTGTTAAAAATGTGAATACCTACAAGACACTATCATTGTTGTGATTGGTAGTGATTGATCTGTTGTGTTGATCTTACCTTCCTCATCGTCCATGTTCAGGGAGTGAGTGGTGTCCTCGTAGTCGCTGGTGAAGGACTGTTCTGTCATGTCCTGGAGAGGGTCTCTGGTGGTAACGTCACTGGGCGGTTCTCCGGACATGGTATCCTGGTTGTCTCTGGTTGTTGACACTGGGTCTACAACTGTCTCTGATGAACAAGAAGAAAAAACAAACAAACAACTCACTGGCTGTGTTTATGTTTAACGTGGACATAAAATCTTTCAATCCCTGTTCTGACAATGATTGCCTGCAGGCCCATATTGATTTACTGTATGTTTTCTTAAGGTAGTAATTTCACTGACGAGGCACGCTACTTCGCTAATGGCTCTGTTTGACTTCTCTTTGCACACTGAGGCCTTGGGGTTAGCGATGCATGGCTGTACACATGGCCTCGTTTGTAGTGACTCCAACAGCCTCTCTCTTGTCTCACTGGGTTAACGGCTCCAACCTGGGCACAAGGATGTCTTTGTGGAGGATGAACATTTTGTCCGTTTGAGCTACAGGTAGCCTCTTGACATGTTTCTCTTTTCCATGAGGGTTCGTCCAAGCTCGTGTACCACCAACAAGAAACACCTTCAACCCGGGGCTTTGATTGATTATTTCAGAGCAGTGGTAAATAGAGGAGGCGCTGATTTGATTTGTCCTGACTATTCATAAAACTCATTTTCTTTATGACTAACTCTGGCCCCGTCTTGAGCCAATCAGTCCTTTTGCCGTTTCAAATTACCCTCTGACATTCTCCCATCTGTGCACGAAGCTACCCTGAGACTTTTCACACCTCTGTAGCAGCCAGAGAAACAAGGTTTTTCTCAGAGCCACAATCCTGTTTGTTTCCGAACACGGCTCAAAATGACTCGGCTGAAGAGTGGGTTGAAAAAACACCACTGTGATTGTGGTTGCAGCCATTTCTCTGGTAATTGAACAGCTGTACACCTTTTCTTTTTGAAATTCAGAGCAACAGGGGGGAAAATTTGATCTTCGTCCCCTCCTGCAAAAACAAACTCCTCACTCACAAGCCCACCCATTCACACGCTCAGTGATTCACTTATCCTATCCCCAACTCTACGCATACCAACAAAACCATAATCCAAACATATTTACACTCATCTTATTTAACGCTACATATTTACTTTGTAGCCTCTGACGCCCTCAGTAAACTCCTTAACCTTGTGTCCTATCTTTTCTCTGCTTTCTTTCTCGTCATTATCAAAGTAGCCTTGTGTTATTGTCTCTGATGAAGCAGAAAATGTGACAACACCACTAACAAACCAGGGCATTTGATATAATCTCAAGTCTTTAGCGTCAGCTTGTTAGTTGTGGTATCTCCTGAGTTCTGATATGAACTTCTGATATATTTTGATGCTGCCGTGTTGACTCACAGTCGTGTGCAGCTTCCTGTCCTGTAGCTGGCTGAAGGTTTGGAGGCCCGGGCCTCTGGCCAGCTCAGCCATCAATGAGGCCTTCAGGCCAGGGCACAAAAGGCAGCTTGTGCCGTCACGCAGGGCGGCGGGTTGCAACCAGTAACAACCGGCCAGGCCCAAACCAGGCACCGGCTGGGCACTGGATGTCAAACAAACTTGTTTATTAAATAGTCCCTGTGTGTAAAAGGCTGTGCCTCACGGACGGCTTGACTTAATAAGGAGAAAAAAAAAATAATAACACGATGCTTTCCATCCACAAAGAGGAGTTTACTCAACCTTGTAATGAATTTATTGGAATGAACAAAACTGAAGCCTCTCAAATAAAAATGTCATTAGTTCTTAACCTCTTTGGACACATGGGTTCCCACAACACTATGAGATGAGCTGAACTACTCTTCCTCCATCAGCACCATCCATCATCTAAATATGAATGGATTATTTCTGATTATTTCAACTATCGACTAATTACTTCCAGATAACTACTTTAAAATGTTTGTTCTGTTACTGTTTCACCTTCTCAGCTCACTCAGGTTTATTTTATTCAAAGCTCACAGGTATAAAACCACAATTATTATTCTTTCTTTTTTGTCTGTTAGCTTGGACGAATTTAGTGGTGTTTATTTGTTTTAATAAGCCGAGCCCTCCGTTCTGGCAGAATTACTGCATCGTCGGTCGTTCGTACTTTTTAAAGACATGACTTCAGACGTCAGTCAAGAAACCCTCCATCTTTTGCACCGCACTAGTCCAGACTTATAAAAGCCTGGCAGACTGTGAGGAAAGCTGATTTCAGACACTAAAAAAAAACAAAAAAAAACAGAAGGCCATTTATTTGTACCTCAGACCTCTGCAGTCAAGATTTCACACCAGCTAGAGAGATGACAAAGTGCGTAGACGTGTGTGTGTGAAAAGTAACCAGGCCGAGCACTGAAACCACAAGCTACGTAGCCCAAACATGACTTCGATGTTGTTGCTTGTCCTTGCTTCACCCTCTGTGACATTCACCATCAGTGGCTGCATTTTCCATTGAAAAAGCATTTGACAAATGTCAAGACCAGTAAAGTTTGAATTGCCCTCTGAAATTAAAAGATTTAAATCTTGCATTTGATTGGTCACACAAACCCTCCGAACCACCCAGTCTTTCCCATTAGTCATTTTGAAGAAGATGAAGAAATTAGTGTGTGAATAATTATCAGACTCTGCTGATTAAACTTCATATTTGACACATCAAGGTTGTTTCCCACAATGAGTCAACTATCACACCAGTACAGTCACAGGACCAGCTTGTGGTCCAGACTGGTAGCATTGCCTGAAAACATCACGTGTTGTTCATGGCTACCACATCAGTAGCAAGGCACATATCTGTGACAAGATAAGATGTCAGAGTAAAGACTAGCTGAGCAATTAAGCAGAGCGCTGGTTCATGCAGACGTTTCTCTTTGCTGCGTGAAGTAAATGTAGAGATTACTGTATTTGTTTAGATGATGCACGTAGTTAAATCTGTGCGGGGGACTAAAAAAAAAAAAGCAAAACATTTAAAACAAAACTATACATTCAAGAGAAAATGGAGGAAGACAAAGCTATTTTTAGAAAAGTGTGGGCAAGTCATAGCTCACAGTGTTAGAGACAATGACATGGTTTTTGTGTCACATGTTTCTTTCTGCTGTAACAGAAGGTTTTTCTGTCTCATGTTAAAGGTGATGGTTCACATTTATCATACAAATCTTAACCTCTACCCTGACCTCTCAGGCCAGGGTAGGTGTTGTTATTAGAGGCGGTTTTTGTTTTTTCCAAACACAACCAAAAAGGTTTGCTAGAAATGTGGAAAAAAAAGGAACAGAAAAATGCAAGCAAGAATTCAGTGGAAGCGAAAGAAAAACCAATGAGTATGCACAGACTTCCTAAAAGAGGTTGATGTTGTATATGAATCGTTTTCTGTATTACAAGAAAGAAAAAAAAGTGTGAATTTGTTTCAGATGTGCCAATTTCTTACTACCACCTTCCTCTTCAAACGAATGAAACAAACCGAGAAGCTGCACACGTTTCATAATTTGAGACCCAGAGTGATACTACACAGCATCAGTTCAGCCGAGGCTCAAGTTAGAGCGCAGCAGGTTTCATACAAACAACAGACACCATGAAAGTGAGTCATCCTGTTTGTCAAAGTGCAGCTTTCACAGCACAACGACTGCATCATTTACATCTGCCGCGAATGTGTGTATGTGTGTGTGTGTGTGTGAAGATAACAGGGCAAAAGTAACACGGATACATACAACTTTGGTTTGATAACCTGCACAAACCTAAACATTAAATTGCCATTTAGAATATAAAATATTAAAGCTACAAAAACCTTTGGTTTCAACTCTTTTACCCAGAAATTGTGCATGACTCAGATGCTGCTTCTGACTGATCTATCCATCTAGAAGATTTCTACTGCAGATAGTTTCAGCAAAAACAGGTTGTGCAGCTGTCACCCCACCACAAAAATGAAATAAAACCACCAGTCAGACTCAACAAGAGGTTTACCTGTGTGCACAAAGGCTGCCAAGAGGCCGAGAAGCACCAGCAGGAGCACTCTGCAGGCACTGCTGCTGCCGTGAACCATGGTGGCTGCGAAGGGTGATCGTTGAAGGAAAAACTCCTTGAGTAGCGGCTTCAGATGAGCAACTAAAGCTGGCAGAGGAGCAGGGAGACGAGTACAGGGGAGTGTGGGAAGGGACGGGGGAGAAAGGTAGGCAGCTGAGGGGTGAGAAGAGAAGGGGTGGGACTAGGTGTGTGGATCTGGACAGTGTGGACTTTGTGAGCACATCGTCGCAGGGGCACACCCACTCCACACTGCCCTGGTCACATAGCTGGGTGAGAGGGGTCAATATTCGGGAGCCGCTGACCTTGGTCAGGTTGCATCACAAAGGTCTCAGCTGGATATTTTGCGCCTTTCAGCTCTTGACGGGAATATCTGAGGGAAGAAAAAGTCACAGAAAGGTTGGAGGAAAAAGAAAAGCAGTGGAGGCTGAGATGTCCTGAACTAACACTGTGATTCATTCAGACCGACATTGGGTTCGTGTTACGTGTGTCCTTGCTGGAAGCAGTTGTCTTTTACCCTCACTTACAATATCATAGAGAAAACCCAACAGTACCGACAGTGACCCATCACATGGTAACAGTTGAAAAGAAAAGTAAAACTCAATTCATAACAGAAAGAAACCTCCAGCAGAAACAGACAAAGGGTGCGTGGCCATCTGCCTTGACTGGTTGGGGTATGATTATATCTATGAGCTTTATCTTAGTAATTAGGGTAATTTAAAGCCTTATCTTAAATGTAGAACAGTGTTTACCTCCTGGATCCAAACTAGGAGCTGGTTCCATCAGAGAGGAGCCTGATATCTAAAGTCTCTGCCTCACATTTTGCTTTAAGATACTTGAAGAACCACAAGTAAGAACTGCATTTTGAGATTAATGTGATCATTTGGGGGGTTGAGAAGTATGACCTCTTTTAGCTATGATAGAGCCTGATCATTAAGGGCTTTATATGTAAACAGGGGATTTTTAATTCTATCCTGCAGGCCATGAAGTGAGGCTATCATATGAGATGTGTTCTTTCCTACTTTTCCTACTTCCTGACAGTACTTGTGCTGCAGCATTTTGGATTAAGCCGTGTTGTGTAGTAACAAAGTAGTAATACTTCACTACTGTTCTGTTAGCATGTTTTAGCAGTATCTGCACTTTACTTGTGTTTTTTTTTTTTTTAATTCTGTCAACTTTCACTTTTACTTCACATTTCTTACTTACTCATTGCTCACATTTTTAATGTTCAGTGATGAAAGTAAATGTGGTGTTTTCTCTACTGCTCTGGTTTATCATAAATCTACCAATGATTGTTTAGACTCAAAGCCATGTTTGAAAGTTGATGTAGACTCCATCTCAATAATATCAAATCTTAAAATATCAATATCAAGTGGAAATTTTGGAACAAAAGAACAGTTTAGTTCAGACTCAAGACATTGTCATAAATATTGTTGTAGACTCTATGTTTTAAAGTGCTGATAAACTTTATAATATTCTTGTTTTTATTAATATGTACTTGTACTTTTACTTTCATTACTTAACTACATTTAACTATAGATTATTTGTCACTTAAATTTTTGCTTAGTCATTTTTTGGTCGAGTACCTGTACTTCTGTTCAAGGGTGACTTTAAGGTACTTTATACAACGCTGGGATTAACTCGATGATTTCAACAGTTACTGGGAAACGTCGATAGTAAAGAATTACAGTAATCGAGAGAGAAGTTTACAAGAGATGAAGCATATGGATTAAGTTGTTGTTTCTCCATGTGAGCCTATCATGAGAAATATTGGTTTTACTTTCTCATTGAAGGAATCCGTTAATTTCACTTCCTTTTTGTGGATTTAAAAAAAAACACGACTGATTCTACGGAGGACGAGTAGCGTTGTACGAGTGGTGCAAGCATAACTTTCCTTCCTGAAATGTCAAGAGTTGTAATGTTTGAGTAACATATTCATTTACATCAGTTTAATATAAATTTCAGCCAGGTCGTGGGAAAAAGTGTTTTGTACGTGTGTTAGTGGAAAATATGCAGCAATTACTCATTTCATTTTCAAAACTAAAATCCCCATGTTCTGAGGTATTTAAAAATAATAAATCCTGTTACCTGCTTTCACGTATGTTCTTTAACTATTCATTTTGGTGTTTCCAGCTCTTAGAAATGTGATTTACTGTAGTGTGCCCTCCTGAATGTAAGCACATCAAATTCATTTTTGCAAATTTGTGGCTCTTGTGAATGGTTCAGACACAGTTGTCAACAGCCCACACATCAGACCGTTTTATTATTTCATACCGCAATAAAAAAAGTATGACTCCAGCAGATCATTTTCATATATTATAATACAGATGCAGAGTTGAAAGTTTATTCTTTAAACAGCCTAGTATTTTACAAGAAATAGATAACTACTTGGAACTTTTGAACATGTCCTTAAAACAGGACATAAGTGGGCACGAATCCTTGGGCTCTACTTTGCCATAATCATGTCATTATCCATGAACACCCAGCAGAAAACAGGGAGGGGGGAGAGAAGAGGGGGAGGGGTCAAAGTGGAAGGTGAAAACTTTCAATAAATAAAACAAAAACAATGGATATAATCTCTCTAACATTTCCCATTACACCCCCACAAACCCACCCATATATCCACACTTTAAAAAAAATCCCATACAACTGAGGCCAAATTTGAAATTTTGAGTCACTGATTTTCTGCAACAGGGTATGATCGGATGCTGATCAGCTGATGCCCAGCAGACATCAGTGCCTCATGATCTCTTCAATAACTTGAGTTCACTCAATGATTGCTCTCGCTCTCTCTCTCTCTCTCAGCTGGTTGGAAGATGTTCAACTGGTCAGTTTGCTCCGGTCCGTTTGTCTCTGGGGGTTTTTCAGCAGATCACAGTTCGTCCTGTTAACAGAAAAACACACCCTGCTTTTGGAGATCTCTGTTTGTTCGCAATTTTTTCGAATTTGACGGGGGGGGGGTTGAAAATACCAGAGATTGATAAATGGGAAACTGAAAATTAACGGTGAACGTGGTGGAAGCAATTGGGGACGGGGCAGGAGCTCGGGTGAAACAGCTGCTGTTCAAATCGGATACAGTCAGTGGGGTTTGCTTGGCTGTAGTCCCTTAAAAGTCTTCCAAAGTCTCTATCTCTCCCATATTCAATCTCTCAGAAGACGCATTCACAGAAAAACCTGAGGATTGAAAAGATCCGGTTAACAGATGGGGTAAAGAAAACAAAAACAAAAAACAGTAACATGTCGCTGTATATCTTCATTAACAGATTTGCTGGTACCTAGAAGGCTGGGGTCTGCACGGACCATCTTCTGCTTCTTTTTCTTCTTCCCTGAGGTGACGGTTTCGAAGCGCTGCTGCTGGCCACTGGTATGGTTGGACTGGTAGAGCGACGAAGATCCTGTTCCACCCCATACAGAATCCTACGTGACAGACAAATGTGGATTGAAAAGAAAACATCCTGTGAGATTCTGACAAAGAGCTTAAACCAGAGATTGTGTTGCCTGATAAATATCTTCAAGGTTCAATGTGTCTGATTTAGTGTCATCTAGTGGCAAAACTCTGCAACTGCAACCGACTGAACACCCTCATTTTACTTTTCCCTTACAACAGTGTCATTAGAAACTAGACAATTCCCCTGCGGGAAATCGTGAGTGATGCAGTGGCCGTAGCAGTCTATGATGAGACGATATGATATGATGCTACAATGCTCCATTATCCATGATGAATTTTTTGTGACTAGCGTCGCCAAAATTCAACTTGTCTCCTCATCCAATCATTTTGTTATAATGATACAAAAAGATGAAATGATGATGAAACTTGACATGATGAAATTATTTGCGACTGTTATGAATAATTTCCTTTTTCACCTCATTTTATCCTTTTTTCCATAAAAAACAGCATTTCATATCCGCAATCATTTGGTGCAGTTATTTGTGAATTATGTCACAAAAAACGTAATCGTCTGGCCAAGACACATTTTGATGTAGAATTTGTCTATGTGCGGTGATCCGTCATGACGTTATTAACGGTCCAAGTTTTTAAACGGAGAAATACAAAGACAACAGAGAGACAAGTGCTGCAGCTCCTCACTAATGAGACACACACACACACACACACACACACACACACACACACACACACACACACACACACACACAAGGAAGGATTAGGTCTCGAACTACTGCTATTTATTCAAAAAGTAAAGTAGATATCCACAATATTCTTTCACACTGACCGCTACAAGGCCGTCATCAACACACAGATGTCATTTTTTTTCTTCCTAGTGTCAAAAATGGTTGAAAATGGGCGATGTTTTTCACCTTTTCCCATTCATTCTCTCCATAATTCATATTCTGATGTAGCACGCCGAGTCCACGAACGGTATTTGAGTTGAAAGGAATCGAAAATTGTACGTAAGAATAATAAAAAGAAGAAGAAACACGTAGAAGAACAATAGGTCACTGGTCTGCAATATGAAGCACTGCATCACTAATTACAGTGACCTTCAAGTAATATTAAAACAAGACTGCAGCTGTTTCAATGGTCTGTTCTATGCTACTGTAGAAACATGACAGCGTAACATAACAGACGATGATGTAGACATGAAGGACTCAGTCTAAGGTAACAAAATACGACTAATGTTAGTCCAATGAAAATTATAATTATGTAACTGTGAACATTATATTCAGTTTCTACTAATAACCCACACTAAGTCCTTCACATGGACCTTAAATTATATAGTTTATGTACTTTACACCAGGTTTGAAATGCTGCTGGTTGAAGAGAGGTAAAGAAGAAGTGAATGAAAGAACTTTGAAGGCAGCGTTAAGTTTCTGGAATAGAAAACAATCCTCCTGACAGGTGTTTGATCTAAATTCTTTAAAAAAAAAAAAAAAGGAAAAACAAGTTGCGTTAGTGGTGTAAATGTAGCTTTAACAAACCAGAACAGCTTTGCATAACAATGACATCCTTCATCCTCATGAGGAAACAAAGAATAAACAGAGCAGTGACTTCTGTTGGGGCTGATCCAAATGAGTGATGCAGGACAGATTTACACCAGGAACGTGAATAAAGGAACGGTCACGGAGTGTGACGACAATGGTTATATCAGATGATTTGCTCCAACTGGTTTTAACGCGTCAGGCAGAAATACCCCAGAGCGCAAACTATTTCAGGAGCAAAAAAAAGGACAGATGTCCCTCTTTTTGATCACATTTCAAGACTATACAAGGCAATATGGGACCAAAGAATTTAGTCTCCATATGCTGAGTCTTTAAATAGCTAGCACCACTTTAGTCCCTCTCACCTGCTGCTGCTGTTTGAGAGCTTGCTGTTGGTTCTGCGGTGCCTGTTTCTGTTGGTTAGCGTTCTGTTTGGCACGACGTTCCAGGAACTGCTTGGCAAAGTCCTTGGCCTCGGGAGTGTCCCCCAGATAGGCCCTGATGTAGTCGTGCACCTCGTACGGAGAGTCCACTTCTTTCAGGAAGGAAGCAAACGTAGGAACTGGCAGGGAAATAGATGGAGAATATTTCTGAGTTTGGCTCCCAGGAACGGTCCATATATAGTCGAGGGTGAAGTGGCATTGCACAACATATTTCTAAAAGAGACGTACCATCCAGATTGTTGGCCGTGTTGAGGGTGTGCAGGGTTTGCTCACACCATTGCATGAAGGTGTCCTGCTGGCTCTTATTGACTCCTTGGAACAACTTTAGCAGTTTCTCCTCCTCTTCCACTTTTTTGTTGGCTCGCCCACTCAAAGAGTTACTTTTTATAAGCGAGAGGAAGACAACAGAGTTATTAAGGACTGTGAATTACTCATATGTGAAGTCATGTTTTTCTTCAGAGGTTGTGACTAAGATTTCCGTAATAAATACCTGAGGTTGGCATTGCCTTTGTTGTTCTTTTGCGTGCCTCCTTTCCTGGTTTGAGGAGGTTGCTGAACAGCCTCTTTCACAGCTTCGTCCCAGAAGCCCATGTTGGAGTTGTGGGTGTCGCCCCAGATGCTGCTCGAGTCCGAACCCCAGTTAGCGCAGGTGCTGGTGTTAACAGATCCCCACACTGAGTTGCTCAGAGGCGTCTGTGAAGACAGGGACATGCTATTACTGGCACACCACACACTTGTTTGTAGAGGGTCAATGGATAATTATTTTCAATATAATCTCATCTATTTATTACTTTGTAGAGTAAAACTGCTATAATGGCTATAAAATTACAGCTAAAATTGTGTTTTGTCAGAATAATGCCTCAACAGATCTCTACAGATATTCAGGTTATTATCATATATATATGATGAAATAGTTGCTGATTCATTTCCTTTTGAATTCTATTGTCTACTTTTCATTTTAATGCTTCTTTCTCCAAACATCCCTTCAGGTTGTTAGTGACTCAAATTTCACACTGATATGAAATGAAAGCTCCACTAAACAGATGATTTTCCACTGTTAAAACGTTGCTTGTAGTGTTGACTCCACTAGAAATCCGCATCCAACTCTGCAGCATTTTGTAGCGTTTATCCTCTTTCAGTCAAAAAGAAAAAAATAAAAACATAAATTATACGCGTCACGTACAGTTCTGTTTTGAGTGCGAGTTTGTTGGGTGACAATAGGATGTTGCTGCTGCTGCTGCTGCTGTTGGTGTTGCTGCTGCTCCTTCCGCTGCTTCATCTGCTGTGCTTCCTCTCTCTGGATCTCGAGCAGGGACTTGGTGATGACCGGCTGTTTGGCCATGTTACCCCAACCGGACAGCTTGGCCTGAGGCTGCTGGGCCTGTTGCAGAGCTTGTTGCTGCTGGAGCTTCAGGAGCTCTTGTTGCTGGCGTCGCTGCTGTGGGTTGAGGAGAGAGAGGGAGGATGATGATAAGCCATGACAGATGGGAAATTAACTGATGTAGAGCAATTTGTATTACAGCACTAAAGAGTAGTGACAGAGTAACCAAACCAAACCAAACCAAACCAAAAGGGACTAATATTTATTGTCCTTACTTCCTCTCGTGCCTGTCGTTCTCTCTCCTCTTCCAGTTTCTGGATCTCAGCCAGTGACAGTGCGTTCTGAGTTTGATTTATAGCGTTGGATGATTGTTGGCCCCACTTTGAGGACGATGGAAGCTATAAAGACAAAATGCAGATTTTTGTCAACTACAAGGACATGTTGTATTGTTAATTAATATTGTATCTTTGCCAACTAATCCCGTGTCCTTACCTTCATCTGTGCAAGCTGCTGCTGCTGCTGCTGCTGTTGAAGTCTCCTGAGGGCCTCTTGCTGCTGCTGCCTCTGTCTCTGCAGCTCCTGCTGTCGTTGGGCCTCCTGCTCTCTCCTTTTCTGCTCCTCCTGTTGCTGCTGAGCAAGAGCAGCTGCCACCGCGGCAGCTGCCGCCTCCTCTTCTGCTCGCTTCTCCTCCTCGCGCCTCCTCAGTGCCTCGAGTTCCTCCTGCTTTCTGCGCTCCTCTTCCTGGTGAGGTAGAGACAATGGTGCACATTGTGGAGACAAAATTCAGAACAGATGTAAAGTGCAGGACATGCTTTCATCAGCGTACCTGTTTGCGCAGGAACTCTTCCCGTTTCTTTCGCTCTTCCTCTTCCCTCCGTCTCTCCTCTAATCTTCGGAGAGCTTCCTCCTGTGCTAGCCTCTCCTCTTCCTCTTTTTGCCTCCGCTGTGCCTCTTCTTGCTCTCGCTGCCTCCTCAAAGCCTCCTCCTACAGATTTACAACACTGGATCAGTCTCAGAGAAAAGTCACAGCAGAACTGCAGCTTCAGACTGATATTATTGAAATGTCCAACCTGTTTCTGCCGTGCCAGCTCCTCTTCTTCCAAGCGCTTGCGTTCCTCCTCCTGTCGAGCCCTCAAGGCCTCTTCCAATCTTTTCCTTTCCTCTTCTTCCCTTTTGGCTCTCATTTCTGCCTCACGCCGCTCCAGCTCTAACTGCTGGATGATGAGAATAAGGAACAAAACCATTTGTGAATCAAAATATAATTAGACGGACTTTGTTTCATTAGGACAAAGAAAATAAAATAAGTAGAAATAACATTTACCTTTGCAGCCTTTGACTTCTCTAACTGTTGCATCTGTTCAATGGTTGGAGCCTGGGCCATGGAGTCTATGGGTAAGTCCCACACACTGCTGCCATCCCATGCTGCTGACAATGATAAAATATGGTGAATTATACTGGCTATAACAAGATTATGAAAAAAAAAGAAAAAAGAAAAACAACACTGTAGGACAGTGAAGTCTGAAACTCAACTCACTGTTTGGAGCAGCTTGGAGATTCGGTGTGCAGGAAGCCTGAGAAGACTGGTTCTGCATTTCCCAAACAGAACCAGAGTCTGATACTGACAGGGATCTTGTAACAGGAGGTAGGAGGCTCTCAGACGCTCTATAAAATATCACCAAATGTAATTAGCCCTTTATGTACATGAAGTAGTAAAACAACACAGGTCGACATAAGATTTTAGGGTAGGGCCGAGTGTTATCAACCTTATTTTGAGTGCCTGGTATTGCTGTAGAAGCAGATTGATCTGCTGTTGGTGTTGCTGCTGCTGTTGAAGAGGAGCTGAGCTTAGAGCTGCAGCTTTCTGCTGGGCCAGGGCCTGAGCATACTGCTGCCTGTAGGAGGAACAAGGAAGTTACAGAAAAATTAAATAGAATAGAATGAATTTAAATGACCAAATTATCTAACACTCATCATTGGATGTTTAATTCATATAATTCAATTCTATGATTTATATATATATATATATATATAGAGAGAGAGAGAGAGAGTGAAGTGTCAGATGTAGGTGTGGTATACCTGAGGAGGTATTGATATTGGAGTTGCTGTAACTGGTACAGGTTGAGTGCGGTGAGTTCCTGCTGCCTCTTCAACCTCTCTTGATCACTGTCACCCTGCATCACATCGAGACAGAGAGAGGAAGAAAAAAAACAACTGTCAAATACGTGAAAAATGTCTACAGATATCTCCATTTTCTGATACATGGAATTTATCACGGTGTCTACGTGAACGTCAGCTAGATATCTTGTGGATTGTGGTGCCACCTACAGGTCATGACTAGTACTGCCAAATGGTACTGGCATACAAAGTAAACCTTTAAATATAAGAAATAAACCAAGTCACATTTTGCACACACATACCTGTAGAGGTGGAGGTGCAGGGCCTGGAGTGAAAGGCACCCTCCCCCAAATCTTCATGATCTCCCCCAGTGGTTGAAATATTTCATCACATCCTCTTTTGACTAAGAGAGACACTGTGAAGTAACCAGCCTGAAACCACTCTGTCATCTCCTGGTTACTGAATGGACCTGAGGGAGAAATAGCACAGTAGATTCAAAGGATAGGAAAAGCAGTTTCAAAGAATGACTGAATGGAAGTTGCATTCTGAGCACAAAAAAAAAATCTCTTCAAGTCTCACCCTGTATCTCCCCCTGGGGGTCTTTGTAGAACCACTTGAGAGCGGCTTCGTGGGTAAGTGGCAGACCTGCTGGTTTAGGCTTCTCTGAAGTCTTTGGTGCAAGTCTGTCATCATCCACCACACCATCCTGTAGGTAGGCTACCATTTTTTCTGCCTCCTGGAAAGGCAATTAAAAGGTCATATATGTGTTGCTCACAATCCTGTTGAAAAGAATACGACCTAACAGAACAGGCCTGGCTACTCAGCTGCTTCACTGTTGTAGTGGATGGACAAGTTTTTTGAGAGACTTGTTCTGGAGTCTTTAACTATTAATCATGTACTGGAAAAGGGTAATCACTGAGCACAAGAGTTCAGCTTGTTACAAATAAAATTATCTCAACAGCCTTGAGCTCGAGTTTCATGATAAACCTCTAACATACCTGCTCAAAGTGTTTTAATCCCTCGTCTTCATCTGTGTCATGTGGCACAGTGGCGGGCCTGCTCATAGGTGCCATTATACTGGAGGGGAAAGGCAGGGGATTGTTCATCACCACAGGAACCTCCATAGGCTTTTGCTGTGGTAGCTGGATGCTGGGCGATGGAGCTGATACTTCTGCATTGAACAGGAAATGGAGATGTAACTCATTAGACCAAGAGCCAGACATTTCTTTTTTTTTTTTAGACTTTGAAATGAAAGTATCAAACTCCACCTGTAAGGGTTGTAGAAATGTGGGTCATGGGTAGGGACTCGAGCATGCTGTTAGACATGGGGACGTGCAGGGGAACTTTGCAGGGCTCTGGTGGGAGCTCCAGGGGTGGCTGTCGTTCAGCTGGCCTCTCAACTTCTTCTGTTCTGCTGGGTTGACTTGGGGACAGAGACTGGACAGGCGCCTGAGGCTCTGAGACAGGGGGAGCAACAGGTGGAGTCTCCTCTGACACTCGGGCCAACTCTGTACACAATAAAAAGCAATAGTTAAGTTATGAGATGGGACCATAACCAATACTAATATTTGTGCTGTGTGTGAATGCCGGACACACACAGACAATCTAGACACATATAATCACAATGTGATATTTTCATACCAGCACTTTGGATTTCTGTTGTCCACCTATCACAAAGTTAAAATGCAACTGAACAATACTGTAGAAGCTGTATATGGGGAAGTTTTGAATTTTTTTTTTTTTTAAATGAAAAGCATTACATGCAATGTAGTTAAAAACAATTTAAGTGACTAACCTTTCCGTTCCAACTCCCTCTTGGCCTCTGTTTCTGTTTCTTTGGTCTCCTTGGACTGACTTTCCTCCTCCTCTAGGCCCTCTTCACACTCCTCCAGGGGTTTGAAGTCGAGCTCTGCCTCTTCCAGGATTGGCTCCTTGGAGGCTTTCTGATAACACAACAAAAAACCTTGTTACAGAACATCTGACAACACTACTAGAATAATCTGCTCCATAATATCTAGTAAAACAGAGCTATTTATATAAACAAATTACATCAATATTTCATCTAATTGATTTATTCAGATATCTCCTCTGACCTTGAGAGAGAGAAAGGCTCCTGACGAGTCGAAGGTGCCTGCCTCCTCCTCTGCGTCCTCCAGACACCACTCTGGCAGGCTGTCCCTCTCGTCTTCCAGGCTGCCACTTCCTGACCGTGGCCTCCTGTATCCACGCTCGTCCTCTCTTGCATCAAAGGGGAAACGGCGACGCTGGTCTGGGTGTTCCCGCCACCCTGCTGACCGAGGTCCATCTAGAAAATAAAAGAGGAAAATGCTCATGATTGATATGACCTTAGTCTTAATATTACAATGTACTTAAGTTTAACTTAAACGAGCCACCATCTTTAAGGCCACCAACACATTGACGCATAAGCCAGCCATACAATAAACATGGCAGTACATCACGAATACATTTATCAGAGATAAATGTATTGGTAACATGGTCAGTGCAGTGCCCACCTGGGCTCGGGGGGCACCACCGGTCATTGTCCCGTCGAGAACCTGCCAGGCGCCAGCCCCCTTCATCATCCTCACCATTCTGATCATCACGAGACGTACGCCAGTTCTCACTCTCTGAACGCGTGAAGTCGTGCTTCCTCTGTAGGCCCGTGCTGACGTCCTCATAGTTTCCTCGGACTGCAAAGAAGTAGCGGGACAAGTAATTGTAAGATCTGAAACACTCATTTGATGCTCTCAATCCATTAAAAATGTAACTGCACTTTGTCTAATATATGTTAAAAATCTATAAATCAATCTTACTGTGATTCATCTGAAAATGTCCTGGAGCAGCATCTGTCAGGTTCATAGAGAGAAATAAACAGTAGCAGTGAGCCAGTGCATTTGTCAATATAGACAAATGTTTTGAATATTTGCGCAACAAAAATCTATCACCAACCTGGGTCTTTTCGACCTGGCTTTTCAAACCTTCTATCTCCCCTGATGAAACAAAAAAAAAATGAACATGAACATCTGTACGCAGTCAGAACAAAGCGAGAACACAGACTACACAGACAGACAGGTTGTTTATTACCTTTCTTCCCAGCTCTGGGAGCGATGCATCTCCCTCCCTCCACGACCAAAACCTTCCACATCATCGAAACTTCTTTGGTAAAACCCTCCATCTCCTCTTCCCCGGCCTGAGAGCAATCACAGGTCGAAGCGAAGCGACATGACCAAATAACATCTAGTTGCTCATAGGTGAATGAACTTGCATGACATATATTACAGTGTAGATAGAATATATCCTCTCAATTTAAAATGTATCAACCACTGTTAGTACTGAAATGATCATAAAGTCCATAGTAACCTGTGTTACTAGGAGTCATGGCTGCAATTGGCTGCATTTCAAGTGGTTTATATATTTTTTTTAATAACTCAGTAGTAAAAGCGAACCACCATCATCTATTGCACATAATCTGCTGAGTCATGATGCTGTACTCTCCCTTTGTCTCCTCATCTAGAGGACGTCAAGAAGTCAGCTCTTGTTGTTTTTTAATCCACTCATCCTCTCTGCAATTCATGGATTATATCCATCAACAGTGTAATGCAGTTTAAATTTTAGTGTCCCTCATTTTCCTCTTATTCTATTAAGCGTCAGCTGGTAAACAACATTATTGTGCACTACTGTCAACATCGGATGTCTTGACTATCTGACTATCTCATGTTTGTAAACAGGCCTCTCTTATTTGTGGTGTGTCAAAAAAAATCAATTTAAGTAGTTAAAAAAAGTTCAATAAATGTCCAAACTGTCAGTTAACGTGTGTTCATCTGAAAGAAGCAGAAACCTGCACATAAATGATAAGAGTCTGGCTGAAGATTAAATTTTAACTCTAACCACAGTCTGGACATAAAGCTGGCTGTGCAAATCAAAAGCTGAGGTCAACAGTACAGAGAACGGGACCTTAAGCTGTAAAGAAACAGAATTTTAAATGAAAATCTGTTATATTTGTATCTGTAAAATTCATTATATTTTACCCACACTCTATTTTTATGCTCTCTTAAGCAGCATGCTGCATATTAAAAAGTAAAACCTAAAAAAACCTTTGTGCAATAAACTTCTCAATAAACATATTTTTCACCCTCACCAAAAAAATACTGCTTTCATGGTTATACTAAATTGGTTTTGTAAGAGGGGAAACTAGCTCCAACTGGCATGATAGCAAATTGATAAAGAAAAGGCCAATGACTCTGCAAGATTATGATCCAACACTTTATCACAAATTATCATTGTTGCAATCTACAGTTTTTATACTGTGTGTTATTATTATGAGTGGCTTCTCTCCTGTTACCATCCCAGAGCTGCATAAAAACCAGAAATCTGGTCTGGACTTTGTTTTTTTGTGGCTAAAATAGCTTGAGCAAACCTTACTAGCAGAACAGACTCTGTGGTGACAAGCAGAAAAGATGATGTTGTAGGGGAACATGAGATTTACTTCTCCTCTGCAGCAGAAAGTCAAATATGAACCCACCTATAACTATATACTCAGCTTCTCTAAACATTAAGGGATAAAAGAAAAAAAGGGAGATAATCACTCTAAACAGGAGCTTTAACCGACTCAGGGATGTATACATGTGCCTGAACGTGTTCGTACAATTTCAGACAGCGTTTTCTGTGTTGAAGGCAAATCAGTTATGAGTTTGAGCTGCTGGGGTCAAAGTATGCTGAGTAAGCACAACACCTACAGAGTGCTAATATTACTTCTCTTGTCTCAAGCTGTGGCCAAACTGGTGAGATTCTTCAAAGGAATCTGAACCATCTGCAGTTGTGTCTGTAAACTGCATAGACTGAATGTCTCAACAGCTGAAATAGACTCACTTGAAAAGGACAGTGCTTCCACAGACTAAACTCCATCTGTATATGCTTGTCTTTGTAATGAGAAAAGAAACATAATGCATAACACATCCGTGTATGGTCGCAGTTTCTTTTGTCTTACCTCTACCCCTTGAGGTACTTCGGCCTCTTGGTGCCCCTGTTATCGGACCGCCTCCTCGGCCTGTCAGCCTAAGTACAGCTGCACTGTTTACAGACATGGAAAAATTTCTCTGCAAATACAAACAGGGGGAGGGGACCAAGGGGGATGAATAGCCAGCTCTCAGCTCTCTTCTTGCCACCTGTTCTGTATTTGGTAAGCTATTTACCTAAAGTAACTTATATTCCAAAAAATGACAATAGGAGATCAATGGAGGTTTCCATTTCTCACCAAGATAATGACATTATGTTATGAAAAATTTCTCCTACCTGTTCCTCCTCTGTAAAAGACACGAGTGCCAAAGGCGGCAAGGGTTCCTCTTGCAATATGGGCAGGAACTCCTTATCATGTAGGTCTATGGGGATCTGGAGGATAAAACAATCAAAAGCGTCACTGTTAATACGTATGAGGTTTTAACAGCATGTGTTATACCAAAAAGAGAACATGTAAATTGAATCCCAGCAGATATATGTATGCAAATCATGTTGACTGCAAGCCTTCAACAACAGCAAAGATATGAATGTAATACCCACCTTGTTATCCTTTACATAAAGTGCTAACATTTCTTCTCTCCCGTAGCGATAGTCTGCAAGTTTATACTTTGGCAATGCAGGTGAGAGAGGTGGAGAAGCAACAGCGTTGCTGCTCCCACCACCACTGCTGCCACCACCTCCAGACAGGGCACGGAGCCTGCACAGAGACAGAGAGGAAGGGTAGTAAAAGCAGAAGGGACAAAGGATGGAGACACAACACTGAAGCCGAATTAGCAATTGGCATGTCTGAACATGTACGGAAAAACTGCACTGGGCCCCTGAAGAAAACCAGTTTCACAACCCACAAATCACTTCCCCCAAATTAATCATGAATTCATGCCAGCTCCATTACCATTCTGGTCCAAAGTTAAGTGTCTGGGTTTCGGCCATTCTTCCTTGAAGTTCTACAAAAAAAAAGGAATGAAGCGGATTAGAACCACTCAATACATATCAGTGATAAAACATCCTAATGATGCACTGATAAGAAAAAGCCTTCCTTTTGCTTTTTGGTCACTAATGAACTATTCCTCTAAACCAATAACTGTTTTATACAAGTCAAAGAATCATAAAGATTTTCACATTAAAACAACAGAAATCATGGAGAAGCTGGAAGTTGAGACATTTTTGCATTTTAACTCAACACAAAAAAATCATAGAAAGTTGTAACCAACTTATATCTGCACAGTGTTTCTTAATATTACTTTGTTGAGACACTAAGCACATCTGCTGGTCAGAATTTTTGATAAAACACTTAAAGTTTTTCTTGCCCACTTCAATGTACCACGACTCCCTGGGATATACAGCCCATCCCACCAGCTCCACACACAACCAGTGTACAATTTCAATCTGCTAAAGCTATTTTAGGAAGTCTCCCAGCCAGCAAAGAGGGTGTCAGACACCTGTAATTGACAACGGAGGTGGTCTTTACTCCCACAGCAGATAAATATTAAAGAATAAACATGTTATGTCAACAGGATCAGTTGTTTATTTAACTGGTCTGTCTCCACTGTCAAGACTTTACTTTACAGTGAGATTTGAAAGCAACTATTTATGACTTAGCAGGACTTTCTGAAATATCCAACACAAAGGGCAACAGTAGACTCACAATACCTCTGACCATATGGAAGTCAGAGTGAGCCACGTGTAAGTTAGTAGTTAAAGCAAAGTGACAACTCTCCTGGTGCTACAATCAAGACGAGGCCAAACACCATGGTTCAGTTTATAACTTTACGAGCTGTCTACAAAGTTTAAAGAGCCGACTGATCAAAACAATCCAACTTTTATCAGTTGAGTTGAAATTACACCACTGATAAGAATGAGACAGAAATGTCACTGAGAACAACGGAGGTCTTAGTATGAAACTATGCGGATTGTTACCTCATGTAAATCGTAAGGGACACTGTGCTAAAAGGAAAGCAGGAACATACAGTTGCCACACGGAGCTCAGGCCGACTCATCCTGAAGCTAACGCTGGGTACAACACTGAATCATGCTGCAAAGTTGTCTCATAATGCTTCTTAATAAGCCGCGCCGGTCGCTTTGGGAAGGTTAAGTGTAAATCGCCCCCCGATTACCAACATTACGTTAGCTAACCCAGGAAGCTAATAAACAACTTACATGAACAAATCACTAGACATAAGAGACTGACATGAGCTAACATAGCTCTAAACATGTTATGAGTTGATAGTGGTGTTGTAGTAATGTTAAAAGGTGACAGCTGAAGTGTAGTTAAAGTGCTGATTGTTACATGCTGGTGCCACACAAGTGTAATTTCACCATCTAGCAACACGACAGCCTACGGTGGGTCTGCCAGCGCGTTAGCTAGTTAGCTAGCTAGCTTGCTAGCTAACAGCGTTTTCCCCCAGCGCAGTATCATGTATCTCTGTTGTACGAGAAGGCATCTGACAGTAATTTAATTTCTCACAGGAGAATAGGTTTTTGTCTTATATTCGAATTAACAAAACGCAACACTAATCTGACACAAGTTAATCCATATACTCAAACACTTTGCAGTTAGCATGCTAACAGGTTAGCTAGCTAGTCAGCTAGCTACACGCGGCCTTCCGAGCCAGCCTGGATCCACAACAAAATTTCCTCGTCAGGCCGTCCCGCACTTCACACGGCCCGGACACGCACACACAGACACTGGAGCTCGGTGCTGCAAGGCCAAGTAAACATGGTGGTTTAACAACAGCCCCGAGTAGCCCCCTAGCTCGTCTGAATAATGACTCTGACATGGCACTTTACTTAATTGTACGTTTTTTCCTTTGCTAGTGTATTAAACTTTGGCTGTCTTACCTCTGCTTGTTCTGACAGCACAAGGTTTGTATGCGAGTTGTCTCTCTCTCTCTGGGCTCTCTCTCTCTCTCTTCGTTTTCCACAAGATGGCTGAGTGTGGGTCACATGACAGCAGATAAAACCCGTATGCCGTGGTAAGATTTGCTGACTGGTACGTATTGTATTCACACACACAACGAGGTAAATATGAGCACTGTATTCATTTATATGTTAAATACCACGACTGTGCACAGTTTATTCAGACTGATCAACCATGTCACATCAGATGCTGTTTTAACCAAGTGTGGTATTACTTTGCTTTTACACATCCAAAGTATTCAGGCACCCCTCCTCCCCCTAAAGTAGTCAATGTACACAGTAATGTAGTAATGTAAGCATTTCATGCACGTGCCACCCCTCTGTCTTTTTAAACCCCTCTCCACTGAACAATAACCATAAGAATATTACCTTAAATGTACACAATTTTGCAGTGATTGAACCTTAAGTAAAATATTCTTTAGCTTTTCGTATACGTAATATAATAATAATAATTAAGCTTTTGAATTATGTTTTTTTTTTTTTCAATTGCGTTTTAAATTCTCTCAGTGAATAATGACATCCTGACAACCTGTCTCAGTTTTTGTGTTAATACCTGCTGACTGTAGAATGACTATTAACAAGTTAACAAGTTGTGTTTAATCAATTTACCATAAACTAACTTATTATTATTATTATTATTATTCCCGCGCATGTGCTAACTTAGTTATCTAAGCCACCAAGGTTATGGTTAGCCTTTAACCTATAGCTAATAGCTAGCTTTTAAATGTACTGCTACATTGTCCTTACAAAGTAAATTTGTTATACTGGTTATAAGGAATTTATTCACAGACATTTATAACTCTAATATAACTAATTTGCAGGACTACACACAAAAAATAAAGGTATATTTTACCAGTTACAAGTTGTCTCCAATTGGCTAACAACATGCTAATAATTATCACGTGCTGTCATTGCTGAAATGAACAAGAAACAACCTTAAAGACTAGCACGATGAGTACATTTTTGGTGAAGTTGGTAAGCAGCGCATATGAGGAAAAATGCTTTAGAGCTAGGGTTCTGAAATACAGGGATGACAACGCATCTGAAACTGTAAAGTTCAGTTTTCTCATGTCTCACGGGCAATACCGATGCTCAGCTGGCTCGTTGGTCTAGGGGTATGATTCTCGCTTAGGGTGCGAGAGGTCCCGGGTTCAAATCCCGGACGAGCCCTGGTTTTTGTTTTCTTATGACAGGTCAGTCCTCAATGTTAGGAATTTTACATTTAGCTATCATATGTAGGAGTATTACAGCGATATAAGGGCAATAATAGTGTTTGTTACAACAGGGAGTCTTGGGATGCAGCTTATTCGCTCAGGAACTTATGTTAAATCTACAAAGGTACAATTAAGAGTAATTAACCCTAATGTCACACTGTTTTTAGTAGAATGTGTGATAAGTAATATAAATTTGATTCATAAAAGATACAGTCAATGCGAAAACGAATGACCCCGACGTGATTTGAACACGCAACCTTCTGATCTGGAGTCAGACGCGCTACCGTTGCGCCACGAGGTCTGATGTGAATGTGGTCAGAGTAGGATATATAAATCATACAGTGGTCATAGTTGTACCGTATTGGCACGTTGCCATGTTACTGAAAGTGACTTCGGAAACACAAAAACTAAGAAGCCACAATATACGGTATGTCATCATGCGAATGAATTAATATTCAAACGGAAACAGAATAGACGTTCATATACATGTAATAGTGTTATGATCTGCAATATCGGGGAGTGTGCAGAAATTGGCCGGTTAGCTCAGTTGGTTAGAGCGTGGTGCTAATAACGCCAAGGTCGCGGGTTCGATCCCCGTACGGGCCAATGTGCTTTTGTTGGCTATAGCTTATGCTTTATATCAAAGTTGTATGAAACTTTTAGAGTCGTGGGCAACGTAACGAGTAGGCTGTCATCTTAGTCATAATTTTATGACAGCTAGTAATTACACAGCCAGTTGTACATAATCCCGTGTGCTCGCCAAAAACTGCATGGACGCACCAGAAGGTGTGAATTTGCAAAACAAAATCCTGGCTTTGCTTGTAACACAGACACCGGCCTAGTCGCTTGAGCTGTCAAGCCGATTAGCATGTTGCCTATTGACCATCCAGTCAGACGAAGACAAACTGAAAGAAAGGTCAGAGTCGAAGTGATTATGTTTTCAGTCATCGGTCATATCATCAGTCATTGCAGGACCCTTCTACAGTGAATTATGTAATTGTTTCCTTACATCGTCAAGGCGTTGGTGGTATAGTGGTTAGCATAGCTGCCTTCCAAGCAGTTGACCCGGGTTCGATTCCCGGCCAACGCATCGTGTTTTTCCTTCACGATTACACATGTGCAATGTTAATATGTTGTGCAATTTTAATATGTCCTCTGTTTTTATGTATAACGTATCAGTTAATCAGTTGTGTTGTCAGTAACAATGAGTACCGTTTTCCTACTGTCAAATATATATTGCAAAGATTGCAGCAAATTGGATACAGTTATGTAACAGTTTTACCAGATGTTTTGTCCAGTCACTGAAAACCCACTGTAGACCTATTGTCACATGACTGAAATATTAATCAACTGCCAGTACTGATGTATCAATATACTCAAGTAAAAGTATAAAGTACTCTTCTAAAAAAATACTCAAAGTATTTGTTACTTTTTAAACTGATGTTTAATGCATTGTCAATTGAACTGAAACCCTGCTCACCACACATGCCATTGGCTTTGCAATGCTTGGTAATATTCTAGATCACAAGCAACTGTTGACAAACTTGTAATCAATTTTATTGAGAATTTTATATTTGAATGCATTTAACAGAAAAGAGGTGAATTGAGCATAATAAATTGCCTGTAGGTGTGGATGTGAGTGTGAATGATTGTTCGTCTATATGTGGCCCTGAACAGAAAAGATGCTTTGTATTTGTTTAGAACACAATTGATCCATTTATATAACTATAGGTAGGCTAACTAATAGTCCTAGTAGTTGTTTAGAAGAATACTTTATACTTTTAAACCAGTACTTGTGCTTGTAGTTGAGTAATATGTCATGTAACTATACTTCTACTTAAGTATACATTACCACTACTATTTCCACCACTGGCATTATTTATACTCAATTATAGGTAAAATTATACAGTTAACAAATACTCAAAAAAGTGCAAGTACCTTTAAACTGTACTTGATTACAATAATATCAGTAGATGTAATTTGTTACTTCCACCAAACCAGTTCATTGTTTGAACTTATTATTAAAGAATAACAACAAACTTAGAATAAAAAAAAAAAAAAATCTGCATGACTTATACATGATAGATCAACTTGGAGGTGAAGACAATGGTGAGTAGCCATAAGATGATTAATATGTCTGGAAACATGAAAACTGGGTAACTGGTTAAAAAAAAACTCACCCTCTCTACTTTGTTTACTTCCTAAACAGGAAATATGTCACTGTTTCTCATTTACCCAGTAAGTTCATTTGTTGTCATATCCCCTGATGTTAATCCTGCTTACCCTCTTTTTTCCCTCTGTTGCCATGGATATGCTATTCCTATGGCAACCGCAAGCCTTTGTGAATGGCCTCGGGCCCCACCGTAGACGACTCTCTGAACCTTTCATTATACATTCCCTTCAAGCAGACAAATCACACAAGTAGCACATACTCTAACTCTGTCTCTGTGGCTGTTGTCTCTCCCTCTGCCCTTCTCCCTCTCATTTTCATCTCTGTTCTCAAAGCCATACTTCTGTCTTACTTTTAAGTCCTTGATGTGTTGCACATGTCTAAGACTCCACAGCTGTTTGTTGTTCAAAGGTTTTCTTTTTTTTTCTTTTTGTAAGTGACACTCTATGCGCTCGCTGATATTGGATGCTAGTGCTGGTAGGATGAGGGCTATGATCAGATTTGTAGCACACAGAGACCACTGTCATTAGAGTCAGTGCCACAAGCTTTCTAATTTTCGGTGGCAATGGAAACCAGAGCTCCATCTTTAAAGATGCATGAGACGTCTTGAGCAACAGAGAAAAGAGAAGGAGGCTTAGCCAGAGAAAGTGTTTCTGTGCTGGAGACAGTGAAAGCAAGGGAGGGGCGAGGCCCACACAGATGACAGTCGCAGCGAGGGTCCAAGTGGAAGTGGGGTGAATTGTCAGGACTGGTCCCTGCGTGTGTGTGTGTATGTGTGCGTGTGTGTGTGTGTGTGTGTGTACGTGTGTGCACAGGTCAGGTGTGGAGTCTCCACCAGCTGAATGAACCCCATCAGTGCCGGGGAGTACCATGGGCTACGGGTTGGCTCGGCCCTGCTCAGCATTGTGGCGGGCTGCATCATCATTGGGGTGTCCAGGGAGTGTGACGCTGATGCTGTAGGAGGCATCTTCCTGGGAGCAGGGGGCCTCGGTGAGTGTGTATGTGAAACTCTGACCCAGATGTAGATGTATGGTAAGTATTGGGTGTTTAAAGTTATTGTTTTTGCATTAGTCTCTAATCCCATTGTTCCTCTGTTAAATATAACTGAATATGACTTAATTCAGGACTATTTCATCACTTTGCCTCATTTTATTTGATTTGATTTTTATTTGTTTATGTGAAGGATTTTGAATTGATGACTAATTTCAGGACACTGTGAAATGACTTTCTCACATGGTCTCAGAGACCTCAGCTATAAATCATGATAAAATGCAGTATATTTAGTAAGCTCTATTCTTATGATTGAAAGCTAATATTTGAATTTCTTTTGTTTTCAAGAGGTCAAACAGGGAGTTACACCTCTGTGGAGATTAACTGAGTCTAAGTATTACTTAAATGAGTTCATTGTATAGGTTAGTGCATTGTATATTTCTTTGTGAATAACTTATTGGAATATAAATGGAGTGCTATTTTCTTGTACGCTCGTCTAACTGGCAAAGTGATTAATGTTTATGTTTTATTTAAAAAAAATGTCTGAAGCAAAGATCAGTGACCTGTGACATTTTCCATCCGCAAAACACACCGTGTCATCATCTGATACAACAGTGTAACAGGAACCCGATGATAGCCGGAGGATTTGCACCGCCAAGATAAAGGAACATCTTAATCGCTTTCCTTGAGAGAAAGAGCAAAAGGGACGGAGCTTTTGATCTGTGGGAGACAACATCAACGTGCATAGTTAATGTGAAATGCATTCTCACTGATGATCTGATCAGTGTTCAATAATTAATTTCACTTTTTAATGTGCGCAAGAATTTGGCAAATCAAAACGATGCACAGCACTTTGACAGAGACATTTACTCTGGCAGCACACAAAGTAGCAACTAATTATGTGTTTTAGGGCTTATGTGCCATGTTGCCTCCTCCAACACGTCGGCTGACTAATGAGTATGAACAGAGTGTTCTCGGCACATTCGTTTCACTCCTTCTGCAGTTTCATGACATTTTAGGCACAGACATGCATCACAGCCACCCTCAGGACCTGCCAGGTTTTAATGCCAGCTCTTCTAGCTTATAAGGGAAATCAATAACTGTGTTGAATGGGAGCTGAGTGCCACCGAGAGGCACACAAGCCCTGCGCTTCAGACATTACTGCATAGCTGAGAGTTGAACATGAGGAAACATCAAAACGCTTTACCTTGTTCTCTAAAAGTAATCTGAAGGCTATGTCAAGACAATTACAGTAGTGGAATAGATATTTCATCAAACAATCTTGCTGCTGGTTGTGATGTCGTAAAGTGTGGGAACTTCTATGAAAAAGGGACACATTTATTTTTACCCACTGGTGTGACTCACAGGCAGTAATAGTAGTTAGAACTAGTATTTTACACACTTGAACAAATGATATAAGCAGACTGCCATAAATTAGAGTGTGCAAGTGATTATATTTATGCTCTCATGCCACAGGGACATTATTATTATTTTCTTCCACCCCTGCTTTCTTTTCTGCATTTGAACCGAAGATTATGACAAATATTCACATGAATACTGCAATCGTGCTCTTGCTAAGCATTTATTTCACCAATAATTATGAGAGCATTCAAATCAGTGTTACTTTAACATTTATCAAATTAATTATGGCTTTCTGCTGCTTTCCAGGCCTGCTCATATCAATCTACCCCTTCGTAAAAGCCTGGCTAAACATCAACCACATTCTTCCATCCTTTGGTAAGTTGTTTTAATATTTCTATTCATTATAAAGATTTCTGTGCTGAACTACACCTCTTGTTGATCCATCGACTGAGCCATGCATTCGATAGATCAACATCTAACGCATGGCTTGATGTAGATCTGACCATTTTTGGTCACTACATTCATTTATGAATAATATTTGCTCTGTTCAAGAAACATTGTGGCCCAGAATATTTCTTATCTTTCTAGGAAACAGAGTCCATCCCGCCGCTTCTAATCCGGCTCCTGAGCAACAGATAGAAACGATAAGACGAGAAGGTGGGTACAAGCGTCAGAGTTTCTGTGGAAAGGTTTCCAGTTAATACAGCTATTGCGTAACATTCAGAGGGATAATGTTCAGCCACTTGATACACTTGAGTCACCAGGTCCGCGTCCGATATTTGTTAATAACAAATCTGACACTTGCTGGCACTAGAGAGCTGATACTTACATTTACATTTGTTTATTTGCTAGATTTGGCTTTCATCCAAAATACCAGAGTATCAGATGTCTCTTTAATATTTCATGAGTTGTGGTTAAATAGTAAAAACACACACTTTCTTCTTCCCTAATAACTTGTTATTATCCCAGATATATGTGATTGATAAAAGAGCTGAGAGAATTTAACATCTTTCCGAACTACATCAGCAGCAAAGAAATGTAGTATGGATTGTTTCTCCTATATCTTTTATATCCACTCTTGGCATAGCTGCAACTGAGATACTTCTGATTAAACCTCCTAACCTAAAAAAAATACAAAAAACAATTGAATCCCTGTGCTTGTCCCAGCTTGTAATCAGCCCTATATATGAGATATGAGAGAATGAGATTTTGTTTTCTCTCTACTGCCAACCATCACAGTGTGATACAGCTCTTTCACACACAGATGGAACATGTAATGTTATACTGATGGTTGCTGTGTGTTTGTATGCTCTCTCTCTCTTGCGGTCTTACAGGAACCCAGAGTCAGCTAAATCTGGAACGTTCTAAGAGTCGGATGGGAACCTTTGTGGAAGGCGGACCAATGGGTGAGACCAACCCAGATGAGGGGTATGAGATTCACACAGACAGTGTCTTGACTCTTGCGCGTCTCATGTTCATTTACACTTGTCGATTAGTGATTTATCAACACTCACATAGAAGAGAACGAGTTAAGATGAGCAGGTTGGACACAGGATGTCAACATCAGAGATCAGAAGCTTCACATCCAACATGAACTCACAGTCAGTTTAATGTTTCCCTAATCTTAAAGTGCTTTAATCTAACAATACTTTATATAGGTTTTACCACCTGCAGGTTGAAGGAAACATTGTGACCATTTTGTAGATGTAGATTTAGTGTGAAATATTTTGTTGATATGTTCATAAAAACATGATATGTGTAGCTTTACTCGTTCTCCAAAAACTATTAAGCTTATCCAAAATATGAATATTATTCTCAGTAAGAAAGTATGACATTAGTGCGTCTAACATAATAACCACACGTCCTGGATTTGTAAGAAGATTTACATGATTTTCAAGACTTGAAACTCTGCATACCAAATTAAATGTGGGTATGAAATGTTGACTGAAGTCTTCTCTCTCTAGTAGTTTAGATATAAATTTCATCCATCTTAGAACTGTTTGTGATCCCTCAGGGCTCAATGCCATGTCCAGTTTTATTTATAATTAACACACTGCAATAAAAGTTCTCACTGTATCAGTATAACTTATGCAGAATATGCATCTATTTTTGAATGCATTGTTTTCCTTAAACATTGATCTTCTCCTCCTTATTTTATTTTTCAATATCCTTAACTGCACCAAACTTTATTTTTCTTTGCTTTAAGGAGTTTTTTTAGTGTTGTTCTTAATATAGCCAGGTGTTAAACTTATTACATGTTCAAGCAAGAGACATTTTTTAATCATAGTGAAATTGTCAGTAGAATTGCAATAAAACATGTTACATAAGAGGAAGTGCTGTGTTCTTATCTATCCAAGCCATTTAGAGAAGAAATGACTGACTTTCAGAAGTGAACATTACAAGGTTTTACTCCTTTTCATAGTCAGACAAACACTTTGGATGCTGTCGCTATGGCAACGCAGATCCTGGACAGAATCCAGTCATGTCAGATTAGATCATTTGTGAACCATGCATGCCATGTCAACTACCCAAACTAGCCAGAAAATCTATCCATCTATTATCTATATCATTTATTGTAAGGGTTGACGTGGGACAGGTCGCCAGTCATTCACATCGCATATACATCATATAGAATGTTTACATCATATACATATACAGACAAACTGACATACACACATTGTCAGTGTGAGACAGTGCTAACAAGAAAGACCCAGAAAATGCATTAATGTGCTATTTATTGTTTTTCTGACTGGATGACTAAATTTTATTCTGCTCTGAATTTTATTTGACCTGGAGGAATGCACTGATATTATTTGTGTATTTCTCATGTGACTCCTGACTTTGTGTGTTTCAGGACGTCTACAGACATGCCAGACATCTTATCCAGACGAAAACTAAAACAGTCTCCTTCTGATCAAGACCTGCCTTGATGTCAAATCGTTCAACCATCTGTTGATCTTCTTCATAAGATTTCTTTCAAATGATGTTTGAAAGTTAAATGTTCCTGATTTAATTTTCTCCTCTAGAATAGTTTTCTAAAAGATAAGATAAGCTATCTTATTTCTTGAGATCACCTCATGACATTGTACTTACATGTTCTCATATAATGTATGCAAAGATTAAATTGTGAAGTATTTACATACTTCCTGACACTCAAATTAGTCACTGTGGTTCCACTTGCTTCGCAGCTCATCTCATCATCACACAATGTTCTCAGCCTCCAATTAAGAAATGATCATGATCGTTATGTGACGATGGGGCTTGTACATATTTTAACTCTAAGAGGCTTGGACTTATCATAATAAACAACAACACATGCATGTGTATACACACACACACGTACACAAGCTATGTCACTTGCATGTACACAGTGGACTGCTCATGCAGTGAAACACAACAAATTGATATTCAGGACAGCGCAGGCAGAATGGCTGCTGCATGGGAAATGGCGTGGGGAAGAACGCCGTGCCCTGAGAAAGTGTGACGTGCTGTGAGGCTGAATAAAAGCGGGTTGTGTTGATGGGTCTCAGCAACAGGAGCTCAAGGAGTCTGCGGTGCCTTGATGACAACCAGCAGTTTTGATTGTGAGGCCTCAAATCACAGTGTCCTGCCTCAATCCCTGTGTGTCTGCATGATGTTAAACACTGCAGTGACACATAATGAACACTAAACTGAACATCATTCAGCATAAGTTCAAGTATGTGACAATTAAAACATGTAAATACAGAAGCAATAAACATTTTAAACATGTAGCCATGTGCGGAAATATATCTCCCAGGATGCATTTGTCAGAAGGAGTCAAACACCTTGGACCCAACCTTAACACAAACCTGGAAACATATAAAAGACCATTTCACCCAAATCACCTCAAAATAAAACACAATAAAGAGATAAAATAAAATAAAATGAGATTTTTCATTATTGATCAGGCAATTTTAAGCATACAGCACCAACCTAGCATGCACAAGTGTAAAGGAGTAAAAGCCTGGACACAATCTTAAAACGCACCAGAAACATTTGTAGGATCATGAAATTTAAAATTAAAAAAAGAAAGAAGGAAAAAGGTTTTTAAAAAATTCAATAAATTTCCCAATAATTGATTAGGAAAGTTTAGATTGATCAATCATCAATTAGACAGTGACCTCATTTTTTTTACATAATATAATATAATATAATATAATATAATATAATATAATATAATATAATATAATATAATATAATATAATATAATATAATATAATATAATATAATAAGATATACAAATTATATACAAATAATATAATAATAAATAAATAATTCTGCGTTTTACGGAAAAATCAGCAACAAGTAAAAAAAAAAAAAAAAAAGCTTTCACCTTTATTATCAAACACACACACACACACACACACACACACACACACACACACACACACACACACACACACACACACACACACCAGGTTGAGCAGTGGTGGATTGGTGGATGATACAAGCAGGAGGCAGGAGAGACTCATCCAGAGGTCCACAGCGAAGCGACAAAGAAGATGCTCTCCGTGGCTGTTCAAACATGAAATAAAATGAAAAATGACGACCTCGGACCTTACATCATTAACATTAGTAGCTCCCGCCTCTGTTTCCGCTGCAGGGTGACCTGTCAGGTGATACGTCCGTCTCTCGGTCCACATCAGGAGCAGCTGCGCGCTGTTGCGTCTGTGTGTCAACTCAGACTCAGAAGAAATGCCATCTCACCCAAGTGATCTTCTCCCGCTCTCCTCTCGGATTTCATATATTACTCATGCGGCCGCTGATTGAATGGCTGACATGACTTGTGCCCTCAGGACTGTGAAGCTACAAGCGCGGGATGAGAAAAATCCCTTATTTCGTGTTTGTGCGTCCTTTCATCTTGACAGTAATTAGCCTCCACCCGTTAATTAGGCTGAGGATCGCGCTGGAAATCCTCTGATTAAACAATGGAGAGACCTTCAGTCTATCGACATAAAGGGTAAGATGCTTTTACGGTTTAATTTTACAGGAAGACAACACAATAGCGCTGTAATCCTGAATTTAAACGACCAAACAGTTCATACTTAAGTAATATCACAGATTTAGACATACACATTTAAAGAAAAAAAAATCTCTTTCCTTTCATATTCTCTTCATCTTCCCATTTACTCTGTATGCTCTTTAATGGCTGCATGCTGTGCTCATTTGATTACAAATAATAATAATCATAATAATAATGATGAAACATAATCAAACGCTATTCCCTAGTGGCCTATAGCTGGCATGAACATCAATGAAGCAGCTGCGGTGGCATTTTAATTCACATACAGAGAAAAGGAGGAAATAAATACGGATTTTGATCAATCAGGTTAAATTTGAAGTGCACAGACTTTTTCTTAAAAATGGTGCATCAAGTGTGACAGGGTACATGCATCTCATTTATAAGGAGGCTTGGTTATCAAGATGAAGTAATTTTGTTTTATTATGCTACAGCAGTAAAAGTCAATGCTCCCACTAGTACATACAAACTATTACTGCTTATTGTTTTGTCTTTAATGGGTTTACACTGGCTTTGCTGCACTTTGTATGTTACACTAAATTGTTACATTTAAGGGAGAAAATACTTGATATATATACATTAGGCTATAGCTAAGGCTATTTAACAAGTGTCATTCATGCACCAGCTGGCACATGTTGATCATAGTTTCTCACCTGTAATTGGTCAAACAACAACCTCTTTGGATATTTTTGATTTAATAGAGAAGCAGAGCAGTGATGAATGTTCAGAGCTCATTAATGAATAACAACAAACCCTCCCAGGGATGACACTTCACTATGCCCGTAATGATCATTAGATTGTTGTCCAGTGATAACAGCTCACAGAAGAAGAGCAGTGTAATGAGTGCACTTATCACAGGTACACTTCTATTCTCCTCTTAAATCTCTCATGCGTTGTCATTTACAGACTAAGATGTTTCCACACTGTGAATTGGACATTTATGTAAACATCGCCATGAAGACGAAGAGTTTGAACTGAAACCCTGGGAGATATAATAACGCAGAGGAAGGCCGACAGAGTGGAGGGTGAAGACATGGTCATCACTGACAGGAGCAGCACTCCTGTACCTAAAAAGGAGCCTCAGAAGAAGAGGAGGAAGTCTCGCCCTCATGGCCTGCCCTCTCCGGCACTCTGCTGTGCCTGTGGCCTATGCATCATGTTGGCTGGACTCAACATCACTCTGGTGGGAGCGTTCGCCTTCAGCACACTGATGCCTTCTGCCAACCCCCCGATCATCATTGGACCTATCCTACTGCTGGTGGCCTTTTCCTTTTTCGGCGCGTGTTGCATGTGCAGCCGCCTTCCTCCTCCGCACAGCTCAAGGAGGTCTATGGTGGGCGGCAGGGGCACTGGGTTGATGGGACACGGTGGGCTTACTGGTGGAGCAGCGTTTGAAATTGAGACCAGCGAGCACACACTGCAGGATACTACAGCTGTGCAGCTTAGTCCCACATCCTCTCCTGGATCATCCCAGGTGTCCAGCCCGGAAAAAGATGATCTTGACGGAGCTGTACCAGGCTCCTGCAAGCTCTTTACCATGGAGACCAACGGCCCCACTTCTGTTTGTGCCACTGCAATCTACTCAGCCTCCACAGCAGCAGGAGGGGAGGTGCAACTCAACCTGCCACGTGAAGAAGTGGTCTCTTAGCAAAGCAGGAACTCTTCCAAGGCCAGAGTGCCAGCTGTGTAAATATCCTTCTGGGTGGAGGGCTTGCTGAGTGTGATTGTGTCCTCTAGTTTACGTTGTGCCATGTTTCTGGTTGTGACAAGTTCTCAACAGTATGCTTTTGATTTTTCTCTTTACTGTGCAGCCCATTGGTAATTAGCATGCAAAATGAATGAAACATCAAAGTGTTTTTGTGGATCATAGGTTCTGGAATTCAAATTCCTACCTCTCTTGTGCTGGTTTTCTCCAGGTCTTTGTTATTAACGTGGGGCATTATGAACATGTTTTCCTGTAGAAATGAAACTAAGTGTCTGAAATCATAAAAAAAAAAAAAAAAAAAAGAAAAAATCTTTCACTGTTACTCTGGTTGGTTTGTGGAAACCTCAGCTGTCAGCAGTGGTTTGAGAGGGCTCTCTTGAAAAAAAATGTGATTGTTGATTTGTTCTGAAACTTTAAAGAGTATACGTGAAAGGTCAGTAGTGGAAGCCAGAGTTGATCTGTACAGGTAGGTATGTGGTGACATTTGACATTTTGTTTGTCATTGTCAGTGCTGAACTTGCTTCAGGGGCATGAAATATTAAAAGTCACAAGGTTCCCTAAGCAATATTGTCCCCCTGAGATTATTCTTGGCATTTACAGTTGTTTTCATAAGTGACTGATTATACACTACTGGTCTACAGCCAATATGTAATGGACAATGGTGCATAAAAGGTAGTGTGTTACAGTGTCACAGTTACATTTACCTGTAACGGTGCTTGATGTTGACTTGTGGAAACATTATTCCTGTAGTATTGTCATGACACAAACATTGCCGCTGTGAATATTATGTTATATATTCTCACCTCAGTTATTTGCATTTTTATTCGTGGTACCCACAATTCAAACGCCAGGTTATGTTCTCTTTTTTGTTTTGTTTATTTTCAGAGATCTCTACACAATGTAATGGAATTTAGACATAAAATGTGTCACTATAATGAGTTTTACTTTACAGTGTGATCAGAGCATATTTTCACATTGTTACACAAATGCAAACACGTGGATTTTTAATTTTTCTCATCTGACAAGACAAACCTTGCCTTGATATTCAGCAGATATTATCAATATGAAAAAGCCAAGACATACTTTAGATATTCAGACTGCATAAAAAAAAACTATTTTCTCCCCATCACTGTGATCATCTTCTCGTCAGTTATAAACCTGACTGGTCAAAAAAAAAAAAAAAGACTATTCAAAACCTGATTTCCTTTGAAAGGGAAGTTGCCTTAGACTGAGATATCAGGATCAAACTAATGAGGGCTATTTAAAAGTGCACAATTGCAGTTTTCTTCAGAAAGCCTTTGGCTCTGGGTTTATATTCCAAATTGTTACGAGAGCCTCACCAGGTTTGTGTTTTTGAGGATATAACAAATGCATGCAAATGGCTTATATAAATGTTTCATCTCAAAAATGTATATGACGTAGCAGGACGGTGAACTCCAGCGTACAGACACACAGACACAGACCAGAGTTTTATCCTTCATTATTTGTGACAAGACTCCTCAAACGGACCACTTCATTTTTTTCAGAGCTCTCTTGCCAGTTGTTACAGCACTGATCTTAATTCTGCATGTTCAGAGCTGAATTTTTTGGGGGAAATACAAACACCCTGTTGTGAACTGTTGGTGTTAACTGTGTATTTTAAATTGTGTAGCACTTATACAAGAAAAAAATGTGAAAAAGTGAAAGAAGGACAGAATATTTTTGTGAAGATTATAATTTTGTTTATTTTAAAACTAACCAATCAAAATGTGAATCCTTCAAAACAGAAAAATAAAAAGGCCCTTTCTGTAAAATGTATCTATCTAAAACTGATTATGTATGTGTGTCACGGCACTGTGTACTTTACTACATTGCATTTTGTGTCATCGTGAAGTGAAATCAATATGCCCAAACAGATTTGTTATGCATTACAATTTGAAGCAGATTTGGTGCAATCTTTAGGGATAACAGTTGTGCTTTGGGGTGCAATTATTTTTACATCTCTTCCCTCTAAAGTCCATTTCAGAGCAGGTTGGAGGAAAACAACAAGGCATAAAGTGTAAATAGTCTCCCAGATGTCAGAAACACCATCAGTGACTTTATATTCAATTATATCTTTTATACCAGCTGTCTGATTCCTTTCAGAATCACATCTATTGGACTTGACATTCATTTTTTTTTTATTGATTAATCTACCGATTATGTCCTTGATTAAGTGTTTGCTTAATTAAATGTCAGTCGTTATTAGACCTTCAGTTTAATTGTTGCTGTGAAAAACAGAAAATGCTGACTTACAACTTCAAGATGTCTTTAAGTAAAGAATTAACTATGAGCTCCATCTGCCTACTTTAGGTGTTTTTAATATTTTTGCCACTGGAGGGAGCTAGAGCCACACGGTTGTCTTCAAATAAAGTTACATAAAATGTCATTTCACATCAAACCAATAGATGTCATCAGATCATAACAAGTCTCCTGGCAAGGCTATTTTTGAGCATGTCAGAGAACAAATGGTGTTGTAAATTAAAAGTGATCCTGATGACATTGCAAACTGCATATAGATTATTGGTGTAAATAAGAATCATTAGGTATTGTTTGTTGTTTTTACAAAGCATTGGCATGAGCCCTACGAGCTAAAAGTGTTCTTTATCACTGTGAAAACATGATTCTTGGCTGTGTTTGGCAATCTCAGCTGATAATAACTACATTGATCTTATGAGAGTGTGATATTCAATATCCACTATGCTGATAAAGCTCCCTCGTGTCCCTTGTTCTCATGAAATGATGAAGGCGCAGATCTGGCGTGTCCTACTTTCTCAGGCAGCTCAGGGATGACAAATGTAATCAAGGTTGTTTTTTTTGTTTTTTTTGTTTTGTTTTTCTTTCGTTCTCCAAGTAGAGAGGCTTCAAAAGCAGATGTTCTTTGTTTGTTTGTTTGAGTTAATATTTTACAGTTGAATTTCTTTGTCAAAAGATTACAGTTGTACTTTCCACAGACATTTTACATCCATTGAGATTTTTGTGGCTACAAATTGACAAGAAATACACAAACACAACAAAACATGTTTGTCTACAAATTTATAAGACTATAAAACATTTACTAAAAGACAACTCTGCCATTAGAGTTTGAAGCAGCAGATGGTGTGTTGGGACTGGTCACTGTTACTGGATGAGCCATGCAGGGAAGTCAGCCAAGACACTGTGACTGTCATGTAACAGCAGCACATAATGGGATTTTCTGTGATCAATCCTGCACGGGATCTGTTAATATTGTGGGAAAACAACACTTAGCCACTTTCCCTCCAAATTTCAATTGCTTCCAGGTTTATGTTGCGTTACACAAAGTATTTCCAACACGCCACAGTCAAACATGCCCACTTCCCGCAACTTCTGCCTGTTGGCCTTGACTGAAGAGGCTCATAAAAGATATTAAATGTTTAGCCAGCTGGAGGCTGGAAGATTTACTGCCTTTTTGAGTTGAACAGGTTTGTCCGTAGGTTGGCTGTGGCCTGAGGAGAATATTTACGTGTTTATGTGCTTGGTGAGCAAAGGTCAGGGAGAGGGGTCATGGTTTACTACTGCAGTTCAGCTTACTTGTCACAAAAAAAATGGACCAAATGCAAGTCAACCTCTGCACTTTGAACCTCCATGCCTGTCTGTGTCATCACACTGCTTCAAAAAATCCATTTTTATTAGTACTTTAAGCAGAAAAAAACACTTTCTGTTCCATTTAAACACTGTCCAAATGGTTGTTTTATAATTCCACACTGCAATCACGCACTTCCTTATTGCTAAAATGAACTTACAGTTCTTGTTTGGTACATCTGATTCATGCCAAATGATGGGTAATGATAAATTTTTTCAGCTGACGCATGGTCTAATCCTTTGACCTGGCCTTCTTTCTTTCTTTCTTTCTTTCGGCACATTGTGACTTCAAAATGTCGTCTTTTGTTCTTTAGCAAACAATAAGTTTTTTTCGAGGAGAAAACGAAGGCAGAGACATGCTGTAAACAAGCAGTAGTAAATGCTGACACTATGACACTTTGATAATACTCTGTTTGTTGCATCCATACTGATGAATTACAGGAACAAGACTCCTTTCAGCATCAATCTGTGTTACAAAAGCACTGACAAGGCAGTCAATATATCAGGGTGTTATCAGTGTGCTGTCTCTTTCTGTTGACATCGTCAGGCAGATTGTAACATCACTCTTGTATGCACAGATATCAACCTGCAATAGTGACTGAGACTGATTGACTGTGATGCTGAGATCCAGTGCAAACGACCAGATAGGTCTGGATATTTCAGGCGTAAGCTTGGCCAGCATGCACAACAAACCTTAGATGCGGCCACCACATCATAGTCGTCTTGTTTGTCATGACGAGAAGCTGCATGCTCACTACACACTGCTGCAGTTACACACGCACACACACACTCACACCTGCAGTCAGAAGCATCCTATCCGCTCTAAACCGGCACATGGCGGATCCTGACGCTCAGTTCGTGTGAGAGCATTCTCAGTTGAATGAGTCGGCAGAGGAGGGGGATGGAGGGCATAATCAAGCTGAAAAGATTAGGGCAAGACGAGCTGCTGAGGATCTATGAGAGCAGACACTGGTTATATAACCTAACCTAGTTCACTCTGCCTCCAAAGACAGACTGGGAGGAGAAGGATTTACTGAACTGGGTTGAATCCTTGTGAGTGACCAAAATGAACCAGGCCATTGCTTATCTCCATGCACCATTGGTTCAAATGACAATAGGTATCAAATTCTTATTCAAACACTGTTTCTCCAGGTCAGCAAAGAGGTTACGGGCGTTGTTTTTTTTTTTGTTTTTTTTTTTTATTAGAATAAAAGCATTTACTTATTCAATGCAGGAGAGAATGCTAATGATTTGGCTGTTATTTGACAAAGTGTCCACCTTAGGTTATTGCCTTTCATTCTGCAAACCGTGCAAGCAGGGTGTTTACTCAAGATTGGTGTCCAAGTACCTTTGAACACTTGATTTGATCAGAAAAACATATTGGACAAAGTTGGCTTCGTTCTGCAGATCTGATAGGGATGTTTTTGGTTCTCCATGTGCAGTGCATGGGCGGGCCTCGTGACTGCCGGGGACGGTTCTGTCGCTCTCTGTGACAGGAGCAGTCTGAGGGCGACATGGAGAAGAAAGCTCCTCAGAGATCTGGGGTAAAGATACAGTGCGTTTCGATTTAAACCGCCGAGGGTTTGATTGTAACGCTGCAGTACTCTGCATACCAATGACTGCTGACAATGGGTCCCTCACCATTCTTAACTCCTCCATTCACCCACAGTAAATGGCAGTTTATTCAAGCGGCCGAGCTGTTGCATAACCTCGCTTTTCAAGAGTCTATATGTGGGCCCTGGGAGAAGGAAACATACACAGCAGTTTACACAGACAGAATCCCAGCGGAGTTCTGAGAAAATATAAAAGCACAAGAAAATGTTGGAAATAACAGAGTGACCCCCAGGAACTAGCTTAGTGTGAGTGTCAGTCTAATCAATCAGTCTTTCCTACACCCAACTATTAACAAAGCTGATCAATGTTGCTTTCAGTTGCTGCCTTGCACACAGTGTGGACAGTGTTGTTGGTCTCTCTTCAGTGTCTTTGACCTGTTCTGTAAATGTTATCCTTTTGTAAGTGGCCCACTGTTTAACCAAACTAATCAATACACAGACTGAAAATAGAACACTAGTATGCTAATATTTAAAGGTGACGAGTGGTAAAATATTTACTTTATGATTCCAGTGAGCCAAAATAACATTTGGTGGTGAGTGCACTGTGTGATCTCTTTCACCTGGGGGGACTTACACATGATTTTCTAGAAAAAATTGAATATAACACCCCTGGTGTCACATCAGGATGCTGTGTGCTGTCAGTGTTTGTTTGGATTATGTTGAAGAGACTAGGTGCATGTTATGGTTACAGAACAAAATGAGCCAAATGAATACTGTATTGGGATGTCCTAGGGTGCACGAGGGTTGGTAAACAACATGTGGTACCAGTGGATTCCAGCAGAGGCCCCCCTTTTTCAAAGAAACTCAGGGACAATAAATGAAAAACACCACTCGTCAGCGGGCTGCTTCAGACCGGTTTGTGTGCTCTACATTTAATGGAGGTTGTCATACCCAGAATTTCAACATTACACTGATGTCAGCTGTTTCTGTGTGTGCCGTTACCTGACTTCACCAGTTATGATTAACAGCTGATCATTTATGAATTCACTACTGAGTCATCTCTGATTGTTTTATATGCAGAAATTGAAGTTAAACATAAAGGGAACTCCCACCCTGCAAATAGCTACTTATTGCTTATTGTACCTTTGTCCCAGGCTGCTGTTACGTCTGCTTTTGTGGCTTTGTAATGCCATGATAACAGCTTACCATGTGGGTCATGCTAGTGGAGAGAGGATGATAGGCAGTTATGTATTCTTCTGTACACTGTGCAGTTCACCGCTTAAATATATATTGCATGAAATAATGATCATATGATCAGTAAGAAGAGACAGTTGAGGAATGACCGTTGATTAAAGTCAGCATCCTTAACAGCCAAGTGTTGCACATCAGGTATTCACTAAATCTCCCCTGAATAAGTAATGACGGGTCAATGTCTGGAGCACATGACAGCCTACCCACCACACTAACGCACCACCAGTCGCCACCAAAGTCAGTGAAAGCCCCTTTTCCTGCAGGAAGAAAAGACCTGATTTAGTAGTTTTCTTGTAGACACTGGCCACCTGTGGAAGAGAGGAAGCTCTTCTCACTGTGTGTCCGACAGGCCGGTTTTTTAGCAGACAACCAGTTTGCCATGGCAGCGGCTATCTGCACACACGGCACTGTGGGGGTGGCCAGTCTGTGTCAGCACTCATTACCATCCACCGCCTCTTCCAGGACTCCTTTAGAAAGAAATAAAAGAGAGATGCTTTACACTTTAATGACTTTCCCACAGTGGCTCTCCAAAACAACAGCTCCCCTTAAATTGCTTTGCCCTGGCTGAGACTAGAGGAGAGTCCCCACTGCTCAACAGAGGAAGGGAAATACTGAGTCCACTGTCTGTCCACTCGGTAAGGCCGGCCAACAGGGGGTGAATAATCAGGTCTTTATGTGGCATGGGGCCTACAGCGGACAGCCTTGGTATTGTCCCCACAGTCCAACCCTCACTTATCCCGGTTTGATTGTTCCTCTGAATTTCACCACATGGTCACGTTGAGACACCCCCACAACCCAAAAATTAGGGTTTGTGCAGCGACTTCCCCTGACAGACTCTGACCCACAGGGCCAGTGGACTTCCAGTTTTAAACAAACACATGAGGCAATGTGTTCTCTCAAATGTAATTTAATAACAGTCTTTTCCAGGTACTTGTTCTTTTTTAAATCCTGTGTTGACACGTTCCTAAAAGTAAATACCTAGAACTATGATTCAGGTGATTTATTGTAATTCTTTTCTGTTTTGTTGAAGCTGACTGTTGAAAGAACAACAATTGGACAGTTTCCCACCTTGTGACAGTGTAATACTACAAAGAAATTCATACACTCATTTCTACTAAAGGTATGTCAACAGTAGTTACTCCAAACTTCAGAACAGACACAACAGCTTCACAAAGCAAATGTTGATTTGAAACCCAGTTTGGCAAAAAATTACATTTTTGTATTTTGATCAAGCTCATTCATTCATTAGTCTATAACAAATACTCATTCATACTATAAAGCTACAGGGCAACAACCCTATCATGAACTGAGATGAGAAAATTTTCATAATGTTATATTGGAAAAATAGGAAGACAGTTACATCAAATATTCCTTCATCAATGAGTAAATAAATCCAAAAGGGAGGGCAGAGTTTTCTTGATGCTTTATTTAGCTGTTAAACTCCTTATCTGAGACATGATAGTTCTTCAAGTCACACTGTTGGTGATTCAGCATGAAAATCCACATTATTGTTCCTGTGGCATTGTCATCATCGCTGACGCAGGAGTCAAAACAATTATAGCCATGTTATAGCCATAGTTCTTTCTTTCAGTTTTCATCAGTGATATACAGTTTCTAGTATCCAAACACCAAAACTTATACTCATGGGTTAACCTTATATTTACTGCTGTGGTTACTAAGTCATTCAATCATGTGATGCTCTTTTAAATCTATTATCTAAAAATCTGTGATGAACAGGTGACCTGTCCAAAACATTGCACTGTTATCTGCCTAATGCGTAATGCATGCTGGCAAAGCCTATATCCCAAAAATATAAGCATGGGAGTTAAGACATTAGGATTATAAACTCTAAGCTATACATATTTGTTTTAATTATCTCTATGTATGCATATGTTTAATTCATGTTTTTGTACTGTTAAAGGTTGGTAAAAAAGTGAAACCCTGTAAAGTTGTTTATCTAAAAAATGTATTATCATGACACGTATATTTATGCATTTTAGCCAGGCTAGCAAAAGTAATGCTTGTAGCAACGTTTTCTGTATGTATTTTAATAACTTTTCATCCAGTGAATGAATAAACACAAAAACTAATGACATTCCCATCAGGCTCAAATACACTTGTTGTGTTAGCTGCATCTTAGCACATGTTAGCATGCTAACACAGTAAACATCATACCTGCTAAATGTTAGTATTGCTGTTGTGAGTCTTGTTTTTACATTGACACATACAAATTTAATAGATCATTAGAACTGATTTCTTGATTGATTTCTTTTTAGAACAAAGAATGTGTGTGTCATAATGTTTTTTTTGTGGAGTCATGAATCTTGTTCTCATCTATAGTGGTTTGGAGAAAACACAGAGGACAAAAAAGGGCATTTAGAGTTTAAGTTCAGCAACAGGCTGTGACAGCTATTCCCTGGTCAGACCAGTTATTGTGCTGTAGTCAAATTTGTTTTGAACAGGTATTTGTTGTTGGCAGTTATTTTCCTGAACATGAACAACTCCTCCTCTCGCCCTGGTCTGATTACATGTATTCACCAGCCTGAGAGAAAGGTGGAAAATAAAGATTTGCATGAAACTGAAAACCAGACATTAGGATACGTAACCGAGATGGTGAAAAAGTCAAAATGAATACCGACAGCTTAAAGAGACTATTGTTGAAACTCCTGGTCATTCAGAGGTCAAACCAAATTCGTCTTTGACTGCCCTAAAAAAATTGTAACATGATGCATCTTATAGCTTACAGCTTAAGTAAATTAGTATATGACAAAGCCTATTCAACATAAATGCTTACAGTTTTACAACTACACTAAAAGGTCTATTTTACAAGTTCACAGTGGAAAAAAAAGTCACGCGACACAAGGAAGCAGCTGTTTCCTCAACTTTCCCTGACTCAATACTCAACATAGCTGACTCATGAGGAGCAAAGTCAGCTGCTTTACATAATGTTAACATTGTGCTTACCTAGAAGTCTGACCCAATGAGGACACTAGAGACAGTGGTTTTTACTCTTACGTGTTTGTGGATGTCATTACTGTCAAGGTCCGGGATTTTAAAAAAAAGAGGAAGCGAACACAAGTGCTCGTTTGACTTTGAACTTGAATTTGTGCAAAGATTTGAAAATTTTAAAACAAATGTAAATTCATAAAATTGTACGGGTGTGGATTCTTTGAAAACCTTTATATTACTTTATATCACTCCACCTCAGGAAACAGCACAGCCATTCCTGTTGAGTAATAACCACATTAATTGTTTTTCCTGTTACATTTCTCAAATGACTAAGATGGAAATGGAAACTATGAAGTTTAATACATTAAATTGTGAGACTGTGATTTATGATTTAACCTCCTAAGACCCAATGCATTTTTTTTATTTCTCATTGCAATTTGGGCTTATTGGTAAGTATGAAAACTAAGCATCATCTAGATGGCAGTGTAATTGTCCATGTATGTTAAGCATAATAAAATATTATTGTATTGTATTATTGTATTATCGTATAGATATTATTGTATAGATGTTTGATATAGATGTGATGTCTATGTATATGGACACCAGGAGAATAAGCAAATAAATAAATAAATGCCATAATCATCATATTATATATATATATATATATATATATATATGTGTGTGTGTGTGTGTGTGTGTGTGTGTGTGTGTGTGTCTGCCAGGTTGGGCAGATTTCCCCTCTTGTCTGAGCTCAGAGGCTTTGTGAAATGCTGGGGTCACTGTGTCCGGTGACACTATCGCTTACCCAGTGGTTGGCATATGGCTAGCCATGTGATGGAGCCAGCGTGATAGTGAGATCAGCGTAATCAAGAGGCCATAAAGAGACACTGCTTTCACACAAGCAGGCGATGAATGGCTGCTGTCATCTTATCCTCTGATCACTGGCTCCAGTATTACACAGCCAGCAACTGGACAACATTATCAAACGTGATTTGTTACTTTACACCATTAAGTATCAGAAGGAGACTCACACTTCTGCTGCACCAGAGCTTTGCCCTCTTGTTCTGCACAAAGAAAACCAAACTGTTTGTACAAAGATTTTTGAGCGGCTCAGCATATGAGGATTATGTCCTTTTTTGGCATTTAGTTGACTCTACTGGGAACCACTGTGCTCTGTGCACAGGGAAATGGGAGAGTAGTGGCCTTTGAGGAGAGTGCAAAGGAGTTAGAATAAGAGAGGAACTCTTAATCTATTTTCAAATTTACTCAGAGCACTAATCCTCCACCAGTGATAAGTATTGACCTCTACATGCACAATAAACCATAAATTGATCTGATGTTGCAACATGTCGTGCCACAGATTTAGTCATATCCGTATATCCAGATTTCTAGTGTAACTGTGCAGCTTGTAGGTGCTACACTCTACCTGGTTCAGTGTCTGCCTGGTGCAGAGAGTACAGTCAAAGAGGCTTATAGCCCCACACTGTTAATGAGGCTTTGCACACTCCAGGCCCCCATGTTAAGAACAATAACCCAGCTGTGTGTGGCCCTTTTCTCTATGGTGTCGTGGAACATACGGAGAGCTTTGTTTACAGGTCAGTGGAAAATGTAATGAGCCCTCAGCCGTTTGTATTTACATTTCTGTGGTGTTATGGCCGCAGATGAAATATGGCTGTACATTATTTACTGCACAGAACAGATCAGGATCAAGGCCTGCTCAGGTGTTTCCAGACTGTTCAGCTGCGAACAGATCTTGCTTAACATTTTGGGATGTGCCATGAAGGTCTTATATATATTTATATATTCTCACTGTTACATGTGCACTTCTGCACATGCAGAACGATTAGATTTCAGTTTTTGCACATCACTACACCAGTTTGCTCTAGCAGGCGGCTTCTTATGTTTGAAGTTTGAAAGAGGCTTTAAGCACTCTTCTAATAATGGAGCCATTGAGATCCAAAGGGGGCTTTCGCACAAACTGAACTCCCTATGAATAAACAAGCCCCTCTTACATAAACAGCTAGCAAGGCCAGCTCTAATTATCATACAGCCAGAAACAATGAGCTTCTGAGTTAAATTTCATGGTGTCAGAATTGGTTTGGACTTTGATTTATGATGGGTTTGGACACTACGTGACACCTCTCTGTCTTTCACTGCTATGTGACCCTTGAAATCGAAGCTGCAAATAATTAAGGACATATTTATGCTGTTCATCCAGCGTTAAACAGCAACAATAGGATTAATGTTCTATGTTCAACGTAAAATATTGATCTGCTTTCAAAGACTTTCCGGTTTTAAGTTATTTTAAGGCCAGTGCTTGTACCTCCCTGCGCTGGCGCCCAGTGCAACCACCATAAGGTCATTATTCACTCTGCTTCTTGGTGCAGGTCAACTGTTGTTATTTCTCCTGAAGGTAACACTTGGCCAGTAGGGCAAGAGGTTATTGATTAGGTTTCTTCTCTGTCAGCCCTGACCTCTCCTTGACCTTGTAACACATCAACCAGGGTGCATTCAGTCAGTGAGGACAAAGGTAGATCCTGAATTTGAAGCAAAAAGTTATGATATTTAACATGAAATATGACCAAATAAAATTCTAACAGTTCAAATTTTTTATTAAATAAAAACATCCAATTTAAATAATGTAAATCTCTACCTGTGAATACTATAATCATTTTTGGATGATTGATAAGATCACTGCTGAATAGATGAAGCAATAGATTAAGTAACTAGTAGTTTTATCTCTGCTAAATTTAAAAATGAGTCATACACAGTTGTGTATGATATCCATCAGTGACACAGAATCATCACCTCTACAACTGACTCTTAGTAAGTAATCACACAGTGGTAAAGTTCAAAGTCATTTTCACTAAAGTTAATCATCATTATAATGTGTGTAGGGACACTGTAGATAAGGCTGTTTTATACACACAAATCCAGGCTTGTCCCCTAATAAAATGCTTTACTCAGTTCAGATTCTTGGTGCATAAAAGAGAACGAAGACAAGTGTCAGAGAGTCACTGTAATCTTTAATCTGATCGTGGAGATTTTCACTCACCAGTCTGGAAACATAAAGGGGCCATTTGTTGCTTTTGTATTTAAGCTTTAATTAAGATGGCTCAGCTAAATGTTTCTGTCAGTGTGTGCATGTGCTGCTCTGTAGCCGTTCAGGTTGAATAATAGTGGCCTTCAGTTTGTACTCGCTGTTGCACCCCAGAGAGGAACAATCAGACACTTCTAGCCTGATTCGGTTCGGGTCGGGTGATGTTACACGAACAGGCCCTTGTGTGCCAGTTGGATGAACTGGGTCCATTCTGAAGGACAATTCCTGTTTTATCCTGCTGTCCCTCCTGACAGCTCCTGCACCACAATGCACCACTCTCCACGGATACAGTTCCCACGGTATGGTGGACGATTTGGGACAGGCTGTGTGGTGAGTGGTGTAAATGAGCACCAGCAGGTGTTTACCTGAGCGTCTGTTTAGCGGCATCGCCATGGATGTGATTAAATGACTCTTAGAGAACAGGGATGTGGAAACATTAAGATAAAAAAGGCAGACAATAATACCTTTTAAAAAATGTCACAATGAAAGTTTACTGAAGTCTTTGTGGACCTTTTAGCATGTTTTTCTTTTTCTTTTCTTTTTTTGAAGCAGTTCTTTGGGGAACCAGAGTTACAAAGAAGATGTGAAAATGATCCAGAGGAAGTTAACCCAGACAAGGGAAGAATACAGAAACAATGCACGCAAGGTGTGTGTTTCTCCAGACTCTTTGTGTTATCAAAATGAAAGCTGACTCAGGAGGTCGCAGTCATTTCAGTTTATTGATATTATTCTTTTCTAACCCTGACCCAGTTGATTAAAAATGAAAAAGCTCTTGAATAGGTCAGTCATTGCAGAATTTCAGAGTTGCTATGTGTATTTTTGCTACAGTTCAGAAAAGCTACTGTGTGCATCAGTTTTTTTTTTATGCACTAAAAACAAAGCTTGCATTTTATCTAAATAAAATATACTGTTAAAGATATAATGCATGACCATGTAAATTATATTACCAAGTATTTCTCACTCTCCCCCGGCCACTGGAGGGCAATCCAGTGAACTTCACAGTTCACAGCGGTTTCAACAGGTTTTAAATCTTTAGACCATACGTTGTAACAGTAGTATAAGTACACAATGAAAAGAAACCAACATGTGTTTTTCAAATTCAACTTGTATTATCAACATGTTACTTAAACGACAAAGCATACCATATGCTGTGCATTTTGATGCAAATAGTTCATACTCACATTGAATCACTCAGCAGAGTGAATAAGAATGGCAACGTGATGCAGTTGTCACCATAATTTCATTCATTTTCGTCTCACTGCCCCTTTATATTTCTCATCATTCAGTGAGAACATTAAGTACATTAGCCTAAAATATATGGAAACAAATGTGATATACTTTGACTGATTATACTATCAACACACAACCAGGCAGCATGAATATATAACACTTTATTTTATATCTCAGTATTTAGCATTTTAAAGCAGCTTTTGCACATTAACTAATGAAGTGTGATGAACAAACTCACCATAAAGTTTTATGCAAGTCTCTAAACAATAAGAAACACAATTGTCATTACATATCTGCAAGACAGCATCATAACAAAATTACAATAGCACTTACTGAGTTTCATACAGATGAAACAATGCAAACACTTGAAGTCACAAACAGCTTTAAAAATAGACTCACAAACAAGTGGACTTAAGGTGCAGTTTGAAATACAAGTAAACAGAATCCCTATGCATTTGTTTGTGTACTCAGGTGTGTGTATGTGTGCTTTCTGTGTGTGTTTTAGTGGGTGTGTGGGTGGAGATATAGACAGAGTTTCAGGCCATGTTCAACAATTAGACAGCTTTGGGGAAGAAGTTGTTTTTTGTATTGTATGTGTGTGTGTGTGTGCATTGGCGTACCAGAGGAGAGCTGTGTGAAGAGACTCTGGGTGAGTTTGAGGGTTGCGAAACAGATAATGTGTGAGGCCGTTGCCCCGACATCTGGCCCGGGACATGTCCTCAACTGTCACCAGCTGTGTCCCATTAATGTTTTGGTTCATCTTAATGACCCCCTTGCAAATCTTTGTGGTTCTTTCTGGTGCAGCTGGCACAGCACACTGTGATGCAGATACTCTCCACTGTGCACCAGTAAAAGTTCATGAGGAAATCCTGCAGCAATTTGATTCCTTTCAATTTTCTTAAGCAGTTGAGACTTCCTTGTACCTTCCTAATGACAGTGGAAGAATTTAAAACTGGACTCTCTCCACTGGCTCAGACATCCACCATGATCTATTTGTTCTTTGTGTTTTCTCTTTTTTTAAGAATCATAGGCAGAACAACAGGTCTGGTATCAGGTTTCATACCTTGTCCTTGACACATTGTTATTAGACTCTGGATGGTGTCAGTATGTCCAATGAAACTTTATACATTCCCACAGTCAGTTTATGTTCTCGCCATATTCTGAACCACACATGTGCCAAATATTACTACATACATTTTCTCTGTAGTGTTTAAGTTGCATTCAAACTTCAATTGCATTCAAACCTTGGATGTACAAGAATCTAATCTATCCACCTCATTCATTTTAAATGATGCCTGTCCAGCTGCATGGTCCAACAACAATTTGAATCAAGCTCAACCTTTGCTGAAATGCATCATGACGTCAATTGACAAGTTATACCCACATTACTGAGTGGATTGTGATAACTTTACGCAGTTGAACAAACTTGCGTGTTTCATATTGCTGTTAAGCCTTCAAAATAACTTCCTGGACTGTTTCATATCTCACCAGTAGCCAAAACAATGTGCTCCTTTTAAAGTAACATTGTTTTACCCAGGGTTGATGTTAATCTGAATGTTTGTTAAGTGAGTGAATTGCTTAGTGCACATGGCATCTCTTGCCCTGAATGGTTGATTCTGATAAGATATCAGAAAAACAAAAAAAATATTATTTTTTTTTAATTTTCAACTTGATATATGAACCGAATCTTAATCACAACTCCTTGTTTTGATCCAAACAGTCACAAACCGTGTTTCCACCAATAAGTTGTGGATAACGTTTAGGGGCCAGAAACTTTTCAGGAACGGCTCTTTATTCTGGCTCTTGTCTCCACTGAGGGTAAGAACCTGATCAGTGACGTGACGTGGGACAACTTTGGCGATTGTCTACCGCTCCGTTGCGTTATTATTAATAAACTACACACTGAAGACCTGTGTGTGTGTGTGTGTGTGAGAGAGAGAGAGAGAGCGAGAGAGTGGAACCATCCATTTGTTTTTAATGTTGTGTTTCGAGTTGGAAAAAATAAATTAGTTATATTGTGGTGGCCAGTGTTGATTCTTTAGAGCCCACCACATATTGATCATTGACATCAACTGTGTCGCTTTGTTCACTTCTTCAGTTCTATTTATAGAAACTATTTCTTAATATGTTTCTGCTGCTGGGTTTAAAAAATGGTGCTTCTATGTTGACTGCATCATGTACTGTCTTGAGTTATAACCAATCACCACCAAGTCAACCTAAAGCCCCACCCAAGAATTTTTCGGGACTGAACGGAGCGTACCAACTGGGACTACAGGGACTTTTCCCATCTCTGAAAAGGTTCTTGAGTTTTGCCCCTCGAGAACTGTTCAAATGGTGGAGACGCACATCAACAGCCGAGTTCCTGTATTATTACCTGGAAGTTCCTGCAGTGGAAACACAGCTATGGAGTCCCTAAATGTCTCTAACATCTAGAAATTTAAATAAAAAATTGTATTGATTGATTTATCCTGTTAATAGAGCCTCAGTATGCATCTCAGCATGCAATATGTGCATTGATGATCACCTCAGTTCACTTCACACTGATATCTGGTGTTGATGTTGGAAATGCTAATCACTTCTAAAATAGTCTTCTCGGCACAACCCGTATCAGTCCAGCAAATGTTATGGAAAGTTTTTGAGATGTCCTGGTGGTAGAGCAACAAACTAACAGGTGCAAAAACATGAGTGTCTCTGCATGATGAAAAAGCAACAACCCCTCGCTCTTCATTTTTATTAGTCCTGGGCCTCAGGGGAGGAGAGTTTTTCAGTCTGTTGAACTATCACGAACAAATTTGGCAGTTTGAGCAACTATGAACTCTATGGAGTTCTGTACCTCCATTTATGCACCATGCTTTAACAAGCAATAACCACAAAACCTAATGATTGTGTTATAAAAGTGATTTAAACTGATAAGACGTCTTTATCTAAAGGGTAGACCTGCATGTTTGAGCTAGTAAAAGTCAAGCATCTGTGGGAAAGATTATGGCCTGTCTACCCACCCTGTAATCTCAGTTGTTTCACCTTGATGCTGACGTAGGTTTTCTTGCAGAGACAGCTGCACGGCCCGGCTTTTCACAAGGCTGATTATCATGTGATATGTACTTATTTATTTACTTTATAAAAACTCGCCCTGAATCTGTACAGCACGTCCCGAGGAGCCGTCAAGGTTAGTGCTTTCCAGGGTGTACTGCCAGTCCATGATGATTTAAGACAGTCCATGATGAAAAAGAGGATTATGACAGTGAAGATGACAGATACCATAAATATATGACAGGTTTTTGAAAAATATGAGGTTCTGTTTACACATAAGCGGGTATCTGGGAAAACTAGTATATATCTATGCATGTATGTTTCACCTTTCTATTATATGAGAATGAAGGTTTATATCACTGAAAATGATTATCTCTAAAACCTCTGACCAAAGTGGAGATTTGAGAAAACTCGATTTTCGCACCTACCTGTACACGGTAGGAAACAGAGTTTTAAGTTTTTAAAATGTATCAGCATCAGATGCATGACATTTGATTGGCTATCATGGCTTTATGCTTCTTGTTACTGCTCTTGTAATGCTCATAATAGTTCTTTACGGCGTATTTATGTAGATTTGTGTAAATAAATACTTTTTGGAAAACAATCTGGTGTGAACGAAGATATTATTGAAAACAGAGATGGGGAAATATCTGTTTGAGTGTTCTCTGAAAAATTGCAACTTGAAGGGATAGTTTAACTTCCCGAGTTAGATGGAGACTTCATTAGAGTGTGGAGTCAGTTAGCTTAGCTTAGCATAAAGACTGGAAGCAGAGGGAAAGTCTTCATCTGGTTTTAAAACACTTCAGAGAGATTTGTCATCCCTGTGAGGTTGCTTATCAGACTCAGTGAAGTTGTGGCATATTGTTTCAATGTACAGACATGATAGTTGCATTGATTATCTTTTCTATATTATTTTGACGAAGCACATTTTCTATGGAATCAGAGTGAACATATCCGGACAATAAAAATAACAAAACCTGATAAAGGCTATTGTTAGGTGAAGCTAACCTATATCTAGATAGATAGATAGCTACTTTAGTGATGCCACCAGGGAAATAATTGTCTACATGTCAATGAGTTTAACTGTCAATTAACATAACTTTTTATACATTCTATGTATGTTTCTGTGTTTTTTTCTTTTCGTTTCTTTTTCTTTTTCTTTTTTGCACATGTATTTACAGCATTTCCCACTTTTTAAATTCTACCATATGTTCTCAAAGTGGTGAAGAATTAATTTTCTTGTGTTTTCAAAAAGTTGCTGTGGGTTGAGGTGTGTTGATGATCTTTAATTATTTTGCCAGTATTTCTGACAGTAGACTGGTAGAATTATTAATAACATTATTTAATATTACCGCCTTTATTAATTGCAGATGATGATGATGGTAATTTTATATATGAAACAGTTGTATGTTGCAAAAAAGAGACACCTTTCTCCTAACTTTCTTTGTCAGGCTGGGGCTTCAGAGTGTCTTTTACGCACCATTCACTATTCACACATGCTTGGACGCATGCTTTTTGGCTTCAAAGAGGACTAGACATGCATCTGTCCAATCACTGGTCTGTAAGCGGCCTGCTGCACCCCCACTGTTTCTTGACCTCCCTAAAACCTCTGCCCTCCACCGCAGTGATCCTATTACCCTGAACAGGTCGCAGACGAACAACAAGAACACAGCCTGATGGGAAAATGCGTCATTCCCGTCTGCTGTGAAACATTGTGTTTTGATTAGTGGCTGTGGATTAGAAGAAAACTGATTTGCTGTGATGACAGTCCGTTGAGTAGCAACCCAGCAGTTTTTATTCTTCGCTTCTACTCCACTCATTTAACCTACTTGTTATTGTAGCTCAGTTAAGACTGTGTGTGTGCATGTGTGTGTGTGTGTGTGTGTGTGTGTGTGTGTGTGTGTGTTGGATGTACTGAGGAAAATAACGGATTTGCTGGGATTAGTTCCTTGCAACAGACTAATGGCAGTAAGAAACTTGCTGAGGTACTATCAGATACATGATCAGCCTTTAATCTTACTGCAGCTCAGAGGGGTGTTGGGGTAGGAGAGGGCACCGCTTTCGTGTAATCATTTTTAAATCTCTGGTTTAGAGGGTAGGCCTCAAGTGTTCAGAAAGCAATTTATCTGTTGTCGCTAATGTCGTCATCTTTAAAATATTGATTTCTTCAATAAGACTAATGCAGCATGGGCAGATTGCAAGAATCCAACAAAAGATGGGGAAACTTTCATAACAGCACTGACATTCTACACGCATGTGTGTGTATGTGTGTGGAGCTTTTGTCTGTCTGTGATGTCTTGCTAACCCTTACATGCTGGCATGTTGGCAATTATGCAACAACAGCAACCAGTCTGTTTGGGATCTGATTTAAATCAGTACTCGATAGGAACAAAGATTAGAGATTGAGTCTGGTGTGTTTTTACAACAACAACATTAATGTTGAAATAAGAATGAGAAAAAAAAAAGGAAAAAAAAAAAAGACAATGAATAATAATAAAAAAAAATCTAAACTTTAAATTTTTTTCAATTCAGAAAAAGACAAATACACAGAGAAGATGGCACAAAATAATTTTAATTAAACAACACGTGGAAATTATGCTGATGAACATTTGGTCAGTCAAAAGTATTTAGCTTCATCCTCTGTGTTGCTAAAGTTGCTGAAATCTTTCTGTCTCTAAGCTGTCTGAAAAGTTATTTTCAGTAAATACTAAAACTGATCCAAAACCACAGAGGGTATTACACAACTGTAATGTCCTCTGTACTGCTCCCTATGACTAGTAAGGTGACTGTGAAAAATTAGTGGAACATTCCTTTAAATTTAGATATCAAGCATAAACACCACATTTACAGAAACAAAAAAGAGGAAATATATGACAAATATATGGAGAGTAACTGAGGAACTATGTACGTAGAGCTGACGCGGTGTAATTGTGTCATCATCTAACAATTATCATAGTGTAGCAACTGTATTGTTTAGGTTTTTTTTTTAAGTTACATTATGTCAACCTGAAAGGCAGAGAACATGGAAATAGATACTCAATGTAACAGTTTTACACAGAGGGTTAGTGTGTTAAAAGCCCATGACCATGTGTGTAAAATCTGCTAATGTGTTGTATATATACTACACACACACACACACACACACACACACACACACCAGGTTGAGCAGTGGTGGATGATACACAGTATGAACATCTTGGAGATTATGCAATACCTGTGTAGGTCATCATTGCTCATAGGTGTGGTGGAGGTTGTGAGGTAAAAGTAGGGGCAAAGCAGAATGTTACAACATAGTTTATGTGTCTATTACTCAGTTAACCATTACATTAAATTATTTGATTTCAACAGGGTCATCTGAGGTTAGATGCTTTGTCAAGTGTCAGCATGTGAAGCTTCTGTGAGATCACTTGTGGTTCGTTAGTCTTGATGAACCGGTTTTCATTCACCGGAACTGTTGTCTTTTCCTGAAATATCTGGCTCATCCTGCCCATCTTGGCTAGGGTTGCCAACCGTTTCGTAAAAAATACAGATTTATCCTGTATTCGGAAGATAAAAGATGTTTTCCATATTGATACATACGGAACGCAATTCGTTCCATATTTTTGACAATCGAGTCATAACAAAAACCATGGCATTTAAATTATCAAACTTAAAATGTGCAAGTTTAATTGGCTGTTGATTCTCTTGCAATTCTCGTTTTTTTTTTTTTTCACAAAAATATTAGTGACATTACACAGAACTACACACAGTCATTGTCTTCCTCTCCACCGTCACCACGTGCTCGCTCACAGTGGGAACTAGAGGGTTTTCTCTATAACTCTATGACTGCCTTGAGATAAATGTAATTTTTAGCTAAAATGTTAACATGCTGATATTTAGCAGTACACAGATATTGTGTATTTGGAGACAGTGCAGTACTCTGTCAATCATGACATTACACAGTGTTTAACAGCATCACAAAACTAATTAAAACCAAAACTTATCAGAAGAATACAGACTTGAACATTCATCATTGTGATTAACACAACATGCAACTAAATGCAGGATGAAAAACCTACACAGTTCATTTTGTGGGAAACTTCTGTGCCAATCCATCAGCAAGACACAGAGATATTTTATTTAACAGTTAAAACATGGAGCTGCTCTTCTTGAAGTTTCATCATTATTTAACTGCCAAATTAGCTTCTTTCCTTTCAAAGATCAAGTTTGTACAGATGACAGATGCCATATACTGTACATCAGACGTGTCCAAACTATTCCACAAAGGGCCATGTGGCTGCAAGTTTTTTGCTCCAACCAGTCAAGAGCACACTGTTCAACCAATAAACTATCTGAAGACTATGATCAGTTAACTAAATGAGTCAAGTCTGTTGTGCTGCTGCTTATTTGGAGTAAAAACCTGCAGGTACACTTTGTCGACTAGTTTGGATGCATCTGCTGTAGAGGCACCTGAGAAAAATGTTGCAATTTGTGTGTTTGTAATATAAAAATAAAACTATTATGATTAAAATGACTTATTGAAGTAAATAATGTGACTCAAAACATAGTACATGACTGAATCTTGTAAGATGTGTGTATGAATTTGACGACATAGTTGACCACTGCTGCCGACCAGAACTGCCTTTAACAATTATTTGCTAAGCAAAGTAGCTGGAGGACAGCTGGCGCTCCTATCATGCACTGTGTGTAAGACACCAAGTGCTGGAGGGGGCACCAAAAAATCAGGACAATGAAAAATCACCATAATCACAATACTAACCTGAATGACGACTTTTATTTGTTTGTTTTTCCCCAACATAAAACTATAGTCCTGTTCATTCACTTTTCTCTCTCTTGTGAGTGCGCCCTCCCTCCTGATTTCGTGTGCGTGTCATCTCTACTCCCAAACGACAGTGAAGACAACATTCGACTTTTCAGCTCTAGCCAATGTTTGTGTTTCCACCAACTAGATGACTAGCCCAAATGACTAGCACCGGCCATGAACTGGAGCCTGACATTGTTGTATTAAAGCTCATCTCATTTACATGTGTTTCCTGTTTCTGTTGTCAAACAGTTAAACAAGTTTGAAATAGTGACTGAGAAGTGGCACATAAACATTTATGTTACTTCCAAGCCATTTCCATGTCCCAGCTCTGCATTGCTAGACTCAGCACTGTGCTTTTGACATTTGTATATTTTTATATATGCATATTTGTATGTATCATGATCACTGTTTTTTCTTTGAATGTCAAACCCTTTATTAGTTAGCATGGCCTAAAACATAGATAACATAGATGCTGCTAATATTTATACACCCTGTCAACTTTATTCTATTGAAAAATCTAGTAAGTTTATATTGTATAATTTTACTTTTATTCTAGAAAATATGTGAATGCTTCTTCAACCAATGTAGATAAGGAACTAAAAAAAATGAACTAAAATAAAAGCGAAGCCAAACTGGAATACTTCAAGACTTCAAATGTGTTAATAACCTTCAAACTTCTTATGCTGACTGGCTCATTTTTGCTGCTGACCAGCTACTTTAAGGAACATTTAATCCAAACATTACAAAGTCATGTCATACTTCTATGCCTCACCCAGTCACCTCGTCACCTCACGGTAAACATCTTGTCTCATATCTCAGACTTAAAGCAAGAACAAACAGAATCAAGATTAAATCAATATCATGTATTATCTCTCTTATTTTCTATCTAACTGCTATGTGCTTTATCAAGATTCTGGATAAAGTTATTTATTTTATTTATGATGAAGAAACTCTTTGACATTGTGGCATGTCCCTGCTGTTTTTTGCTCTTTTATTAAGCTGAATTTATAAAAACAACCTGATATGACCAGGTTTTATGTAGCCAGAGACATGTGAGTGTCAGTTTATGCTCATGTGTGTTCAGAAGAGAGGTGAAAAACAGGTCAACATGAAGAATAAGCATTCCTTTTGTTTTGGCTATAAACAACAGTGAGAGGTGTTCAATGGGGAAACTGTCAGATGGGCTTCTCCTGTCTTAGCTGGTCAGGACTAGAAACACATAGATGGATAAACAAAGAAAGACAAAGCAGCTGTGTTTTTTACTCTCTGTTCTACTGCTTCTATTCTCTGGACCTGAGAAAATCACTATCACCCAGAACCGACAGTGGACTTTAACCAGGTTGTTGAGTTCAAATCTGTTGGAAACCATCAGCTTTTTCTAATTGTAACGGATTATAGTCATTTAAGCTTTGGCTCAAGAAAGAAAGAAAGAAAGAAAGAAAGAAAGAAAGAAAGAAAGAAAGAAGTTGTCTAGTTTCTCATAAATAATGATGAATTGCTTTGTTTTTAATCTCTGTTTTCCACATTCCTAAGAGACCTTTTGTTTCCTCATAAATTCTCACAAAGAAGAAGTCAAACGTATGAGTCAAGAGTGTGATGTTCAGATATCAGGAAGCATCTGTGTAGCTGTCATTTTGCGTAGCTGTGATTATGTTGTATGTACATATTTTATGCATTTTTTTTCTTGTCATTGTATCAACTCTTCTGTGTGAATCAAACTTTTTAACCGATCACAGACTCCAAAGTTCTTTGAAAAATCACTCCTTAATGATCAAACCTTTTTATTGTATTTACTGTTTGCATTTTTACCTCAGTGTATGTTTGTGGTTTGTTTTGAGTGGGAAAATTATAGAACAAACAATCTACTTCATTCTGAAATTCTGATTTAGTGAAGAGTGGATTATAACATGTTTTCGAGGTGTTAAACATTATGATAGAAGAATAAGAGCATTAGTTGACATCACCTCTGAAAATGAGGTGGGCATGCTAAACTGCTGCAGCCTCCAGATCTTATTTTTAGCTCTAAATATCTACCTGTCTTACAATTTGAGAAAATCTCACCCCCTCCTCTTTTTGGACTCGAAAGCATTGTCACACAAATATAGAATTACATATCTCCTTTACTTTAATATTGAACTTTAAATCAAAAACACTTTAAGGGTATTTTTCACTGATAATGACTCGAAGCGTATTTATATCTTGTTCATTACTGAAGCACTGACCCAAATTCTCTCCAGACTTGGATTTTGATGAATTAAAAACCAGTGTGGAACAAATCAGCTTTTAAAAACTGAAAAATCATAGGGATGGAAACATGTTTGGAAGCAAGGTAACGATACAGAGAGACCTCACATTTTATAAACAAATGATAAGATTTCCTTCAGATTAAATGTCCCTGTTTGTGTTATCATGACTACACATCATATCTGGATATATTTGTCATCACCTGTAAAAGTCATGCTGTTGGCGGAAGCTGCTGTTCAGGTTTCTGTGAATCAGACTAATAATAAGAAGATAAAGATGCTAAGAAAGGGCAGGGTATGGGTAGTCAAATATAGCCTGAGAAATGTGAAATATTAAAGGTATTTCCACAGTCAGGGTTTGATCTTTATCAGTGAAACTGGAAAATAAAGGTGGTTCCTGCAGATGTTGTCATCAGTTGTCATTGATTTAATTTTTAGCAACATACAAAACTAGAATGACTAGTATAGATGACATATTTACCATTTTACACACCCTTTTCCCTCAGTTGTGCTCTGGTTCTGGAAGTCAATGAAAAATGATAAGCCCCACACCCTTCTGTATGATTATGTTCGCTGTTCAGACCTCTAGGCTCTTATTATTTGCACAGTGTTACAAACTGACAGACCGGATCTATGAGTCGACAAAGAGCAAACAAGGATGTGCTGAAGAAAGAAAACACACGTAGATAAATAAGTATTTGCTCACAGACGTCAGCGTAGATAAGCAAACGTAACATGAAAAGAAAATGTGCCACATCACATATCATCAGATACGTTTTATTCTTTACTTTACTATATTCTTTACTGATCGGTATTTGTATCTAACTCCAGCTCCCAGACTTGACCCTGAAAACAAATTTCAAATGGAAATGTTCCACTTTTTATTCCATTACATTTATCTTTATGCAACTATAAAAGTTAGGTTAAACTTTAGAAAATACACTACATATTTAAATGATTAATTAGGTTCTTCTTGTGCTTTTACATGACGCACAAAGTGCTGAGAACAATACTATTATTAACGTTGTTTCGTTGTAACGTTTCAATCTAGGTGTGTTCCTGTGTGACTAAACCGGAGTTCGTGAAACGTTCAGATGTGAGTTGCCAGCTGAGTCATCTTAAAGTGGTGTTGTTCATTAATCATCTGCTCTGAGAAACTATCCATTGATAGTTGAGTAGTTGGATGTTGAAACACTGATCTGTTTGTGGGTGTGTGCTTTAAACAAATAGTCCTGGTATAACGACCGCCATAGGACAAGCAGCTGTTAGCATTACACAGTGAAAACATGACCCCTTCATAAAGCTGAAAACCACAACATGTAATGTATACTGGCCTCACAGATGAATGCTATGGGATTATTTCACTGCATTTCTTGATTCATATTTGCATTTTTGTTTTGTTTTTATTCATAAATGGTGTTCTGCACGTGAAGCTTGAGCTTGATGGACATTTTAAACAACAATGTAAATGTATAATTTTTTCCATTTCAGCACTCTGTGCTTGCCCATTTTACTTGTCCTCTATTTCCACTTTCTGTTCTTGTTTTATATGTATACTGCAGTCTTCACATAAAAGCAATGAAGTTTCAGATTACATCAGGTTTGTTGAGGAGACACAGTTTTAGTGGAAAAATACGGAAGAAAAAAAATATTTTCAAAAGGTTTTGACACATAATCAAAAATTTCTGTAACTTGCCGTGTTTTTTTTTGTATCTCTCGTTGCTTCATTATAACATGGAAAATTACATGGAGTGGACTTGTGGGGGTGTTGGGGTCAACCATTGTTTCATGTGTTAAAGAGGGGACAAGCCCCCACAGATAAATCAACAGGAGGTTCTCGGGGGAGGGGAACACTTATTGTGAGTTTGGAAATGGAAGACTACAGGCATGTGGCCAACTATTCAAGTCATGAAAGTGAGGACTGTTTGAACTTTGGTGAAACTGAGCAGGACTGTTTGTGACCGGAACAGCTTGTGAACTTCAGCTACTTTTGGTTTCTTATAAATTCAGCACTTGTTTTCCTCAAAGAAGCAGCATAAGAGAGTGTATGATCAATGTTTTAAGCAACAACTTGGAACAAAGGAGCTTTTTTGAAGCTGAAGCAGCTCATGTTTACTCAAGTGCAAACAATTTAATGCGAAATCTCCAAGTAGGTCATGTATGACTGTGCAAAAAGCTTGCATGCACCACATTTTACAGCTACGGTGTAATAATTCCTAATGCTTTAATGTTTAAATTAACATGGTTAATAAATCACAAACATATGTTTGAGTTTTATTTCTCACTAACAGTACTGCAAAAACAAGCTACAATCAGATAACGTGCTGAATTATTTCCCCTTTTCTGGTAATTTTATGTATTTTATGTATTTATTTCCTTAACAAGCAAACAACAACATACTCTGTCTTCTGTCTACAACCGTGCCTGTGCTGCTGCAATACAGTCAAAACTGTGTCACTATGTCATACATGACGATGTGACCAATCAGGAAGCAGGTAAGCTTGAGTGGCTGAATCACATCTAGCGACAGCCCAATCGTGCCAGAGCAGTCAGCCAGTCAGGATGCTTCTAGTCACAGCACAGCATCTGTCTGTGTGAAAATACCAGTCCGTGTGAATGCGTGGCCGCGGCGTGGAAGTAAACATGCAGCAGCTTGTTGTTCTCAGTCCCTGCAGACAGGGCTGACTTGGCACGTGTTTCCGAGAACCAACATGATCGAACGAGTGTGATTTTTTCTGTAAATGCATGTGAGAGTGAACATAGTGTACATGTGTGGGGGGATGGATCTTTAAGAAAGACTTCAGCTATTCCTAGAAAACCAGACTGAAACCACATTCACTTACACAACAACATTTTGGACACAAAAAATTCAGGAACCACTGCAGATATTCCAAGACTCATCCTAATGTGTTTCTTTCTCTGTAAAAGGATTATACACACCTCCTGCCAAAAAACAGCTCTGAGACAATATTGTCCTCAACTGACATTTCCCCTATCTCTCCAACAGATTTCTTATGCAGTGTTTTGCCCAAATCAACAAGGTCGACTCATACAGCATTCCCAAGCTGTTTTTGCAAATGTCATCAGCATTTCATCCTTCTCAAGGCATGGCTTTAATGCCCAGTTCCCTTTCTTCTGTTGCACATTGTACTGGTTTGAACTAGTATGATGTGTTACACAACAATGTGACCAGAAGTGAGGACAATCATACGGCACATGAACTGACAGCGAAGGCATAACCCTCAGAAATGATGGATTCTCATTAGACACGCTGCTTTAATTGCACCACCACATGATATCATACATGTTAGGTTACAGAGATGTCGATCACACTTAAATAATGTGTAAAAATTGCAGTTGGTATGTATTTGCATCTCTCCTATGCCACAGCGTGAGTGCATACTAACTGACTGGCATCTTAAAGCAGTGTTTAGCCAAGGGGCTATTGTGCAGCTCCATTTATGAGACCCCATTTCATGTTTTTCCCCCTCCTTACATAACATGGATGTGTTTTTTATTTTTTTTCTCCCGCTCCAACAAGAACCACCACGATCTAGCCTGTACATTCCGGTGGTTGTCATAGCAACTGGGCAGCATCCCTCTCCATCCTTTGTCCAGTGTTTCTCCCATCGTTGGAGCCGGTTTGGATTCTGCATGCAAATCGAATCCTCCAATTGAGCCTCAAAGTGAGGAAGCGGAAGTTTGAGATGGCGGCTGAATGTTACTAAATGGTAGTGAGGTGCTGTGATATCTTTCAAGTGTAAAATGATGGGAAGTGAGCAGAAAAACACAGTTTCAGCATATCCAACCATTTTTTTTAATTGAATATCTTCTTTTTGTTGTGTTAACTTTCCACATTTCTCAACAGGTATGAAAAACATATTTTGACAGGTGGAATGAATGGTTGGGCAGGGGAAAAACACAGAGTGTTCCTGTTTGTCTCTGGGAATGTTGTGAGTTTTACTGGGGATAAAAAAAGGTGCAGTATATGAATCAGTTTACTTCCACTGTAATTGTGTCTGGCAGACAGTGGATGAGGTTTTTGGGTTTAAGTCTGCGTCATCATGGCAGAAATGGGTGCACATGTGTGGCAGGAACTATAACTTTAACATTTCCCTCAGTATTCAATCACTGGGTTCTCAATGACAATATAGACAGACAGATTACCTCCACTGCCATTATCAATTACTTTGGAATTGTGCTTGTTCTCCATAAACTATTTAAGTGTCGTTGTTTATTTTGTCAAACTTTCCACTCTTTGACACATGTTCTTACAGGAAACTATGAAACAAACTCCCAGAAACCTGCAATGGTATGAACAAAACAAAGTTTTAAGGGTGGAGAGGTTTCACATTGAGGAAAAAAAATACCCGACCAAAACAAAGTTAGAGTACATGTTTTTGGCTTCAAGCCAAGCAACATCCTCTGAAACAGGACTGAACCTGCCCTCAGCTTTATGATTGGTTAACTTGATCTTAGCGAAGCCAATCAGTGAGCTGACTAATGTTCTGTTGTGAGGGCAGTCGGGATGTAGGGGAAAGGTCTCAGAGAAAACTTTGTTGCTGCCCTTCCCCCGAGTTGGGAAGGCGTTCCAGGAGTAAATGTTTATGTCCTATGAAATAAAGATGTTGTGTGCTTCTGGTAAAGTGTGGTTGAAATGTCCTCTCATTTTGTTGGTAGAGAAACAAACAATTATTTGTCCATGTTTATGTCTCTGAAGCTCTGGCTCCCAGCTCATTACCAAACACAGTAAACTTTGACTTAAACACTGCTGACTCAGCACAGGCTCAGTCACTAACGTCATGTGTAGACACTATTATTGTGCTTAACAATCAAATGAAACTTCACTTTGCAGTTATACTTTTGTCAATATTTTGATAATGAAGATAATATGTTTGTGATTGACCAATATGCTCTGACAACATGTTTTTCTGAGTTGTTTTTTAATGGGATGAAGATCTGGAAAGTGTAGTTCTCAGCCACGACAACCTGTGGTGCTGTGTAGTTGTTTATGAGACAGCACTGGGAATATTGGCCTCAGGCTGCTGCAGTGAAGGAGTCTAATAACTGTCTCGTGAGTACACCAGTTTCCAGTTACTTCCCACTGGGTCCTAAAAAACACCAGCTAGAACAAAGCTGCTGTTGAGCTGCTGCCAAAATGTCAGCCAGACTGAAACATCAGAACAGTTGGCAGAAGACAGTTCAGCCAGAGAGCATTTACTAGAGTTACCTTTGGGTACATGTTAGTTAGTATACTGCTGATATATAAATGCTGTGTCATCAACTGGTTTAACGTGAAGTATTTTTGACTAGAAGCTGGTATCAGCCACTACAACAAACCAGATGTGGTTTCTTGGAATAATCATGAGGTGGCTCAGCCTAAAGAGCGAGTTGTAAAAAGTGGGCTGTTTGTGGGATTTCTGCTCTGTTATGATCATTCAAGTATTGAGTGGAGTTAGGAGTCATCCAGTCTACACTGACTCAACCAATGACATATTAAGGGTTTAATGCTGCAGATGGAAAAGCAAAGTGTAGCTCCATCTTATTTATGTAAGGTAAGTTGGACATTTTGGGAAAAAAGCTTATTTGATCTCTTACTAAGTTAGATATGACCAATACCACTCACTGTACATTAGCTTTGAGGATATGGCTAGCAGCTGATTAGTGATAAATAAAGACAAGATGCAGTTAACCTGACTGTCTAAAGGTGAGATGGAGGCCTTCGGACAGATCCAGGTTTGCTCTTCCATGTGTATCCGTTTTCTGCTTAACCAGCTCGCTGCTAACTGTAGTGCTTTATTTACTGATCATGGTATCGATCTTAACTAACTCTTATCAACATACCAAAGAAGCATATTTCCCCAAGATGAACTGTTGTTTTTTTTAATCTTTAAAGACATGAGTCATACAGCCATGTTGTGATAAAAATAAAAGTTTTAAATGTTTCAATAAAAAACACCAGGTTCAGTAAACGTGATGTTTTACCAAATCAGGTGCAGTACAATATCGCAGTTAACAAAAGGATAAAACTCCTTGAGGAAATCTACAAATGGCATTTTAGACAGATCCACCACATTTGAACAACATACGTCTGGGTATAGACATCTACACAGTGAGTGTACTATACAAGTTGACCCAGTGTGTCAAAAAATCTGACGACATCAAACGTTGCCATTTAAAAATAGACACTTCATAAAAATCAAAGAATTAGTAACATCGACAACTGGATAGTTGAAAAGGCAGGTCAACATATATTAACAGTACATGTACTAGTCAGATTTATTAAGTTAGACATGCTGTCCAGCCTTAGCAGCTCTACCTCTCAGTGTCCATGTGCTTTAGTTCTTTTAGTTACAGACAAAAAAGGGAAAGATGACATGGGCTATAAAACAAGTGTTACAAAAGCCGATCCCGTCCAAAGCTGAGGGGAAAGACATACCCTGCCATTAACCAGCTCATTACTACCAAGGATCTCATTACCTTGTCATGTTTAAGTTGACCAGCCAACTTTTAGCCATTAAAATGCAGGTTAAAATCATCTCACTGGAAGAGAGAGAGAGATATAAAGAAAAAAAAAAAAATACAGTACTAGTTAAAAGAAAAGATAGTTGGGATTGCAAAGGGAGTCAGTCCATGAGTTGTGGATTTAGTAATCCGCAGGTTCATCTCCCTCTTCATTCAGCAAACAGGTGCGGATGAGGGCCTCGATCACTCCATACGGGTCGCAGTTGGCTGATGGACGGCGGTCCTCAAAGTAGCCTTTCTTCTCCTGGCCCACATTACGAGGAATGCGAATGCTGGCGCCACGGTTAGCCACACCTGCGGAGAACTCGTCGATGTTTGAGGTTTCATGGTGGCCGGTGAGACGGCGGGCATTGTCGAGCCCCCCTTTGGGATCGTAGGCACGAATGTGATAGCGGTGCCTCTTCCCAAGTTTCTCAATGGACTCTTCAATGGCTCTGAAAGCAGAAAACACAAGATACTCCATCAGAAACTGAAATATTATTCTCGCAACATACTATGTTATCAAAGCTCTCCAGTCAGTTCCCTCAATTGCCAAAAAAGCTTTTGACACTCACTTTAATCCACCTTCTTCCCTCATCTCTTTTGTGCTGAAGTTTGTGTGGCAGCCAGCACCGTTCCAGTTACCAGGGATTGGCTTAGGGTCAAAAGAGGCGACAACGCCGAAATCTTCACAGACACGGTGCAGAATGAAACGTGCCACCCACAGATGATCACCCATGTTGATGCCTTCACAGGGTCCAACCTGGAACTCCCACTGAAAACACAGTACAATATTATAAGTTACATTGTACATAAACAAGTGTGAAAAAGTTTAAACATGATTATAGATTTGTTGTCTTAGACTTGTCTTTACCTGAGCAGGCATCACTTCTGCATTTGTGCCACAAATCTGGACTCCAGCATATAGACAAGCTCTGTAATGAGCCTCCACTATGTCTCTGCCGTAGGCTTTGTCAGCTCCCACACCGCAATAGTATGGACCTGCAGATGTGATAGATGTTAGATTACACAGACCAGATATAGAGCCATGTTCTGATAAAGAAAACACATTTAAGCACACTTCAACCGCTTACCTTGTGGTCCAGGGAAACCGTTAGATGGCCAGCCGAATGGGTGTCCGTCTGTGCCCAGGATGGTGTACTCCTGCTCCATGCCAAACCAAGGATGCTGGTCCTTCACCATCTCCATCACCTTGTTACATGTAACACGCAGGTTGGTTTCTGTAAAGAAACAAAGATGTTTACATTAGCTCAGCTGACCAACACCAGGCACATACAATTACTTAATCAGTTTTACAAATCAGTGCTCAGTATAGTCTAATTAAGGTGCTTTGGGTCAAATGAGTCCAGTTATGCCTAGTCCTGTGAATGAATGCCCAATTTAATCACATGAGTATGTGCGTGCAAATGTGGGTCACATTTCCACAGTGACATGGCTTTACTCTAACAACATTTGAAGAGTTTAAGAAGTTGGCCCACTGGAGATCACATCACATGCTTGTATAATCCAAGATAAAGTGATATCTAGCTTCACACTTCTTAAATTAGACATATTTCCTGACCATATTGACCTTGCACTGTCAGTCTAATCAAGTCATTACTATATGTCCAAAGCAGTCAATCTGCTACACAAGATACAATATTTGTACCATATTGTTATTCTTAATATCAGAATGGTTACTGTTTTGCAACATTATCACAGATTAGTCCATTCTTTTTACTGAAGATTAGAGAATCAGAACTTCTGTTACCTGCAGGTTTGCGGTTGTACTTGAGAACTTCACACAGGACCAGCTTGTTTGGGTCCTTGCGGAATGGATCACGGAACATGGCAGAGGGGATCAGATACATGTCGCTATTTGAGCCTTCAGACTGGTAGGTACTGGAGCCATCAAAGTTCCACTCAGGGAGATCTACAAGAGGAGGCGGGCAGCAGTTATAATACAGTATATTCAAGTTATTGTCTGTATCAGTTTGATGTTTTATAGAAAGATGCTGCTTACCTTCAATGCTTTTAGGTTCAGAATCCAGTGTCCTGGTTTTGCATCGGAGCCCCTCTCCGGTTCCATCGATCCAAATGTACATGGCCTGGACTTTATCTCCCTGAGGGAGCTCCATGTACTGCTGTTTGACAGCTTTACTCAAGCTGGCGCTGGCGGACGTAGCCATCTTATTTCCTACTATAACACACCTGAGGATTTAAGAGAAGAGGAAGAGTAGGTATAAGACCGCTGAGCGCTGTGGATCACATGTTGCGTAACCGTGGGTTTGGATGGAGGGGGGTAGAGGTGGTGAGATGGGGGGGAAGGGGTGTTGCAAATAAAACAAAAACACCACCATTGTCTACTCTTCCAGAAAGGAGAAGAGGCGCAAAACGTATTGAGGATGTAAAAGGCGACACATTTCTAGTTTTTTTCCCCCCCTCACACTCCACTTTGGTAAACAAAAGAGGGGAAAACACGCCACCATCTCATGTGCGTAAATATTTTTTTGGCTGAATTTGACGAGAGACCATCTTACAGAAGATGGTTGGAAATAAATATATGTATAAAAAACCCAAACATTGTGACAAAAGTTGAGCTAAAAACACACATTTACAACGCATCTTGCTGCCAATATGCTTCTTGTTGTAGTAATGGTTGCTATAGTATACAACCATCGTGAGGCAATATTACATCATGGGCTTCCTCATTGTAATTCATCACCCATCTGTCCACAATAAAAGCCTATTTATATATCAAAATAATCCATATTAACTGACTTGATTACAACCTGAATCCACTGATGTGACACGAATACCGGTGTTAACTAAGACTTCATTGTCTGAAGTGTGAAACAATAAAATATAAACAAGTACCAGCTGATTCCCTTCTGCATCGACTCTGACTGAAACAATGACACAAGAAAAGAAAAAGATTTAAAATAAATAAATGATAATAATTACCTGGAGAAACGAGGAAATTTAAATAAAAACTAAAGGACTGACAGGTCCAGTGTCTTGTTGTGTGATGTCTCGCTAGTGTCTCTATCATCCTCCGGTACCGAATCTCCGGCTCCGGCCACATTTATAAGAGCAGGAACTGGGACGTCGCGATTTTGATTGGTTGGAGAGACAGTAGTGTGTTTACTGAAAGGTGATTGAAGGCGCATGCAGCTCTGTCATTGGACGGGATGGAAACGGAGCCGCAACGCCCTCTAGCTGAGTCTATGCCGCGTGTTACAATGCGTGACCCTCCACGATGTGTAAGATCATTTTTTCTGTGTGTTTATGCGCCTCAGTGTTATTGTGTGTTTAGGTGTGTGGGGGAGAGGGAATGAGTGAGTCTGCATCTTCTTCATCATCACTTGAAGATCATGATCTGAAGAATTCAAGCTTCGGTGAAACCGTGTTTCATTGTTAGGCACAGACTCAACCGTGTTGGACAAAATGTACCGACGTCTTCCCCTCAACACAACAAAAAAACACCGTGTACCTCTTTGTCCAAGTCGCCACCATGTGGTATAAATCACTTACTGCAGGAATAAACTGGTTTCAATGGGAAGAGATTATATAATCCCATCAAGAGAAACCCACTGGTGTGTGCTCTGGAAACCCACGTGAGGAATTACCAAACACTCATTGACAGAAAAGTACACACATTTTCGATTAAATAATAGTGCAAACACAATAAGGTAACAATACACAATCACAAAATCACTGTCAAAATCCTGCTTTAGGAGAGGGTTTGGAGAGAATACTTGATTGTGTGTTGATAAAGATACCTGATAGATAGAAAGATACTCTATTGGAACGTTGAACACCATTTTCCACACAGGATATTTCCTTGTTTAGTGATTTAATGATGGTGGTGGAGAACTGTCTACCACACTAGTGTAAAACTTCCTGTAGGTGCACAGTTGGGTTGACATCTGGTGACTCTGAAGGCCATAACGTGTAATTCACACAGAGGTGATGTTAAAGAAGCAACACGCAGCTATATGCATGAGGTAATCAAGTACTACTACTACTCCTACACACGGACTGATGCAGATTAAATCTGAAGCTTTAATGAGGCCTGGGTCATTGGAAAACCTTCTGTGGCTGCATTTTCCACCAGAAATGACTCTATCCTCTGCGGCGAGGACCACAAAGGCGTCGCCTCTAGCCTCATTTCTCAAGAGACATCCAGACCTTGAACTTTGAGATGTCTTTAAATACAGAGTTATGAATGAAATTATGAATGTATTTCCCTGGCACACACCAAAGGGAAATCTGAAGAGGGAGATGCTGTGTGTGACAGTATTTTGGAAATTTAATGATAAGCAAATTGATGGCAGCATGTTCATGAAAAAACATAACTGTTGCTCCATTCCCTTGTTGCTTTTCCACCCTACAGACCAGATTTTGTTCAGGTACACAATAAACACTTCACCCTGGGATAGTCTGCTCATACAGTGGCTCAGGGTCCTTATGAGGAGTTTATTTAGGCCTAGAGCAAAAATACCACGCTGTACCACCTGGGACTGTGGTAGCAGCTGGACACTTTTTTTGAACCTGCTGCTAAAGTCAGACAGAGGGTGTCCTCATTCCCACCACATCAATTTCTGGCAAAGAATGTTGTTGCAGTGTTTCTAAGTGTTGTCGTCCACCAACGTGCATCTTATCAGCCCGCCGGCCTCTGCGATGTGATGCTCTGGATTCAGACTGATGAACAGGAAGTGAATTTAGTAACAAATTAGTATTAATTAACAGGCTCTTGTGTTTATAAATGAATGTTGACATGAACATTTCCTACCTTTGGCCTTTCATTGAGAAAACATCTAGTCCTGTGTTCTTCAAGTTTTTGTTGTTTGTTTGAACAACTTGTCACTTCCTTTTATATTATCTCAGATGACAGAAAAGTTTTTTTCACATCATTTTTAATTAAAATAAGTGTCAGTCTTCTGAAAAACTATTACTTCATCCAATTATTTTCCAATGTAACCCTCTGCCATGTTTTTCTATTCAGAAGTTCAGCAGTGAACTTCAACTGTTCAGCAGTGAACTTCAACAGTTCAGCAGTGTACAGTGCCACCTGATGGGCAGATGAAGACAAGCAGGGTTACACCCAGTCCTAATTTCCTGGGTTTTCCTTCACCTTGAGGACCTGAGCGGAGGATGTTCCCTTTACTACAGACATACCAGTGAGTTTAAAGGACAAAAGTCCAGAAGTTAATTGGTTTTCTTTTAAAATCATCAAGTTGTTGAAAAACATTTACATTTATTTTACATAAATTTGATTAATTTAGCGACATCACATTATTGACCCTGAAAACAACATACTTACTAAAAACTTACTGGCTTTTTCAAAAGCTTTTAACCAGGTTGGTCATAGGTCTTCACCATTTCATTAAGATGGTTTGACACCAAAGGATCATAATCACGATATGATGACAGGAAATGTTTTATTTTAGATTAGCATGACTCACCCTAATGTTGACGTCAAAGAGGTCTGAACTGTTTAGCTCTAGTTCACAGTTCCTGTAATACATCATGGGGAAATTTATGATTATGAGGTTTGCGCTACAGGATGTATGACTGTAACGAAATTAAAGCCAATTTTGAGGAAATGTTTATTGGTCTTGGACACAAAGTGTTGTTTTTAACAGCCCATCAAATTAGACATGAAATACTAGACACAGGTATTTCATGTTTGTCTTAGGAAGAAGGGAAGCACTTGGAAACTAAGTGACTGTACAGTAATAGATCATTGGTTGTTCAGAATATTGGAATGTTATTGTTTTTTTTCTTCTTCTTTTTCCTGAGGAGACAGTTGTCTGAACTACCAAGACTTTTTCTCACCTCTTTTTCAAATTGTATTCCAGCCTACCCTTGTGAGATTATATATTAAAAAAAAAAAAAAAAACATGAATAGTTGATAGATTCAATGCATACCACAAAGCAAATATGAGCAGATTGCCAAATAATTCATATAAAACAACAATTCTGTCCCTGTTCCATGGCATTATTCTCCTCATTACTGTCAACTAGTGGCTTGGACCAATATGCCAATTTTAAGAAACATAGTAGATGTTTATCTTCCAAGTTGTTCTCAAAAACACAGAACTAAGCAGTCAAATTAAATGTCAGAAATTTAGCTGAGAATGAAAAAATAATAAATTGAATTAATAACACCCAGTGCGGTTTTTTTTTCCAAGAAGTGAACGGGGCTGAAAGAATCCCAGAATTCCTGGGAGTCTTACTGCAAAGCTCATTGCGACAGCCCTTTTTTTTCCTTCTGGCATAGTAATTAAAATTGCTACGTGCAGACTTTTGCTGACACGACAGGAATCTAACAAAAGTGCCGGTGTGTGTCTTATCAGTCACTTTGATATACTGACACTTATTTCATAAGTGAAGTTTTCCTTCTTTTATATTTTATGAGTTTATCCTCATGTCACCTTATCATACAGATTACTTTGATACAGATAACGTATGAACAAATATCAGATGGGGGACAAAGAGCACAGAGGTCTTCTCTTTGAGGCCAATGATGATGCTGTGCTTTTCACTTTCATCGCCACTTTGAAGATGACACACTGGACGGTGGCAGAGCTGCTGTTTCTTTTTTTTTTCACACATCTGGAAAACATGGACCGATTGAACCCAAACCTTTACTCATGCGATATGATAGGATATTGTATACACAATTTCAATTTAGAACATCTGTTTTCTAATTAAAAAGCATGAATTTAAAATGTAAATACTGAAAAAAGAAGAATTACTTGAATCATCACAACTATATTTCACTAGTTGTTTACTAGTTCTCCATTTAATGATTTATATGAAAAGGTTTTAATAGCTGATTTTCAAAGATGCATATTAGGGACTTGATCACATTTAATGAATGATTCACGAGTCACTAATTAATTCAACAGTGGTACACTTCAGCCTTCACAAAACAACAGCTTTGCAAAAACTACAAACTTGATGAGACTCTGCAAATAAACATGAATATTCACTTCTTATTCTTTTTTTTAATCCACCAGAGACATTACTGTCACATGCAGAAGCAGGAATAACTGAGCTTTGATTAGATTACTGAACGACCATGTATGTCAGAAACTATCAGACAAACTGGATTATTTGTTTAGTGTGATTAGAATATTCAAGTGTCCAGATTATAGACATGTTAAGTGAAAATAGTAATACCACATTTTAAAAATAGTCTTGCCTGTAATTCTTTCAACAGTATCAAGAGTATATAATCTGTATTTTAATACTACTATTTCTACTGATAAAGTATGACTTAAGTAAAACACTTAAGTAACTTTGGTAAATTTGTAGTATTTCCTCTCCAGTACTGATGAGTATCAGCTGTAGTTGGTGTTTTAATGCTTGCAGATATGTTTTGTCTGTGATTACATTGCATATTATTTTCTAATACTGATAATTGTTTTCAAGAAACAGCTCTGATGCCTCTATGTTATTTTGTTGTTAGAATCAGTTGGTTCATAATTGTTCAAAGGAGCTTAAGAGTTGATAAAACATGCAAATGATGGCGAATATAAATGAGCATTAAGTGTGAAGCATTGAGATGAAACACAACACTGAGAGTTTTTTTTCTTCTGGAGAGTCACTTGAGGCTCCAGCAGAGGGCAGCAGTGACCAACACAGGACCTTATGGGGTCGAGTTGTGATCCCTGATATTTTTATTGTTGAATAAATGAGCAACCAAAGTGGCATTTTAACTAGAACCTGAAGGGGTGTTCTTCTGTAGACAACCCCTTCATTTAACAGTGAAATATCATTTGAAAAAACAACAACAACAACAACATCAACAATGCTGTTGTTAGTTTGTGCATAAAGTAATGTAAACTGGTTGTCAAAATAAAACTAGGGGCCTCTATGGAGAAAACTGACAGACAGGGCAGGATACAGCAGTGATATCAGTGTAATGAGAAGATATTTTGCAGTAAAATAACAACATTAAGGATGTTTTTTAATATGTGACTTTACCACTGGAGTCTGTTGTACAAGTGTATATTTAGCAGGATGGGTCTTTAGAGTAAAATGCCCCACAAACTTTCTTCCCAGACTTTAACACTCACCTCCAGGTTTGCAGGTTTGTCACTCAGCACAGAGGTTGATGAATAACCCTCCACACATCCTACACCTTCACCCTGCTCAACCTTTTAACAATTAGGCCCTAACCTCTACGATCCCTTGGATGTCATATATCATCATGTCCTCTACAAACCACAGGACAACACTCTACCTTAAAAATTAATAAGGCTGACAACATACTTGTCGCTATTTCAATGCCCAGCATGTCCTCTGTGACTCATCAGTTTAGCTGTAAATCAGGCCAGGAGGAGCCCTGAGGGACTGTGTTCCTCTAAAGCTCCTTCAAACACTTTATATGGAGCATCAATAACCAAACACTTTGCAATAACACTTATTGGCACAGCAGCATGAAATACCATTGATTGTTCAAATGAAAATCAGCAGGAGCACTAGCTGCTCGATTGCTACGATTGTTGCCTTTGCACGATTTTTGTCTATATTCTCTCTCCCGCATCTGCGAGGATGAAGGCAGAGCAGCGTGAGGCATCATGGGTTATATTTAATCCAGGCTCGCTCTTCTTTGGGATAATAACTTTTTTGCTCCATTCCAGGACTTGTCTGTCATCTTGACATGGCAATATCTCCCAACTCCACTGTTTCATAGTCAGTTTCATTTATTTCCAAATACCATTTCACACCCTGCTGGCTTTAACTAGGTATTATACAGCATGTGGGGAGTGTGCTGCAGATTGAATCGTGACAGAGACAACAGCGTTTCTGGTGAAAAATAAGTGAATATTGTAAGTGGCAGACTATATAAAATGATTTTTTGCTCCATTTTCTTGGCATGAATTTGTGTGTTTGTCATTCTGGTCTCTCAAATTTATGTGGGATGTCTGTGGCTGATAAAATTTGGCTGCCTTTACTTTGTTTTTGAAGGTTTTTAAATTCAGTCTTGTATCCAAAACATAGAACAGTGAACACAGAGTTCGTGCTCCTGTGAACCACAGGATTTATGCTTTATTATAACAGCTGATATTGTAATGTTAAACATTTTACATATGGCTTATATTGTTCTTGTTATTATAGGCCAACACATATATATAACTCTTACCTCTTTAATGTTCACTTGAATCTTGATTTACAACAAATTCAACAGTGAAGTAAAATAATGTTACAAATATTACAAATTGTTCAAAAAATTCTTCAGAAACTCATTCACTATAATGAGATTAATAAAATTAAGTGCCTCTTCCGCTAAATTATTTATGAAAAATGATGTTTTGCTGGTCAACACACACACATACACATGCTCAGAGGTAAAGGTTGAGTTTCAGTGCAACATTGTAAAAGCTATTTTTGAAATCTATGATTAGTCATTTTCATCTAAGGAATGGAAAAAATAGATAAGTGCTTGTGTTTTAATCTGTTATTATATGTAATCATTCATTCAATAGTAAATATAACATTAAAGTATGTTGACAGGGGAGCTGATTATTTCATGACACCCACTTTCATGAGATCTCTGTGGGTCCTGTTTATTTTTGTCAGCGCATATTGCAGTGGACATCAGGTAGTTGTTTGTGTTGTGTCAGCTTGTCCAGTTTGTTCTTGTCAGGCATGAAGAAGTCACACTCTCACATGTACCTGCTATAAACTTAACAGTGTCACACCGATAAACTCAACCATAGCAAAACCTGGATGAATCCTAGTATTTTTCAGAAATGTTTTTTAATTTTTTAAAACATTTTTTACCTTCATTTTCCATTACCCAGCAGTAAAATTAGAAGAAAGGACTATTTTCTTTGTCATTAATTTATTCTTGTCCAGTAATCTCCTTTCTAACGCCTACAGGGGCCTCCATATGGAGAGATTCGCCCACGGGTGTGTGTGCTGCGATGCCAGTAGGTGGTCCTGCCCATGGCTTGGTGGGTGAGTGTGGTGTAGTCTCTGCTGCCACAGCCACTGACATATCAGAGCTGTTTATTAAGAGGATGACAACTCTATCAAGCCCCATAAGCGGGCCCTCGTGCACAGGAGTTCTTTTGTTACTTTCAGGGAGGGTGTCATCAATCTTGCTGCCATGCTACTCTCTTGAGCTGTTGATGGCAAACACGATTCCTCCCTTTCTGCCTGGCCTCTCCCGCCTCGCAGTCTGGATTCAGGCGTGGTGAGGGGGATCGGGGAGATAGGAGGACTTTCCCCGAGAGTGCCTTTTCTTGACAAGCGACAGAGCGGACCGTTTGGACACCAGGGGTGGATATATGGGACCATGTAATGAAAAGACGTTGACAGGACCTGCTCGCTCTGTAATGAAGGTCCTCTGAAGCTGTGAATGGATACACACATCTTTCACGCTTTTGTCTCTCTGCCTTTCCCACAGAATCTATCTCATCCATTTTAACCCTCCAAAAAAAAAAGAGGTGTAAGAGAAGCATCCCAGACAACACTCGCAGTGTTAAACATTTACATGAAACGACGTGGTGTGAATTTTTAATGAAACAGCAACTAAGTTGATTTACACCCATGACTTGTCACCGAGTCTCTACTGCATCAGCCCACGAAGGTGCAACCGAACGTTCAACCCCTTTCTTCTCTCTGTCAGTGCTACTCAAGACTGAGTGCAGCTCACAGAGATGGACTATGATGTATGTACTCCACTTTAGCATTGGCTGAGGTCACAGACTCCATAAATGTCTGAGACAAGTCTGATATTTTAATCTCTTTTTAGTGAGGGGATGTTGGGCCTTTGCCCAGTCAATACACAGGGCAGTAGCCTTGCCAAGATATCTCATGGTAGCTTTTCATTGTTCTGTCTGGAAGCTGAAATGTCAAGCAGAATAGCACCACTCAAACTGAAGCTGAAATATGGCTGTTTGTAGTCAAAAACATCATTTTTATGATCTAGAAGCTTTTTGACAATAATAAACATAGAAATCTGCGATCACAGTCGGAGGATGAGTTGTCTGAGGAAGAGGGGCCAGGCTGACACCTGAAATCTTCTTTTTTCCATTCGCAAATCTAGTCCAATCTGTTTAACAGATTGGAATTGGGGGTGTGGGGATGGAGTGTAGTGGAGGAGGTGGGGGGGTGGTGCTCTGCTGCTTTTGTAAGCACACACAGCCAAAAATATCAAGACACTCTCTCACATTAACATTGCTAATTTGTTTGCCAATGGTTTCCAAGGCGCTGAATAATTGGCTGTGAGATATTGTTTGTTCAGGTGTTCCGCGTAATTGAATTCTGTATTGAAAATACTGTGGATGAATGTTGGAAGAATACTGAAAAGAGTCATGTACTTTGTGATACATTTCTTCGAAAATGGTGCGATTGTTGTAGATTAATTCTCATCCCAATGCCGACTAGTGATGATTGCCACATTAATTATCTGGCTAATGTATAAAGCACACACGTTTTGAATTTTAAAACAACTTAACTCATGTTCACCCGTTTTCAATTAATGTCCTGTTGTTGGATTTCTTTTGGTGGACCCTTTCAGAGATGATATGGTTTCCTTTGCACATGATGACCTTTTGAAACTCACAGATTGATTTCATGCATCCATTATTCTGCTGAAATGCTGCTTTTGTCAGCGCTCCTCTGTGAGCTGCGTGCTGATAAGTTAATGTTAATGTGTGTTGCTGTGCAGCCAGGCTCACATGTGGAAATGATATAGCATCCAGCTGGACCCATGTGTTGACAGAGCCGAATAATGTATTTGATCATAGTTAGTTGTGGGGAGGGTCTCCGCGCGGTTTGATTCAGCTGCCTGTCGCTGACCTGATGCCTCAGCTCAATCAGTCACCTTGTCCTCCCCTTGACTCCTCACCTCATGATCCCTGTGTCCCAATCCAGAGGACTGAAGAAAAACAACCCAAGTGCTTAAGATCCTCCCTTCACTCAGGCTGCTTTCTGGACAGAAAAATAAATTAGATATGAAATCAATGCAGAGTCCTTGCTTGGTTTCTGAAACATTTCAACCACAGATTTCAAACCATGAGCCACAGTATCAGTGTTTAAATGAAGTTATTAGGTAGCGGAGGAAAATCCACAGCGGTTAAAGCTGTGAGGCTCATGGGGAAATCAAACCTGAAACTGCCTCGCAAGTGAAAATGAAACACAGTTGGAAATAAAAGTCAACACTTTGTCTACTTAAAAACTTTTAGATTATCACAGAAGGAACATCTGCTGTCAGTTATTTTAGTCTGTTTACAGCAGCACCACCGACTGTGGGACGAAACGTTTGTAAAGCCTTTTGTTGCTCTGGAGGGAGCTGCACAAAATCCAATGAACTGACTTAAGTGATGTTGGTCAACTTTGCTGGTTTTGGAGACCATGAGTGAAAAAAAAACTTGAGATATGGAGTTTAAAAAGACATGAGTTTGTAGACCTCTGTGTTTTTGATGCTAGCAGCTCAAGGCTACATCAGCCAGTGGCGAGAATAACACACCTGAATATCTGACTGAACTGATGAGGTTTCATTGCATCGTGGGTAATGTGGGAATTAAAAATAACGAAACAGCAATTTTGATCCTTTTTTTCAACTGTCCATCATCCATCTGAATCCCCTGCATTAAAACTGAAAAACACAAATAAGAACCTACAATAACTCTGAAACTAATTGATTGATCTGAAAACAGGGAGTTACATTAGATTACAACCACAAGGTTATAATATTGATTTAGACGCAAGAAATATTTCATTTATAATAATAAATAACTTAAATGGATTTTTTAGGGTCTTTCCCTTCACTAATACACATCCATCTCTTCAGGAAAATAAAACTATTTCATTTCCATATCAGTGTTGTCTGTTGTCTTCAGTGTCTTCAGCTCTTCTCCGACTTCTGTTCATCACACTGACATTGTTTGTGTGTATTTGTTTGAGTGCGTGTGGGTTTTTTTTTGTTTTTTTTTTGACTCTCTGGTCTGATAATCAGTGACAGAGATGTTATAGGAGTGTGACAGAGTTCTATTTGCCATAACTGACATCTTCATCCCATCACTTTCCTCATGTTTTTGCATTTCACCAAGTGCCGGCATCTGTGGTGTTTCCAGGCGGATACACTGCAGTGGACTGGGAATTCAGAGGATTCAGACAAGGCCACAGCGGCTCAGGCAGGTGGAGAGAAGGAAGAGCCGTGCACATGAGAAATGCAGGAAAGTAAAAGGGGAGGGAGACAGAGAGTAAGGGAGAGAAAGAGAGAGAGAGAGAGAGAGAGAGAGAGAAGGGAAAACTGACTTGCCTCTCTGAGTCTTATACTTGAAGTGTTTAGCAGACATGCTGTCAGCTCCAGAGGTCAGAGGGGATGATTGTATCGACAGGTTTTATTCGCCAGTCATATGTGAAAAAGAGACAGAAAGCAGGCTTGAACGGCAAAAGCTTGTGATGCAGAAAAGCACAATAAATCACCACATGCAGTTTTGTGCTGAATGAAAACTGAATCAACGTGAGACGAGCTGTTGAATATGGGACCAATTTTCATAATACCCTCAATAAATTCAGCTATATTCGTACACTCAGCTAACATGTCCAATTTAATTTGGCCCAGGCAGTTTTGAATTGGATTTACACTTGGAAACATCATCTAAAGGTAAAAAACCTGAGCTCCATTCATTTGAAATTACTTTATGATTGCAGTTTATGTCTGTGGTGATTGGCATTTCTAGATTTAGACACAGAGCACTTTACTGTAGCGTGCCAGCAGGAGAGCATACTAACTTAATGTAGCACTGCAGACGCACCAACGTATAACTGGTGTTGTAGTGATTGTTAACTTTTCAGCTTCAAGTACATTTCTACTCTAATCTGATCTGAACTCACAACATTCACATTAACACTCACTGACAGAAACATGCAAACTGTTCTTTGTGCGCATGAACGCATACACGCATTTTTACACCACAGTTTTGACTTTGAATTCATTTCGCTCTCTCCACCGTGCTCATTTACGCCGTCACGATTTATGTACAAAACCGGAGACGTAGGCCATGTCACTTAACCACAACTGTGTTTGTGGTCATGACAAAAGCAATGTGGGACATCCATCATTAATAAACAAAAACAACTCTTGTTAACAGATTGATAGTGGAACTTAAGCATGTGTGTGTTTGTGGTGACATATTGTTGCCTCTCTATGAAAGCCATGTGTTTCAAGATTGTCAACGTTTCACGAAGTAAGAAAAACAGCCACGTTTGAACTTTTCTAACAACACTGCATTCACTTTAAAAGAAAAAGAAAAGAAAAGAAAAAAAAAGAACTGGAGTGTGTTTTGGTTTTATTTTCCTTGTTCCTGATGATGATTACAGCCTTAAACTGTGTCATTTTTTCTTTTTTTTTTTTTTGTAGCAACTCTACTCACATTACAAGAGAATAATTAAAATCCTGTACATGGCCGACTTCTTCTTAATGCTATTCTCTGCGCGTCACTAAATGGATGCTTTAAGTATAGAGTGTTTGTGACACAGAGGAAAAAAAGGGTGTTGTGTTTCTCAGGGCAGTTTGCAGAAGCTTTTCAGTTGCCAGTGGCCCATGATGCCTGACCCCTCCCTTTCTTTGTCACCGCTGGCGCTGTACTCTGTTTTCTCCCATCTCCGTGGTAACCAGCGCCGCATGCTATTGTGTTGATGTTTGTCCACAGCTAAGGTGTCGCCTATGTATTTAATGGACCTCCCAGTCCGCTTCAGTGTCCGCTTCAGAGTCCCCCAGCAAAGCTGAACGGCTGGGCCCTGCCACTGTTTGTCCCAGGGTGTCAGTGATTCGAGGCAGGGTGGGGATGAGATAGAGCTGATAATGGCTGCTTTGTTCCTTTGCTAGATGTGTCGAAGCTGTGCTCCTGTGGACCAGGAGACGCCTGGTCAAACAGAGACACACAAAGGCTCTGGAAACGGCTGGCCGTGGCCCATTCTCCACAGTCTGCCATGCTGCCAACATACACCACCTTCTGCAGCCGTGCTGAATTACTACCCTCACAACCTTTCACACATATACGCTCTTTCACTCAGTGGGAACTCTGACATTTGTCTTTTCATGGATACAAAGGATTTTTCAATTCTTAAGTTTTTTAGGTGATTACTCGGAGGTCATATACTCCATTAGAACCGGTATGGGGGCACTCTTTTGAAGGGCATTCAATTTATTCACTCGTAAAAGCCACACAGGCATTACTTGATTCAGTCGCGCTTAAGTCAAGATTGATGCTTTTTCCGCTGCCTTTGATGTGTCAGTGGTGCATTTTGCTTTTAGGATATTATTTTCACTTGATTGATTGACAAAGTAGGCGCAAAGCAGCCCTGATATCCTCACTAGTGTTAGAAATTGAGGAGAAATGACTCTCTCTTATTGCGCTGTTAACATTTTGCAGAAAGGATACATGGCTGCTCAGAGAATAGACGTGTGTTGTGGTGCTGACGGGGTAATGGTGAATTTAACAATCAATAGCACTGAAAATCTTTGGAATGCCGAGAAATAATCTCTAGAGCTAATGCGCCACATATTCTCATCTACCGGCTGGTGTTTTAACCTCTTTAGCATAGCCCCTCGAGGAAATGGGGGATATGATTAGGAATTCGTTAGCGGGCTTCTATTTTTATGCTGATGACACACTTTCTTCTCCCGGGCTCTCAATGTTGCTGGCTCGTGACTTTCTCACTGTCTTTTCTAAACTAGATCAGCTGTTTACCACCATGTAGGAACGTGACATGAAGTTCACTAAAGAAGCAGCAAACAAAAAAGAACTGATATCAGTCAGTAAAACTCTCCTGTCATCTGAAATCCAGCCTCAGGTTTCTTTGAACCCCTTTCTTAACAGTTCAAAAGGTGTGTTTGTGTGTGTGTGTGTGTGTGTGTGTGTGTGTGTGTGTGTGTGTGTGCGTGTGTGTGTCTTTACATATGTTCCATTTACGTTTCACCAGTTGGACCCGCAGTCGTGCCACCTGCCTCAACTATTGACTGCAAGTTACAAAAAGGATGCACAAAACCAATAAAGGGTGCCATACAATTTTGTTGAAATCCAGCGTTTTTGTTCATCCCGTCGTGTTTGGAGCAGATTACGGTATGTCCACACATCGTTGCTCCCCAGGGTGCCTTCTCTGTGGTTCAGGTATTGTGAGCAGGCAGGCGGGCTGGTGGCCCTGGGCCCTGGGTGCTTTTGGAGAAGAGAGGACAGTGGCTGCATTTGTTTCCCATTGAAAAGGATTACAGGTCCTGACGGCCATGATTAATCACCCAGAGGCAGACATCTGAATACGGCCAGGGAAAGGTTCAACTTTTTAATTCATCCCACACACAATCTATTCAAACCAGCTGTTGGCGGTCCTTTCCCTCATCTCCCTGCTCTTTCTTCTCAGTGACCATTGCCTTCTACTGTCTTTCTCTCTCCATTTATGGCTCACGTAATTACCTGGGGATGCACAGTTGTTGTAATTGTGGGGGTGCTTGGACGCCTCTCAGCGCTCTATTTTTATTGGAGATGGGTTCCTTTCTTTTTGTCGGAGAATAGTTAATTGACTTTGTTAATGCATTTGGGGATCAGTGATTTCTCAACAACAAATGACCTTTATGGAGCTCAGCGTCACATATTGTTTATTGTCTGTGTGTGAGTGTGCTAGTGTGTGTGTGCGCGTGCCTGAGCAGTGTGCACACTACATCACTGCATATGTGTGTGTGTTGATCCATTGTGACCTTTTCTTAAGTCAGGTGTGTTTGTACAGAGATGGAGAAATATTTCCCTCAAAGCTTCTTTTTCCAAAACACTTCAAATTTATAAACATTTCCTTGCTGCTACGACGCTGACAGACAGCTGAATTCCTGTGTTTTGAATAAATTTCACATCTCACCATGTTCATATCCACTCATATGAGCAGGCCTTCTCATTAAGACTCAGCAGGTTATATGATGGTATTGCTGGAATCCCTGGAGCAAAATGAACAGGGACAGCTACACTGCTTAATGCAAGGTAGCCTAGCAACAGATAGTGGGATGGCGGTGGAAACATACCCTCATATTTATGTTTACATGAGAGAATGATTTGTCTGTCAGGCTGATGGATCCTAATGTTCTCCTCTCCCCGGGGCTTTTCTTGTGCCGCACGCAGTCCTGACACTTACCCTGAAGGACAGGCACCACCTTCCCCAACATGCATGAATACTTAATACTGTTAGACTGCATTTATGCAAAGAATGGAAATGGCACTAGATGAGAAGAGGGGGGCTAAAATGCATCAAAAAGCATGACACAGTATGCATCACTAACATGGGGGGGAAGTGTTGGAGAATGATGGCAAACATAAGGCAAGACAGAGGAGCAGCATGTTGTTTCTTTTCTGCACTTTATACTCATAACAGCATGCAAATAATCCGATTGTAGTTTAATAGGAAACCAGTAGTTTCAAGTTGACAAGTGTGACGCTATAAACACAAGTCACTTCCAGTAAGTACAGTACATGAGCTATATGACTTGATAGAGTCTGTCTTTACTGTATGTCCAGCTCCTCCAGGGACAGACTACATCAACTCAATTAGCCTGGCACAGCCTGAGTATCAGCACCATAGATTAGATTTCACTCTGCCTTGTTTACCAGAGAGCGGCCCACAGAATAATATCTATACAATTTGTGCTCTCAGGAAAAATGATGATGGTATCATAGCGGAGAGGAGCAGATATACGCGTCTCCTGTGTTGCGGTATAGGGTAACTGGCTGGGAGAGATATAAAAAAGTCTTTTGTCAGGAGATAGGCATATCCCTGTTCATCTGGGGAACTTGTTTCCATAGTTACATCAATGTTGTTGAAGTGAGAAGATCAGGTATTCCAGTGAGTGATCCTTTACATGAGCTTTGCTTCGCTCCCATTGATTTTTATCCCACGGTTTAAAAAAACACAAGAAACAGGGCAGTGCAAATAGTGTAAGAGATATTGTGGAAGTAATGAAAGGGCAAAAATATATCAGAAATGTGCTGGACGAGGAGAGAAAAGTGGGGATTTTCAAATGTTACGCCCCCTTATAGGGGGTCAGATAATGCTGTCAGAAGTACAACCCACAAACTAAAAACTAATTGCGCTCCCTAACAGCCGATGATCACAGTGTTGTTAGCCACATGCTTATGTGTTCATATGAAATCTCCTCAACAGCGTGCGGCTCGCTGTAATGCTGTAATGCTGTAATGCTAATGGCTCTGAAAAGAGAGTTAATCACTGCTGCACGGTTAGCCACATGCTTGCCTCTTGCAGCACGGTTGGTGTGTTCCAGGGGTTAGCAAAACACTGGCGTAACACATGATCGGTCTTTATGAGGCTGGGGCCTGCAAGAGAGAGAGGGGGCCCACAGACGATGCTAAAAAGACGGTAATGACAGCCATTCACCGCAATCCAATTATGCAAAAGGGAGTCTAAACAATTCCATCATCCCCTAAATTAGATTGTCCTAACGAGATAAAGGCACCAATTAATCCTGAATTAATTTCTACAGCTCATTTTCCCCAGAAAACACTCTAATATGCAAATGCCAATGAGAGACAGTGAGGCATCCTTCTGCAGGGGCTTATACCACCTCTGCTTGTTGGCTCTTCTCTCTGTGTGAACTTATGAACTCGGACGCATATTGTGAGGATAAAACGAATGAATAATTAATAATGATAAACACATGTCACTGCTCAGGTGTGGCGCTGAAGAAAAATTGTTGAACAGTAAACGCAACTGGATGTTTAGAGCTCATTGAATGACTTTGTTTTATTGACACAAGACAGTGCAGTTCAAAAACCTCCTCGCAGCAATGCTGCTGCGAACAGACGCCAAAACAAAGTCAATACATATAATTGGCAGCTAGATTAAACTGATTAAATGACGGCAGCTCAAATAATTCAAAATTGAATTTGAATGTGGAACATTTCCATTGTTTCTTAGATAAAAGGGTATGAAACTTTTGGTCATCTTTTATTTGTTGTGGTTTTTTAGCTCTATGTTGTCTCTAACTGTTTAGCTATGTGACAATCATTGATAATTAATACAACAGTGGTGTAGATCTGTTCTATAATCCACCTATGTTGATGATACAGTTTTCAGATTCTGTTTTTTTCTTAGGTTTGATTAGTAGGATAATTGTATCCACCCATAAAGGAGCCATTTTTAACAATATCTGACAAAAATGTAATAAATAAAATCAACTTCTGTTTTTTCAGAGAGATAGTGGCTTCTCATTCTGCATTGGTGACTTGATCATTGTTTAAATTATTGCGTGGTGGACCTCTGAAGCGATGCTGGAGTTCACAGTAGCCACAGACAGGACTAGAGGTTGCACCCCAAAAGCCTGCAAATATCTGCTTGCTTTGAAAACAAAGCAATTAAAAATTTTGTTCATCATAATCATCATTATCATTTTCACACTCCTAATTGTCTCGCTGCCAGCTGTCTCGAGTTATTATAATTGAGTGATCTGACACATTTTCTCAATAGCGCCTGAGATGCAGCCTCCACCTCTGGAGAAAATATATGCTTACAGAAATTGTTGTTTACATCATAAGTTGTTTTCCTTCTTCTTCTTCTTCTTCTGCTTTTGCCTTTTTCTTTTTTTTTTTATTGATTAAACCTCTTTATTGCTTCTTCAGCATTCAGACATACATTTAACACATAAAAGATTCAAACAGACAGGATAATAAAATCAATAAAAGAGAAAGAAAAAGGTTGCATAGGCGTGAAAGACAAAAAGAAAAACATGCACATTCCTCCTCAGTGTGTGACACCGGCTATAATACAACAATATTACACGTCGTGTTCATCCATTGAGCTCAGACAATTATATGATGCATAGAGAACAGAGATGGGATGTGTGAGTCTAAGTTATCTTGGCGATTATCTCGACCTATTGCTCCCAGGTATGAACCTCATACATTCTTGAATACATGTGAACTATTATCAACTCTGTGGATGAGCTGCTCAAAGGAAGCTTGTGTCTACTTTCATCAAATCATCATTCATTTCAAGTGATTCTGTCTTTTGACTTGTTCTGCTTCCTGTTATCTTTTACGTGTGAGGACAGGTTCACTTCAACAAAATGCACGAAGCTGGATTCACATCCAAATCTAACCAGAGGTTGTACAAAACGCTGACTTTCATTGTTGTTATTTATGATTCATGATTAAATTAGTTTGTTTTTCGTGCATAAATCTAATCCCTTCTCCAAATCAAACCAGATGAAAATTTAGAAATGCCTCTTTACTCCTCATGGAGAATGTCTTTATGAACCTGGTTTGGGGCCTTGAAGTGCAGTATTTTATTGATCGACAGTGAGCTACTACCACCTGTGCACTCCCCAGTGATGACAGAAACAACCAGGCTGTCAGTTGCCAGGCAATATTCACAACCACTGGCCCACATCAGCTAATTACCAGCAGAAATCACGTATTGACAGATGGGCCCATGCATATTGATCGGCCAGTGCTGCCACGTTCTAAATCACCAAACGCTAATGAATCATTTCCCATTTGGGAGAGAGAAGGAAAAAAACATTTGTCTTCTGCTTGACATCATACCTGTAGTGCACACAGCACATGACGTGAGTACACACAAATCACAGTAAACTCTCCCAAGACTTGAACTCCTCATATACACAACCTCTCTCTCTCTCTCACTCTCTCTCTCTGTCTCTGTCTGTCTTATCTCTGTCTGTCTCTCTTGCTGTGTCTCTCACCTCAGCCATCTTTCTCTCTGTGCTGTGTGGCAGTTATTTTTCATCGCGGTGAGCTGGCTGAGGCAGTAAATACCCTGCTCTTCAGACTGCGGACCCAGAGTGACCCTGCAACCCTCGTGTCTCTGATGCCTCTTCCAAGGTCTCTCATTCCAAGGCCCCTGTGATGCAGCGCTCTGGTTGCAGCGCAGACCCTGTAATTCACCAGCCTGCTAGATCGCCTGCCAGGAGCTATTGATTTTTGTTTCCCCAATCTCCAGGAGAGAGGGAAAGAAAAGATTAAAAACACTTTGTCAGTTTGGTAGGGAATAAGAATTCTGCGCAGGGGGATACCTAGGAGGGCATGGGGTCATGGCTGAGGTACTGTACGTCTTTATGGCTTTAACTATTTCCACACCACGGACATCTCTCTCTGTGGTTCTCGCACTCTCTTTGTCTTTCTTTCTGTGCAGAGGAAATTCAAGAGTGGAAGAGAAGCAGAGATGTTGCAGTTGTTATTTCTCAGGGTTGACCTCTGCTGCTTCCTTTAGCGCAGTGTGACATGAGCGTTGGTGAAAAAACAGATTAAAAGCAATTGAATAAACTTAACTATGTGTCACATAAACCTTGTTTCTCTAAAGCTGCAGTTTTAACACATTTTGGAGAACTACATTTTAGCTTCCTACCATCCTACCATAGTAATCCTACCATTATTGTGTCTCATAATAACAAGTGTCAGTTTGCATTCTGTGTGGCTACCCAGTGATAATACAGGCACAATGATGGATTTAAAATTTGTTATTTTGTAGTAATAATACTGAATAGGCTTATAACTAGCCCATAAAAAAACAAAACATTATTTTCTTAGCAAGCCTGGAAAAAGACAACACATGAAAATAAATTTGACCACTGAACTATTTTTGTCCCATTTTATTCACACCGAGGCTGTACAGATATTAGCTCACTAGCAGAACTTCAGTGTGTTTACAGACTCTGTTGCTTTCTCTCAGTTTCTCTCAGGTTTTACTGTTTGTGAACATCCACATGTGTCTTTTTCTTTGTATAATGCAAATGCGTTAAATCAAACATTGGGATTATTGATAATCCAAAAATGTTGCTTTACAGCATTAGCTGACATGACCATATTTAGATATGGCTAACATTAGCGTGTCTGGTAACGTCAGCTCATCACAACTTATCCACTGATGGAGATGGAGAGATGAGGTGCATCTCTAGCATTTCTATAATGTATTTCTATCACACTGAAGTGAATGTAAATTGTTCACAGCATTGGATGTACAATACAGTACAGCCTCTGGTTTACATATTTATTCCACCCTTGGATTACTGTCACTAACAACCATTGAAACCAAACCTAAGCTCTTCCACTTGCAAAGCAAATGTGGTTTTTGGATCAAAATACATTTGTCATGCTCATACAACCTGCAAGAAACATGTAAGATATTCATACCATGAAATAGGAAAGAAATGGACTTTACAGAAATCAGATTACAACCTATAATTAGATATAATTAGATTATTACATAAAGGCATCAGATCGTTGCAATATGTAAATGAAGTGAACTGCATGTGAATTGAGTTTTTAAATATTTTTGATTTTTGTTTCTTCTCACCAGATGAGCAAGATGATAAATTGAAAAAGCCTTGTGCTCCAAGTTCCCCAGTTTCTCATTTTTGTCATTTGGGAAAAACCTATGCACACATGCGCCGCCATGCAGTCAAATACAGTCATGCTAATGTGATGCCAATGCATTACCCCATCAGGCTGTGTTACGCATGGGCGGCTCTTATCATTGCAGGCTAACTTTCAACCGAATGTGGAGAATGTTTTCCTCATGACATTAAGGTTTGGTAATGGTGCCTTTCAGGGCCACTCTATTTTCTGAAATGAAATATTCATTCATTGGCGAGGACAGTCTTAGAGGAAGTCTGTCTGAAATGTGAATTCATGGTTCCAGCAGACATTTCTTCAATATTTGATGGGTCATCAGAGCTCTGTGTCTAATACTGCAGAGTTCTTCCAAATATTCATTCTCTCTCTGTGTTTTGCTTTTACATCTTTAGCTGGTTAGATCTACTTACACTGAACCACATCGGCCTTGAGGAATACACACAAAAACACCGAAGATAATTCCTCTACGTGTTTTGGTGAGATTTTAAACATAAATCACCATTTTTTTAGTTTTTCCTTTTGTGACAGTCTCTTTTTTTCTCTTTCTCAACAGGTTAACATCTCTTAAGTCCAATTCATTGTGTGAAAGCGTCATACCAGCGCACATAAAATCAGCTTGATTGCACGCCAGCTCAAAGATAAAAGGCTCAGAGGTGGGTACAGTAATCCAAAGAGAGCGGGTGGTCTGCTTGAAGGCATATTGTTTTATTCTCTCATGCATATTCACTTCTGAGCCTCGGAGTATGCAGATTAGTCTTGTCTGAAACAGTGGACTCTCCAATCACATCCTACTTTTGCTTTTTCTTCTTCCTTATTCTCTAACTACACCCTGCTGTGCGTGAGTGTGGGCACAATGAATGTAGTGTGTGTGCGTTTGTGTGATTGTAAGTGTGTGTGGGGGATTTTTTCTTGCTTGTTTGCAAGTTCGGGGGTGCATGCATGAATAGATGTTCAAGTATGTGTGTGTGTGTGCGTATGCGTGCATATGTGTGTGTTACGTGGTACGTGTGTAGGTATGTGTTTGCCAGACACATGGCTTTGTCTTGTCCTGGCACCGAGCTCAGCTCACCAGATGTTCTCCTTTTTTATCATCCTCCTCTTGCACCATGTTCTTTGAGGTTTAGGGAATCTGTGTCGCTCACATTCAACTTGCTCTGTTGTTTTCTACTGTGTTGTGGTGGGGAAATGAAGCTCTTTTCTTTTCATTTTTATATAAAAATCAGTAAAATTAAAGCTTTAGGTCTTCCAGTAGCAGAAATTTGTCGCCTTTATAATTTTTTTTTTTTTTTCAAAGAAAATTATGATACGGCAACGTTTTGAGGTATTTCCTTTGTTCCTTCAGTCATTTATCCATTGATTGTCATTGTTAGTGCCAGAACACATATTTTTTCATTGTTTATTTGGATAAACATCAGATCACATCAGTCCTGTTGGGGTAAAACAAGCAAATCACACTTGCGCTAAATGCAGATGTATAAAAGGCAGCATATTACATGCAAAAAGCTTAAATAAAACATTGGGTTATATGATTAATATCATTATGAAATTGATGTTACACTTTTTAATGGAATATATGGGGGGGTTAAAAATATAAGAGGAACTTTAGATTTGATTAGACAGCTTAAAAGGGGGCACAGTCCACACTCTTTGGAAATGTAAACAAATAGTTGCATATGATGGGTAGTTAGTTGCTGCCAAATCACATTTGATTAAATAGACACACACACACACACACACACACACACGCGTGCACACACACACACACACACCTCTGAGTTCAAGATGCGTCACCAGACATATGGAAATGTTTTACAGGAAGAGAAAAGAGAAAAGAGACCTACTTTGATATAAAGACTTAGCACAACAGATCCATGATCAGAGCTTGGAAAATATTTCTTTTTATTTCACAGTATCTTTAAAGTGGAAACTGTCAATATATTGTATAATAACAGTGTATCAAATGACAGAGTTATCACCTGATTCTGCAGCTTCAAAGAGATTTTCAGCTCATTGTTCAGCTGTCCAGCAACAACTTCACTATTTTGACTCACTCTCATAGTGTTGTTTTTGGCAGACAGATGTTGTTTGTTGAAAAAACTAAAGAAAAAAACTCCAAAAACCAACTGTGTACTACCTTCTCAGCAACCAGGCAGACAGGCAGGTACAGTTAGAGACTAGCTGGTAAACATAGTGGAACAGTTGGCAGGTGAACAGGCAGCTATTTCCTTCAGGAGTTGGTTGAGACCAAAAACAGAACTAAAAAAGGGGGTGAATAATGCATTTATATTTGCCAAGAAGTAAGATGAAGACTCAAGACTAACCTTTTGTGTGGTGTTTAAATATTCATAACTGTAAGAGGCAACTGCCATATAAGTGTAATGTCAAGTGCTACTGCATTCTGTATCACAATTGTCATCTCATTGTCTTTACTTGACTCCCTCTTGGTGCTAGTGTGGTGAAAGATGATGATGACCCTGGGGAACCACAGCTCGAAATACAAACACAAAAATCCCATTAGGATTCATTTATTAAGGAAGTGGGGACCTATAGGCTAATATTCCTTCAGGGGCCTCAGACTTGCCCTTCTTCCACATGAGGTCAGAGTGCATGGCTGCATACAGAGCTACTTCCCTGATGGTGATATGATTTAGCAGCATTTTGCTTGAGGACACTTCAATAGAACAGATGTGTGAGGAGAGAGAGAAAGATTTGGAAATTAATTGCGTTTAATTGCATTTAATTTGCATCCACCTGCTGTTCCAGGTGGACACAAGGGCTTCGTGAGAAAGCTGCGACGCAAAAGTCAGAATTGAAAAACCACTGCGCCACAATGCAGTCGTGCCTGTGTCGAATTAAATCAAGCTGTCACCTGGTCAGTGCCACCACCCACCAAACACACACACTCCCATCAACAAACACAGAGAGCTGTCAAATAAAGCACCACTTGTAATTATGGGAGGTGGTGAAATTCAGATTTATTTATTCCAAAATGAAGCCTGCCGATCGACGGAGGGACAGCTCTCCTCCATCTGTCATCGTTGAAGCCACACGCGTCTGACACAGGGATTCATTCATCTTGTCGTCTTTGACAGTTGGATTTTCCCGGCGCACTCCCACCAGGAGTCGCACGGGATTTTTGGAGGCTGACTAAAAAAGAAAACACTCTGTGACAAGGAGTAGGCTCTTTATGAATGCAAATGAGTCTGGGAAAATTCACAGAGCAGCTAGCGGGCTCCGAGGCTCCGGCATCCGTCACATCTCCCCCTACCAGGCACAACCCACGCTTTGCCAAGAGGTCTAAGGGCTTACAGGGGCCCTATAGCAAGAACAGACACACTCATGGAAAAGGGCATGGAAATCCTGTGGCTGACACGCACTACGAGTGCCACCAGTGACTATTATTTTCATGAAAATGATAAGCTTACTGTTTTTACATGCCATCCACAGAATAGCTGCTGGGTTTGAGGTTTTATTATAAAACATTCATCTCCCCGTCCCGCTCTGTGTGGATGTGTGTGTGTGTGTATGTGTGTGTATGAGAGAGAGAGAGGATGCGTCACTTGTATCACTTGACATTTGGTTCCCCTTTTATCCTGTTCCAAGGATAGTAAGTCAAATGCTATGTGACAGGTCAACCCCTTCATATCAGCCATCCTTCACCCTGACCCATCCTCATCCGCACAAAAACACATCCAGCTCCTCGATGCAAATAAAAAAAGATCATTAGATACAAGATACAGTCAAATCCCTCCAGCTTAAAGGCAGGATTTTGTTTACTCCAACTAACAAGGAAACGCCACATAAAATCTCCATCTTAACCAGCCCTGCAATCTTATTTTCTTAAGTAAAGAAGCAGTGTTAATTCAGCCGTTGTCAAAAAAAAAAAATATCTAAGTCAAACAAGATTTCAAGAATCAGGTTTCAGAAAAGATAAAAACAATGAGCCTTATCTTCACTTACTAGAATAGTGACAGTCGTTTCAACAAAATCCCAGATACAAGTGGTTGGTGTGACAACTGTCACAATATTCACTGCCAGGACTAAATTAAAGGCACATTACACCAGTTTTGCTTTCACCATGATAAGTAGAACCACTCATGTGTCTTCTCTGGGAGCTTTCAATTGATGTTTTCACGTTATCATCGAAAAAGATCTTTTCTGTTCCATTACTGAGTAGGTGGTGAGCAAAATGGTATTATGGTGCAGGAGCCAAGTGGAGGGGAAAAAAACAATAGTTCATATTTGATGATGTTTGATTTGTTATATAAAATGTAATAATACAACAAGAAATTATGACTTAAGTGAGATCAAACATTTTCTGACTGGAATGTCAGATTCAGTCAGAAGATTTGTTGCACAAATGCAGTTTCAGTGTAGAGATCAGATCTAACTTTCATATTTCAGTGATAGAAGAAATGTTTACTGTGTAGCCTGTAGCTTTTTGAAAAAAAATAATTTTGCCTGGTGATCCAGTGTTTTTGGGAGTTTGACACGTACTATAAAACAAAAGTCAGAATATCTTCTGCAGTGACTCTGACAATTCTTTTAAACATATTTCTCTCACAAGTGCCAGGACTCTATGGAAATGCAATACTAAACCACTGAAGCGGCCATTTAATGGGATGACTTGTGTGTAATATCTCATTAATGACTTAACTGCTTAGGTTTGTTTTAAGCACCTCTTTTGCCTAAAAGCTAATCTGAGGTGCAAAGAAACTGAAACTTGTGGGCTTTTAATTTAACGGGGGTTCAAAGGATAATGGTCAAGCGAGGCAGAGCGAGGGACTGGAGGAAATGCTGACTTGGCTCCTGTCGCTTAATCTATTTGAGGCGTGATTAAAGTTTAATTCGTGCCCATCTCCTAATGCTAGCTGGTGTGTGTGCGTTCCTCAGCAGTGGATCGGTGAGTAGTTTCAAGCTGAGCCCAGGTCTTTTCTCTCTGTCTGGGCCTCACTTTATTCATGCCTGAGGGACGCCAGGAGCTGCAAACAACTGAATTTTTCATCAAGGTTACTTCCTGGAGAGATGTGCCATGCAGCTGCTGCTCGCTCCCTCAGTGTGTTTCCTAGCTCATACATAACTTACCCTGCTCTGACCTGCTGCTCTCTCTGGGAAGACTGGCTTGACCCTGGTCCTGATAGGAGTATGTGTGCACTGGATGTTTGTTATGAAGCTTGAAATAAACATTTACTCTGGTTTGATTTAAACATATTTAACTTCTCTTGTTTAGAATTAATACAGTCTATTAACACTTAATAAATCATTTATAATACGTCATAATATCAATATAAGAGGTCGATGTTATAGGTTATAGTGAGGACAAAGTGCTTGAATGTATACAAACACTTAGTACTGTAAGACTGTAAAGATGTGCAGCTACATTTAACACGGTCATTAAGTATTTATTAACAATTTATCCATCCTTCATAAGAGGAGTGGACAATACAATAAAAAACACTTAGAAATACAAATAACAAAGTAATATGAGCTTTACACGTCCTTGTGTTTACAACTAGACCAATAAAACCCACTGTTTTCCAATCACAGATGCATCATGATCTTTGGTACATTCTGTCTCCTTCCATATTTATCAGAGCAGCCTCGCTGGATGATGGTAAACACAACACAACTCCACAAAACTCAACTAGTTCACATTTCTGTTGGGAATACTGACATGTTCAGCATTAACATTTTAAGTCTCTGAAAAAAAACAACTCTGCAACTTCTGGAGAAAAAAAAAAACATCTGCTATTTTTAAGAATATTTTACATCAAAATTCATTTGCAATTATAATCAAATCCCACTTATTCACTCCCCCCCCCGGGATTATTAATGCTGCAGCAACACATTTGGTTTAAATTCCGGGAAAATGCGGTGTCAGATGATTTTTATTTTCTTTTTCAGCCTTTTTCATTAATGCGGCAAATGCTGTTGTTTCTGAAATACAACAATCAGAGCCACAAACAAGGTCTTATTTATTCTCTTCAGCGTTTAAACCCCCCAACCCACCCTCTAAAACATCCAAGTAATAAGGTCATTTCCATCTGGTTGGTTTACAGTGGAGTGATTTTGAACTTCGAGCCAAAAAGGATGAGCTTTGTAGATCATATTTCACACTAATCAATGCAGCCTTGATGTTCAAATCAGACTAAGAAGACTAGTGTGTGGGAGGTATAGATCAGGATCTGAAGAGCCAACCTCACGTCAGAGTGTGGTTTTATATTTGTCTTTTTTTGGAAAAAACAACTAAGTAAAATAATGAAAAAAAGACAACATGAGGAAAAACTTGGTCTTTGCCGCGATGCTGATAGCTGCTTTCTCCTCACTTAAGCTCGTTTACAACCGAAGCACCAGCTTCTTTGTGAGGTCTACAACGCACAGATAATCCTCCATCACTATGACCATGTTAAATAGGGAATAAAATCAAGGAGGATGGCTGTGGGACTGCAGACATCCATTTCAGGGCTGTGCTGTGCAGTCTTGCAGCTCTTGAGTGTCAGACATTATCACCACCACTACCCTCAACCTCACCCTGCCCCTAGTGACAATTACTGCCCTACCTCCCTATTCAGCACGTAATGAGAAAACTGACTGATCGATTTCTGTCCGGCCAGTAAAGGAAGAGAGGGAAGCATTTGGACATAGCGCAGATCAGACTCAGAGCTACAGAACTGCAGTGTATCCTTAATGCAATTCATTATATGTATTATTGTAAGTTATTATTGAATAACGCACAGCAGAGTGACATTCAGGTTGCTTGTTTTGACTGACCATCACTTGGAACAAAACCATACCAGTGGGACTGGGACCAGTGGATTTCACATTATAAAACAAATGATGAACTATTTAAAAAAAAAAAAAAAGAATCAAGAACTTTATTCCACACATTCTTCTTTCTTATTAAAACCTGGCACCTGCATTTCCCACATTACAATTGAAGCGGGAAACAGCTCAGTTTTGGAGATCCATGTGACGTGTCACATCGACCTGCTAGCATCAGGCTGAGGTGACGACTGGGCTTAGTTTCATTTTAGAACCTGTAGCCTCAACAAACATTGACTCTTGTGACATCACTTGATGAAACTGGATGCAGGAAGATACTGGTTGTATTTCCCATAACTTGTGAACAGACTCTGATGTGTAAAATTGGTGAAATTCCTTTGGTGAAAACCCTTTTATCATTCATATATTCACAAATATTGCACCATATTGGAGTGACCGAGGATGTTTCGACTCTAGAGGAATCAGAACAACTGTTGTGGTTCACAGGGACTGTAAAAATACGAAAGAAAAAAAGAAATAAAGAGCCTCCCACAAACTGCTGCATGTTCCAATAAATTCATCTTGATTTATTTATTCCTTTGACTGATTGCACGGATGTAAATATTCAGCAGGAAAATATATAGTCAGGTTGACAGAGTGTCTTTTCCAAGCACCACCATGCTGTCCTGTAGGGTCAGAGCTCCACTGCCACTCACAATTATTTATTAGGCTACATATTCACTCTCTATCCATCACTATATTACCACCCGGCCCGGTCACATCTCTTTATGTTTATTACAGTGTCCCACCTTCCCGAGGAGGATGATTGACGTTTTCGGAGAAGACCGAGGTGGGACTTGCGCGCTCCTTCTGCTCCAATCGTGGCTCGAGGGGCGGAGGCTTTTCATCCATACTCTGATTATGAGTCAGTTACCAGACATAAGCGAAACAATAACAGTTGGTGGTTACTTTGTGTCCAAAACCTTCCGCTGCAAGTTGAGTCTTCATAGCGCGTTTGTTGTTGTTGTTGTTGTTGCGCATCAAGCTCTCGAGCATAGCGGAGGTTTCATTAAAAAAAAAAAAAAAAAGCGCAACCCGCTCCACTTTTAATCAGATTAGGAGCCTTTAATGTTCAATCCTGCTCTTCTTTTTTTTTTCTTCTCTTCCCTACAGTAGCGGCGCAGGAGTGGCCAAAGCCAAAAGCAGCGATTCAGATCAGATTTCACCTAAACCAGCTGGGAGAGAAACCGAGAGAGAGAGAGAGAGAGAGAGAGAGGGTTTGTCAGTCTCCCTCCTCCCAAATCCAGAAAAGCTTACCAAGGAAAAAGGAGGAGTGTCGGGGCTGAGAGAGAGAGAGAGAGAGAGAGACGCAGAGGAATCCAGAGGAATTTCCGAGGATATTTTCTCTTCTTTTTTTCTCCTCCTCCCCGTCTTGATATTAAAATTTTTAAAAAAGTTGGAGGCGAGGCAGCAGGGACCGTGGTCAAGGATGGACGAGCAGCCTCGGTTGATGCACTCCCATGGGGTAGGCATGGCCGGACACCCCGGCCTGGCGCAGCATATGCAGGATGGCACGGCGGGGACGGACGGAGAGGGAAGAAAGCAGGACATCGGAGACATATTACAGCAAATAATGACCATCACAGACCAAAGCTTAGACGAAGCGCAGGCGAGGTGAGCTCTAGACACACACATACACACACGCACGCGTACACACACACACGCACGCATACGACCAAACACACACACGCACGCAAAACACTCAATCGAAGAGAGGAAATATTAAGCAATGTTGTTGGGGATGGAGAGGGGAGATAATAACATTGTGGTTTGTATGAAGACTGTCTTTAAATTAAAGCAATTACGCCCACAGAAGTGCCGTGACTGCGTGAAAGCTGATGAAAAAAAGCTTAAAAACTTGTCACGATTCATGTTTGATATTTTCAAACAACTTTTGTCTTCACATAATTAATCATATAATTAATTATCGCTCAATCGCTTTACATTCAGATGATCCATGTAGAGTTGTTCTTTTTTTTTTTTTTTTTAACTGTGGAGCAGTTGGCACCTTCAGTTTTACTGAATCTCTTCCACCTCCTCTCAGAGGAGCTTACATTGTAATTCTGTGCTATAAGAACATGTTGCAGAATATCTCTTGTAATTTTCACCCCTTACATTTTTTTTGTATTATAATAACACATAATTATGATGTAAAGTGCATTTGTGGCACGTTATAGCTGTAGTGGAACTGTGTGGATGTTGCTTCATGTAATGTCAGAAAAGACTTGTGTTTTACAAATGGTTTGAGGACTCACATTGTGTATTTATAAGACACAAATAATTTAATAAAAAAAACAAAAACAAAACAAAACAAAACAAAAAACTATGTATTCACTCTAAATGTTAACAACTGTCTTTGCTTTGACTCCTCCATGTTTGATAAAACAGCCTCTGACACGAGAAACAGCAGAGAAATCTGAGAAAAACTGAATCTTCACGATGATATTTAATGATTTCAGGTCACCTCATTCTTTCCAGTGTTGCTTTGTTATAGTTGCCACTTGTTTGAATATTAATCTGGGGAATGGTGTCCTGTCCTGTTTTTAGGAAACATGCACTGAACTGCCACAGAATGAAACCTGCTCTCTTCAATGTCTTGTGTGAAATAAAGGAGAAAACAGGTAAGTTCTGCTCTACTGTTTTGTTTTGTTGTGTTTGCCAGGTTACTCTCTTTCTTTTTTTTTTTTTTTTTTTTTGCTTTCGCTCAAAACTGATTCTGACGAGAGGATTCTCGAAAAACTGTTCTTGATAACTGATTGATTTTTTTTTAAGGAAAAAAAGCATGGATTTAATTATACAAAAGCCAAAACAGGTCATGGCCATCTAGACATTCCTCTCCTAAGCCACTTTGAATTTAATATTTCTTTTCCTCGATTTACGACACATTTTTCCCGACAAACATTACATAGCGTGTATGTGAACAGCTCTGCTCTCTCTGATGAGGTGCTGTCATTGGACAGGAGTGTTTTCATGCCGACATTTAGGCCTTTCTGAGACTGGGCTTTCAACCCCCCCCACTCCCCACCCTCTTCTGTTTTCTTTGGCCGAGTTCGATGGCGTTTGCTAAGTGAGCTGTTTTACATGCAGAGGCAGGTCAGAGGGATTTTTCTGTTTATGTTTGCAACGAGGGTCAGAGTCGTGAAGAGGAATGTGTGAATTATTACTCACTTAACAGCAGATTAAACAAATGGCGGCTCTCATGATGAAAGCCTGTGGATATGGTGGCAGAATGCCGCTTTTCAAGGGAGGAAAACAAAACAAAATATCTAACGTGAGCTCATCTGTCAACGTGACTTTGAAGCAGTGGAGATTATTGAGAGATGTTTGTTGTATCACAGTCATGTCGACAGTTGAAAATAAACAGTGTCTATATGGAAATAATGCCATTTTTCTCACTTTAACATGAATTCTTATTCGCTGACATTTGATTCTTGTGAGTGAGAAATTGGCACATCCTCCCTCCCCAAAAAATAGCAGAAATAACAAGCAGACACTTTGGGATTTTCACCAGATTTATAAAGGTGAAAGAGTGCACTCTGTGAGGAGGAAGCTATAGTAGGTTGGGGCCCTGTTTCTAAATTGCAAGCCTTGGAAAGTGGAAAGTGAGAGAGTAATGCCTGGCTTTTTGTAAACTGTCTGGCGTCTCCCTGGGTTCAACCAGAGTTCGTTTCCAAAAAGAAGAACAAAGTGACTTGGACCTTTTCCTGGCTTTTCCCCCCTGCCTCTCCTCTCTTCCCACCGTTCTTGGCAACCGGGGTTTCAGAGAGAGCTTCTGACGAGAGCGGCTCCCCTCAGCCTGCAAATTCTCTTTCCCTCTCTTTAGGACCAAGTTTGGAAATGGACATATTTCAACTTAGTTAATGTTTTCCTTTATTATTCTTTTTTTTTTTTTAAACTGGGAAACACACAAATCACGTCAGACTTCAAACTGTAAATAACCACATTGTTATGTATGAAGACAGAAAAGCATTTAAAAGCTTTAAGAATAACCCAAACAATTTGTGAGAGAATTATGACCTAATGGCTGCCTCACAGTGTCCTCCCAGTCTGTTAGTGGAGCTGAGCTGCAGCTCATCTTCGCCCATAGGACTTTTGTGCAGACGAAACTGAAAATCCTTTTCACTGCAGTGACAGAGAAAATGACTCAAACCTTCACCATGGCATTTACAGCCAAATGTGCTGAGTGCAGTGTATGTGAGCGGAGTACAGCCTGTAATTTGTCAGGTCTTTTTTATATTCTTTATAAAGAGTCAGCTTCTCCTTGCTTTTCTACATTGTTGCAGTCAGAGTGTCTTTGAGAAGGAGTGCGAGCAGGAGGAGACGAGTGCAGCGGCTCAGATTTGAAGCAGCCCCTTCTCCTCGACCTTTTACTGAAGAGAGGAAAACATTTCTGTAGATCGTGCATCATTTGTTGCATGTAGTTACTCACATGTGCATTGCGTGTAATCCCCCCCTCTCCTTCCTCTTTGTGGTGTATCAGTGCAGTACGAGTGTTGACAGCAGCAATATGGGACAGTGCAGCAGCGAGGTGTCCACTGGCGAGCAGCTGACAAACAAGGCGGGAACGCATGCCAATAGCGGATAGAGCAGGCCTTAACTGATGACCCCACCCCACCCCGCTCGGTGTACATTTGTGCCAGGGGTCGGGCTTGTGTCACGGCGGGAGAGTATTTAGCAAGCTTAAACAAGCTCAGGTTCGCACGCTGGCTTATGGAAAACCAGAGGCTGAGGATTGTGTTACCACTTACAGACGTTCCTTTTGGCCGTCAGTGTTGTATTTCACAAGAACATCAGCCTTGTCTGTTGGCCCCTCGCGACTGTTTTTTTTTTTTTTTTTTTTTTGAACTATCATCATTGTTTCTACAGTTCCTGCGAGCACTTAGAATTTGTTTTCCTGTGCTTGCTTCACATCCTGTGAAGAGAGTTGGAAAGTGTCTTTGTTTGTGTGGAACCATTACGGCAAGAGAAGCTGGCACGTACAGGTTGACTAAGTAAGAGAAGCCAGACACCAAGTCAGTGTTTCTGGGTGTCAGATTTCAGGCCTTACTCTCCTCTCGCTCCCTCTCTCTCCCTCTCTTTCTCTGTGTCTCTCTATCTGTGGGCCTGGGACTGTTTCGTCAGGCCACTCTGTGTCAACAGCCTCACATTACCCCCATGCAGGCTTGGGTCAGATGGAGAGCTCCTGCATGACTAATGTGATCAGACGGATAATGCATTACACCGCTTGAACTTATCAAAGCTGGAGACCTGCTGAATCAGTCAGTCCCGTTAACTGCCCCCTTCCCCCCTCCCTCGAAGGCTGTGTTGCTAATTAGACATGTAAACATATTTTACATAATCACAGTTGTGTTTTAGTAACATTAAATGTCAGGACACAGTAAAATGACTGGCGATGTAGTTTTTTTTTTTTTTTATCACAAACTGTCTCAAAGCAAAGACAGTTCTTTTTGAAAATGTCCAAAAAGTGGCACAGTTATGTTAGACTTTTCATTATCAATGAGTTTTTTTTTTTTTTTTATTTTTGTTATATTGTATAGTCTGAAAAATTAAAATGTATAGTTTAAAAAAAGTTTTCTAACACCAATTTCGTCAACAGTATTGTTTTGTCTGACCAACAGTTTAAACTCCAAAACATGTAAATTACAATTACAGAAAAAACATAAAATTCTTACATTCTGACTTGTTATCATCTCATTGTACAATATTGTGAAACAGTGTATAGTATATATACACTGTATAGTATATGTATATATAGTAAATATATATTGTATAGTGTTTGATGGCCCCATGCACGTTATAGATGTGTGATTATATAAGATGCCAAAAATGATGCCAAAATAAACATCACGCTTTTAACATTTGAAAGTTAGGCACAAAATTTGAACTGAACATGAAAAATATGCTGAGCCATGTTTTGCTGTGTCTCACACGTGCACACACAAACTCACAGCAACATCCATAGTGAACGAGGTGAAGTAAAAATAACATGTCACTAAAGATTAAAAGGTGTTTTTTTTTTTTTTTTTTTTTGTAGCTAGAAAGTTTGAATGAATGAGTCCAAATGAGCCTCACTAGAATCCATTGATAGTCTGAATGTGAGGCTTTTAGGGAACATCACTAAATTGTAGCCACAGAAAATAACCTGTGCTCCACGCTTCACCTCATGAATCTCTGCTCGCACATCGGTCACACGCTGCATCACCCACCACCACAATTAAATTTGTGGGAAACACTGAGAGCCCATTAATGTGAACAGGCTGCTCTGTTATAAATTATATATATATATATATATATATATATATATATATATATATATATATATATATATATATATAGAATTTATTTGGGATAGTTTTATAAATTTTTCACACTTCATTTCCAGTGAGTATCCTTAAGAATTAAAAGTTCATTGCTCTTTTCCTGTATTATTATGTTATTATATGAACATTATGTCTTTGACCTAAAATAGTTTTGACAATATTATTGACATTTTACATTGATCTTAATTATTTCTGCCACAATATATCAGGCAACCAAAGAAGCATCCTCAAATGTCAAATACAGATTGTCAAAATAATTGCTGATTAATCATTCAGCTGCATTTTTCTATGCTTAAAGTACATGTGAAGGTGTGTGGTGACCAAATGTCAAATGACTATTTATGTCATTTTCCGTATCATTAACATTAACTGCTGATGACCGTACTAGTTGAGCTCCCATGAAGCAGTATATAGACTGGTCACTATGACTCCCAGTGCTGCTGTTTTTCAGTATTTAATTGACATGGCTGTCCATGATGAGTTCAGGGGTTAGTGTTGCCTCTCTTTGTTACTCTCCTCTCATCTCCAGTGACAGATGGAGGCATTAGTCTCCAATGTGGCGCTGTCCTGAAACTAATGGCTATGTCCTTGGTTTCCCCGCACTAGCTGGGAGACTGTATATCTGTCCCCGGCTTGGAAGTGCCGAAGCAGCAGTTTATCCCCCCATGTTTTAGTTTCCACGGAAATAAGGCTGAACAGGACTCTGTCTGTTCTCTCATAAATAACTTCAAATAAATAACTTCAAATAAATAACTTCAAAACGACTGCGAAGTTTTCCTGAGAAAATGTTGCCAGACTTTGATTTGCGAGTTTATAGGAAATTCTTCCTCCACTTACCAGAAATTTTCATCTAAGTGAGTAATAATAAACATGTAATATATTTTTATAAGTAGTCAGAATGAGGAAGTGATGATTGTAAGTATATCTTTGCTTTTAAACTAAGTTATATCTTACATAAATAGACTGGATTCCCTTTTATCTGCTGTATTTACATTTATATTCTCTGCATCATCAGCACACTTCAGAAGCAACAGCGAGTATTTTTGCTGTTCCCTGTCCTCTGATATAAACTCACTTGCAATTAGGACAGCTAATATATTATGCAAATGTTGACTGGCTTAATTGAGACATGTTAATCATGTTTTAAGAGGCTAATTACAGCCCTGTATATCTGAGGTGGGAGTAGTAATTAACCGTGATAACAGATCTGGCTGTAGAATGGTCATATACTGCGTGCTGACGTATGGTGAGGGAGTGTGTGTGTGTGTGTGTGTGTGCGATTGTTGGTCACTTGCAGGTCACTAGGTGTGTCTTGTGTTTGTTTTCACTCTCTTTTTGGCAGCTGTAGCTGTTTCTTTCTCCCTTTAATCAAATGAAAATGTCTTCTGTTTACATTCCTATATATGTCTGTGTTTGTTTCCATTTCTTTTTTTTTCTTTTTTTTTTCCCCTCCACACACATTTCTCACATTTCAACATCATGGAAAACTACAGAGAAGGCAGCGAATCAGAGATCTATCAGTTCACCTATTCAAATGAAACATGAATGCGTTGTATCTCTATCTATAGTTTCTTTTCCTGCACTTCTCAATTTAGTTATCTGATGCAGCAGCGCTGGCCATTCTGCACACTGGGCTTTTATACAAGGCTGTGTTCTTAGTTTTCTGACAGAGATCATATTCAGATCCATTACGCTAAGAATGCCGTCCCACTTATCGAATATAAAATTGCTTTAGAGAGGAAATTTGCTCTATGGCAGAGTGGAGTTTCTTTTTTATCAGATGTTTGTCTCTGGAGCAGCTTTTACTGTCTACAAAACAGCTCCGGTGACATTATTGCAGTTGCAATTGCCTCAGCCTTTGTTTTTCTTATTGGTGCTGTTTGGATTTGATTGGATTTTCCACAGTCTTGTGGAATTGCCTCACGCTGTACGACTGGTGGACGCGTATATCCTCATATTGTTGGAGTTGAAACACCTGCAGATCTTATTACTGATATGTTCATAGAGCTCCAACTATGTACTCCAACTACCTCTGAATATTACCGCTGTTAAGTTTTTCATTTTTCACCATGTTAAATCTGTTTGGTTACACGCACGTGTCACTTATTTCCCCCAATCTTCTGTTTGACTGGAGATTTATGCGTTCTTATATCAGAAAATATAACTTGCACATTCAAACTTTCATGGGCACTTTGAAGGAGGTGGTTGCCCTGGCAGTTGATAACCTTTAATTCGAGGTGTTGGATCTCATTTCTCTGGCACCCTGCCACTACGATGTAAGTGGCGTGTTGGCAGCATGCTGTGGTTGTACAAAGGAACCCAACCCCCCCACCCCACCCCTTCTCTCCTGACTTCGATGAACAGTCAAACATAAAATGGCAAGCGCTCTTCCCTGGCTGACTTAGTAAAAATGACATAAATTAATACATGCTGCTTAAACAGGACCAAGATTAATGGTTGCCTTTCGCAGCGGCTTAGATCCACTGTCAGTCGCTGCTCGCTGCCCAGATGGAATCAACACCAATCAATGAGGCTGCCCGACTCTCTCTGGATATCTGCTTAGGATGTTGAGTGGGACACACACACACGCACGCACACACACAGTTTGAAATATATACTGCACATGCAGACACATTCAGACACATAGTCATGCAAAGAAAAAAATCTATCAATTGCGGCCTCATTGACGCAGTGTTTTTGCTTCTCTCTTCTTCTTGTCCATATAAACTCACAGGCATATCCTGTATTACTTCCCATACAGTGGGATGTTCAATCAGGTGCCACAAAGTCAGATGGGGAAGAGCAGTGAGGCTGATGGCTCAGTAGTGATTGGATGTTTCAATTACTGATAGTAATGCCATGGTGTAGTGAGTCATGCAGTGCAGATAGCACCATTTATTTTAATCAGGACAGGGGAGAGATGGGTGTGGATGTGTCTCCCTCGTTTCAGAGTAGTTTCACATTTAGATGCAGGAGAGTGTGTGCTCCCTCTCTCGCTTTCTTTTTTCTCTACCTCTTTCTTTACTTCACACACAAACACATGCACACACACACACACACACACACACATGATCAGGTGGATTTAGAGTGGAGGAGAGGTTGCCGTGGGTAACGCGTAGCGACAAGGTACTCTCTCGGTGAGCTATTCTAATTTATGTTAATAAACCTTGCCGTTGCCGTGAGAGACAAAGGGGCCACAGATGAGCCTTGGTAACCTCGGCACCTTCACTGGAAGGAAAAGGCGCAGACAAAGAACAATGCAGACACACACACACACACACACACATACACACACATTCGGAGAGAAAAAGAGAGAAGAGATATTGAACTGTAGAGAAAGACACAAATACTGTCGCGGAGAGCGATGATAAATTTAGCCACACAAAGAGTTGTTTTTGTGGCTGCAAAATCAAACAGCCTCATGCTGGCAATCTTCAGTGCGGTGTGTGGTGTCTACTATTTCTGTGCGTGTGACACAGTGTGTGTTGGAAGGGCAGAAATAGGCAGGCAGACTGTCTCTTGGGATTGTTGCTGCTAATTCTGTGGGACCTATAGAAACACAGGATGCTGCAGTTTTGGATCACTTCCCGGGGCAGATGTGACACCACAGGTAGCATTTAGCACAGAGGGGCGAGAGCATGAGTGTTAGCAGAGGTCAGCACTTGGCCTGGCTGCCTGGTAGTGGAAAGACCATCTCAAAGAGACAGATAAGGGCACTTTAAATCTGCTTCTGAAGCATCGCCGGCTCTTTCGGGTGAAAAGGAATCCCACGGCATGTATGAATCAAGAAAATATCCATGATATGATGTAGATCAGAGTGATGACTGCAGGTTTTATCTGCATTACTGCAGATGAAGTTCAACAATTAACAAGTCAAAATTACAATTGAGGTCAGATAATTTCACTTGTTTCAAATACAAATCAAACTGAAATTTCGTTGATGACAATGTAGATGTCTTTTATCACCAGGTGGTTTAACTTTTTTTTAGATATGTTAAATAATTTATTGACCTATGTATACTTTATATACAATAAATGCTTCTATTAGCCCAAACTTTAAAATGTATATTCTCAATTCTGATGTCTAATGAGATAAAAATGTGTGAACCGTTTTTCGTCAGTAACAGCAGTGAGGATTGATATTACAGCGTCGCCTCCTTGCTGCTTCTCTGTACTGTAGATATCAGTATCCCGACCTAAAGAGTGAAAGCTCTGGGTTTCCTCTGTGCCGTCTGTCTGCCAGCTTGCCTTTGGCAGTGTTAGTTCTGGACAGTTAACTCCTACTGAAATTATGTTAATTGCTGTCATTTTCTTTTTTCTACTTGAGCATAATCAGCAAATTATATAGTTCTGTTCATTTATTACCGAGCCACTTTTAACGGAGCTTTTACCCTTCAAAAAACCAAAAGTTAGGAGGTAGTTTGTTTTTATGATTTGTATATACATGAAAGTTTATGTGTGATATCAGCCGTTCGTTGATTTGTGTAACTTTGTCATTGTACCAGAAAATAAAACAGTGGCGTTAAACACAAGTGTGGAGCAGATGCATGTGCAGCTTCAGTTACCATAAAAATGGGACTTGGAAAAATACAACTGTGATTGCACAGAAATACAACCTCAGTATGTTTGTATTGATAGTGTGTGAGACTAGTGTTATATTTGTAGTGCCCTTATTCTCATTTTACAATAAAGGTGCACCACAGGGCATGATAACCAGTAATTAAACACATTTTAACCTATTACTTATTTTTGTAGTGCAGATAGAGTGGATGGCCTCATGCTATTATGTGGTTCTGGTATAGCTACAGATGTTTTAGACAGTAATAAACAGAAACATCCTGTGTGTCTGTGTGTATTTGTGTGTGTTAATAGATAGAATCACGGAAACAAGCGCGAGGTGTGACATCGAAATAGTCCAGTTTAAAGCTGGAGGGCTCGTCAAAGAGCTTTCTTCATAATCAAAAACATTTAAACATCTGCAAACAACTGACTAACACATGTGTATCGCAGCGCGCACACACACACACACACACACACACACACACACACACACACACACATACTGTATTATCACGATGTGCTGCACTAAGTGGTTGGCTGCGCTCTGAAGTCTGTTAAAGTAGATCAGCTGACATCTTCAAAAGTGCTGCATTTTACTGTACTTAACGTACAATAAAATGCCAGATGACCCGATAAATACATGCTTTCAGATTAAAGGCACCTTCGCCAGAGCAGCGTGTGCTTCAAGCGAGCGTTCAAGTTCACTTTGGGCCTTGTCGTTGGAGGAAGTTCTCAGTGTTTCTTATTCATGCTTTCACCAGCCGTTCACAAGATTTGAATCGACGACCCTGTGTCTCTGCGCGCGTCTCTCACGCCTCGAGGCGAGAGTGTCTCTTCGGCTTCTATTATATTTTATTTGGCTTGCTGGCACCACCTTGTAGCCTGTTTTATTGGACATGTCCTTCAGCACCGTGTTTAGCAGTCTCCTCCCCTAAACACATAAAATTCCTTTATGTTCCTATTACTTGAGTTTATGAAGAGCGTCTTCACCCCCCTCCCTTCCGATAAGATCATATTGATAGATTGATATTGGGAGAGCTGTAGTGTGATAAAGGCACTGGGGTTAAGAGCTTCTTGGATAGTTTAACCTTGATAAAACAGTTGTTTCAGTGAGGCTGATTTTGCCCCATCCGTCTTCATCTGTCAGGGCCCCGCTGAAGTATGCAAATGAAGGCAGTAGAGGGAAGCGCCGTGTGCGGTTAAATGGGGCGTTGCGAATGTGCGGTGTACCGCGCCGACGGGGTGATACTACTTACTGTCCAAATTTAGTGTGTCTCTTCTGAAACACCCTCAACCCCCCCTTCCTTTTTGTCTGCATTCAAGAATATATACAGCCCTGAGAGGAACTGTGGCCTCTCGTAAAATGATTACAGCCGTGGAAGCAGCAAAGCAGTTTATGCTCGTACATGTTTTATATTATTATAGATTTTAATGTTTTTGAGCTGGAATGTAGTGCCTCCAGCAGAGTGTGTTATCCCTTTATTTGTGTCTTTGTGCATGCTGTATCTGTATTTACATGTTGCAGCAGGGTTTTATGGCATGCTCTAGCCATACATTTTAGAATATGGCTGTTTATTGCACTAATTAGTAAGTCTGGAGGTGTAAGGGTAATAATCTTTATGATAATAACTATTTATGCTTTAACCCATGCTCTCCATTCACAGCTTACGTTGCTTGGGCAGCTTCATTTGCCTGATTAGTTTTGTACCTACTCAGCAGCATTAAGGATGTTTTTTTTAGTGTGTGTGTGTGTTTGATTCTCTCATTTATCTCATGTGTCGGCATATTGATTGATTCCCCCGTTCGCTCATTATTTTGTTCTGTTCTTCACAACTCATTTTCAGAGAAGGGGCCATCACTGAGGCCAGAAACAGATACCATGTCTCCTCTCTGCTGTCTGACTAGCCACCACACACATAAAGCTGTCAATCAGGAGCTTTCCTGCCTGCCCTTTGTTATGGAGCGCCAGCTCTGTGGGTGGGTCCTCTGGGTGATAGATGGCTCAGAGAGCCTATCGGACTGCAAGAAGCATCCATCTCTGTCTGGAGCCTGTTAAACAAGCTTGGGAAAGCAGCCATGTAGTCCTAACCACCACTGGCCTCCACTAAAAAAACCCATTAACATTAATGAAGGATAGCTTTAAAAGTTCTTCAGTAATAGGCTTGAATTGGATTTATGAGTCAGATAGTTTGCCAGAGAGTACGTCATGAAAAGTGTCACTGCTAGATAAATGGAAATGAGCATTTGAAAGGTCTCGGGACACTGTTTCAGCAAGGATTTCGGCTCAGCTTGGAAACATTTCTTTCTCTCTTACCCCTCAATCATTTTCCCTCCGTCTCTACAATCAGGCGGCAGCTTCAGAGTGGCTCTGAAGGAAAGCAAGGTGTTTGATGTTTTAAGTGACTGCAAAGATAAAGCTGCTCATTTTACATAGAGCGCTGCTGCTCCTAGAGAAAAGAAATAAGTTCTTAATACTTTTTTTTAAAGACCTTTCATCCCAGGTGGCACTGGCCATTTCAATATCTTGCAACTACCACTTTACCTGTCTGCAAGGTCCCTAGATGGCTGATGTGAAACTGCCATTAGCCAGCCAATTCCTCAGCCACAGATTACTGTGCCAGTACGCGGTAATCACAATGTTGAAAAAGGCCTGATTGCACTCCATCCAACCTACAAAGTGTGGCATAAATGGGTTTTTCGAAGGTCTGCAGTTGGTTGTTGGTATGTCATCATAGTGCATTAAGACTGTCAAAAGCAAAATGGCAGTTTCTGAAACCTCTTTCATTTCATGTGAATGTTAAAAGGATGCAGAAATACACTTGGACCGAGCTGGGCAAACAACGCTGAGATTCTTCAGTCAAAGCACCACATCTATGAGCTGCACCTCGTCGTTTCATTCACTCCCTTTTTCTTCTTCTTATTTTAGTTCCACTGAAAATATACTTATTTTAAATATTTCTAAATTCATGCATCTCCCCTCTCTTTTGGTTTCTCCCTCTGTCTTTCCACTTCTATCTCCTCTCCTCTTGTCTCCGAGCTAGCCTGCTCTCTGCTAACCTCTGATGTCATTAGCGTTGGAGGGAGGTTGAGGGGAGAGACGGGTTGCTATTCTTAATGAATTCCGCTGTGTCTTTGCACTCCCCCACCTAGTTAACCCTACCCCCCTCCAATGCTCAAGGTGTCAAATTAGAGCAGCTAGAAAAGGAGAGAACAAGGAGATGGGCAAGGTACATCTCACCCCACCTCATTTCTTCACTCTCCTTCAAATCACCTAATACAACATGATATTCATGAATAGTATCCGTGTACCATCTATGCAAAAATGGTTGGATGCACTTCACATATTCACTTTAATGATTAGGGAGCGGGTACTGCAGTTAATAACATCATAGTGATAGTGCAGCGATGTACACTGGAAACACAGAAAAAGGAGGAATTAGGTCCTTTAACATTTTATACATCTGCAGTGATGAAAGATATATCCAGATGTCACACTAGTTAGAAATAAAAAGCGGAATTTAAAAGACACAAATATTAATAGCAAAAGGCATTTTAAGTAAATATACTCATCATGATCATTACAGAATAACTCATGTCAGTAACATCATTTATTATGTTACTGGATTATTATACATTAACATGTATGCAGCATTTTAATGTTGCAGCAGGTGGAGGTGCATCTAATTTTATCCATTTCATATTTCATATGCTGTTGGGTATTTTAATCAACTGAAGTGGATCCTGAGCTTTTTGGCTTATGTAATGATATAGTGTGTATCCCTGTAACCATCTGCAAAGTAGCTGGTACATACAGCTTTAAATTAATTGAGTAAAACTACTTCACCTCTGGAGTTCAGTGCACTAGAAATATTACGCAAGTGTGCAAAATTGAAACACTCACAGAAGTAGCTCAGAAATACTTAAGTACCCAACTAAACTAATGAGGTAATTGTGTCAGTTTGTGTCCAGTTGAATTTCCTCAAACTCTTTATTTTTTACCTTCAGGTGGCACAGCTGTTACAAACTCCAACAGAGCGGCCAGACATTGTTTAAACTAACAAAAATTAAAGGTGCACAGTCAGATGAGATTGGCTCCTGCCCCCCACAACATTTAGAGGATGAGAGGTACAGATAATAGATGGATGGATGGATGGAAAAATGAAAGTTACTTGTGGGGAAAACTGATGTTAATTGCTTGAACTCAGCTTAACTTTTTATTTCAGTTTGTAACTCCAGAGAGGAGGGCACGAACTTGTTGCATTCCCTGCATGTAATCTCACTGAGTTCCATTGACATTGACGGTGATAACATATCCGACTCTATAGCTCTGCAGGAAACAGCTCTGCACGATCTCCCTCTCCTCCTCCTCTTCCTCTACATTTGGCCCGCGAACGTCAAGAGTGAGAAAAACACACACTGCTCGGCCAGATTGGTACAAAGATGCAAGCTACGTCACTGCCAGCAGTTTTTAACGATGTTTAAGTGTTTCAGGGTGGATTTTTCTTGTGAGTGTAGCAGAGTTGTTTTTGTATATTTCACCCCGACGTTAACAGTTGATAGTCCTGACTCATCAGAGAGTCGGCATCCCCCTGTGGCTGTGCTTACTCACTCCTGAGCCCAGTGTTTAGTTTTCCCTGGCAGACCCAGGCCACAGCTCATTAGAGTAAGAGAATGTGCCTGCCTTAATTAATGATATGTAAATATCCTTGAATTGGCCACATTTGCATATTAAGAGAGATTTGTGGAATCTGTGGAGTAATATATTTTAATTAGGGATTAATTAAAAATAATGGGAATTTCATTTTGCCTGGCAGGTTGTGTTTGGTGTGAAGTGTGCGCCGGGGCCCACTCTTTGAACGCAGAGGCAACGACCAACATGTGAAGGAAGCTCTGCTCTTCCTCCCACTATCTGTGCTGCATACAAACACGCACCCTCATACACACACACACACACACATACGCTGGCATCACATTCCTTGAGATGCCAGAGCCTTCCCAGGGGGTCTCCACAAAGCGCTGTAGCTTTGAAAAGCGGGTGAGAAGGAGGGGGATACAGCTTCGAACACCCACAATATGTTTTTGGGGATGGTCCCAGTTTGGCTCAATTTCATCTTCTCTCATCTCTCGTTTTTTTTTTCCATGTAGTTGTGGAATGGCTCTCAGACACGGAACACTAGTTATGTTGGCAATTATGTTAATGGAATGCCATTAGGCCATGATTGTGTATGAGCGAATAGGGAGAGAGGGCACGTTTTCAGAGACCCAAGTCAATGTCTGCTTTGATCCACTTCTACGAGACTCTTTGCCAAAACATTTTCTAACGTTCTCTGGGTTTTTTTCATCCATAGATCTTCAGTACAGCAGACTGTCTGACCGTCATGTCAGGGGTTGTTTCATTTCAGGCTATTTGTACTGGATAATGATGTACTCAGAGTGTTTTTTTCCCTGACAGCTGTGAAAATAAATCTAAATAGAGACAAAGAAGCCATCTGTCATCAGCATCGCTAATAGCACTGATAGCACGGCCACTATCACGGCATCTCCAAGGTGGAAATCATCCCCATTACCAAGCATCAACTCTGCTTCCTGCTTCCTCCTCACTGCAGCAACACACACAACACGCTCTTTGCCATTTCACACACATCTGTAAAAGGCGATTTTTGATGCACTCTGTAATTTTTTGGCCATTTTCGTCAAGCAGAAGCATGCAGTAAATGTCTGTTTTTCTTTGGGCTGGGCTTAAAGTGGAGAGCTTCCTTTGGCATTTGTGATGTGTCGTCAGCACGCTGATGTTATTGATCCAGGACCTTCCGAATTCATTAGGAGATCCAGCCCAACTGTGCCGCATCTTTATTTATGTTGCTGCCCCCTCCCTGGCCTGCCTCCCTCTCTCTCTCTCTCTCTCTCTGCCTCACTCTCTGTCTGCCTTCCTCTTTCATCCTCCATGCATTATTCTTTTATTATTCTTTTACAGCTGCCTTATCGCCCGCATTTTGGTGAGGATAAGACCTGTCATCTTTGGGTCTTGTCTGGGGAGATGATGGGAGACTTCAAGGGGGAGGAGGAGGTGGATGGGGAGGGAGGAGGGCGGTGAAGAATGCCTGCTGCCCCCCCCCTTTCTCCCCCCTGTCTGAAATGGACCTCTCTCTTGCTTTTCTCTCTCCACCTTGCTCATTCTCTCTCTCTCCCTCTCCCTCTCCCTCTCGCTGTCTCTCTTTGTAATGAGAATCTCTCTCTAATTGAGGGAGCTGCAGCGAGCTGGCCGAGGGCGGCAGGGTTAGATTGTGATACTGGCTACGTGACCGTTATGCTGATAGAGGTGGCAGATCAATAATTTAGGCCCTGACCTTAATGGTGGTGTTAAAACGCTCATTCCTCTGGAGTCTGGAGGCCTTAAAGGTGCAGAGTTGGATAAAGCCACGGAGCTGGCTGGATGTGGAGGTGGAGTGGGGGATGGTGGGAGAAGCAGATAAGAGGAGAGGTGGAGAAAGACAGCGAGGCAGAGTGTATTTGCAGTCAGCCCCTCAGTCTGTGAAAGGAAGGATCATGAGTGATGTTTTTCCTGCTTCTACATTCAGACACTCACATTGTCACCAACATTCATCCTCTTAGTATCTATATGAATGCCATAAGCTTTTTTCTTGCCTGTATTTGGTATCTGGTTGTAATCCGTTTTCATAAAAAATCCTCCATCCCCATTCTCGATGATGCACTGAATGCATCACCAGACACCAGAATTGAACAAAGACTGCGGTAACGAGTGAGTCTAATCTGGTTCTGGGCTTGTCTTGTGCTCCTAGCTTAAGGCCATGCACACTGAGGATTCGGACAGCCATCGATTTGATTCTGAGGGACATTAACGTCACGGCCTCATGCGTCTCTGTGAATCTCTAAGACTGGACTCATTCCCTGCTGGCAGGATGCGACCATCTCAGCTCTCCCCTGCTGCTCCCCACCCACCCAGCCACCCTTAGGGGCTGATATATTAGATATAACCAATTCAATTTTATGCAGCCAGGACAGACGCCCTGGAGACATAAACACACACATTTTTAATACACTCTTCACCAGGAAGCCCAATGCGCCAGAGCCTGCGGCTGCCCTGGGTCTCCTCTCACACTCAATTATTAATGTAACGGCCATAGTGGCTTAATTAAATAATAAAGACAAGCTCACTGCAAAGGAATGGGCCAAGGACAAGTCAGAAGAGGTGGCTTCTCTAAGTGTCTGATTTTGACATATATGAGGAAACAAGGCTGTAAATGTGTGATATTGCAATAACATTTGATGACCATAATGTTGTATTTGTCATCAAGTATACACCAATAGTTAATATACTTTGCATTTGAGGCTTCTTGTGTCACTATTTTTATACCATCTATTAAAAGAACGACCGTATTCTATCTAAATTGATTCCTGGCAGTGCTTAGTCTCACAGTATTTTTTCTTTCTTTCTCCAGAAAGCTCTTTTCTTAAAAATAAATCATTTGAGGGAGAGGTGCAGACTTTTGGCTTCAAATCTCAGATCTGCTCATAAATCAATTGTCTTGAGAGTCGGGTCAAACAGGGGCTTGTGATACCTCAACTACATGAAAAGACTGATTTCCTCAGATTATGGATTCCTGCCACCTCAAGGGCAAGCCAGAGGAAGCAGTGTCTCCGATGTGATGAAATGTGGCGTTATCTTTTACTTTGTTTCATTAGATTCACTGGAGATTACACACTCTATCCTCATAGACTAGATTTTCCAGCTTTCTAAGATGAGAGATCTTCTGGCCTGGGGGCAAAAAATATATTTCCGAGGCTCCGATTCCCAGCCCGTTTCTTGAGGTTCATGTCTGTTTTAACTTGCAATTAATTATTCAAATTCATTTTGAAACGCGGGCTTGCATTTTGAGTGGCTTGTTCTAAGGCAGAAGCAAGTTTTTTCTTTCACTAATGGCAAGTAAGCTCTACCATTAGATTGAAAAATAGGTCCATTGTGTGTGTTGACTTGGTGGCGTACTGCGATGAAGGATTGCGACAAACTGGAGTGTTTAAATCGGCGAATTGAAATTAATGCCCTCTCAAAGCCAGGCTTGCTGACGATACATTAAAGCTAATACTCCAGTGAGGTCGAGCAAATGTTTGTTTATATACATGAAATACACTGTGAGAGAATGAAATGATTGGATTTTGCCCAAGTAAACACTTATATTAAAGAGAGAGACAAAAGAAACAAATTGTAATGCTATGAGGTGTGGGTGCTTTCCATGGTTATTATTTCTTCTTTGTTTTTGAATCGACTAATCTTTCCTGACGTGTTTCATTTATGTTTTTTTATTTTTAATTGTCAGTTCTTTCTGTTGTTCTACAACTTAGCCTCTCTCTCTTTTTTTTTTTTTTTTTTTTTTGTTTTCAGACTCAACTCTTATTCAGCAACACACTTAAAATATGTCCCTCTCTCTATTCGTCTGCTGACACATTGAGACACTTTCAAAGGTCATGCCTCAAGTCTGTCTTGTCACATCACTTATTCAGGCTGGTTTTATTTATTCATGCCACTTTTTGATTTTAATAATTTAATGCAGTGAAATGTTTCTTTCGTACTGCTATAAAGTGCTCACAAGGAGTGTTGATGTCTCTGAAAATATGGTTATATGGCCTCTTTATGTAGCTCGGACAATCCTCCATGTAAAGCATGAGCTGTTGCTGTCACTAGAAACTGTAATGTGTATCGATTGAAATTATCCCTCACTTCCACTGCAGTCAGAGGACCTCTCAGATGCCGGGCAAAGAGGCAGAGTGTATAAGAGGCTCTTTTTGTACTTTTCTTTTTCCTTTAGAATTTACTGCCAGCGGCTGAGAGTGGTATTTATTTTCCTCAGACTCTCCTCTGCGATCCTGGAGTTGGCAGAGTGATTTTGTAGAATAGAAACATTATAGACTGTTAGTGTCAAAGTGTTAAATGTGATGTATAGAGCTGGGGGTTTCAGAGGGAGGAGGGTGGAAGGGGTTGAGGAGGAGGCGGTAAGGAGGTGAGCACTGCCAGCCATGACTGGAGCAAGGTGCTCATGGGAGAGAGGGGCCATCCACCATGTGAGGGATGGCAGGGTAATGTGGCGGGAGGTAATGGCTTTTCTCAGTCCGCTGAAACAGAGGGGAGATCATTAGGGGCTGCCGCGCCGCTCTGCGCCGTCCGTTTACCCCGACTCTGCCAGCGCCTCCTGTCAGAGCAGGGATGTGGAGACACTCATTGTGTTTGTCTGTCTGTTTCTCTGTGGTGCTGGCAGCATTGCTCCAAAGAGGCAAGAGTGTTTGATTATTATTTTGGGCCTTTCTTACTGGGGTGGATAGACACTGACACTCTGGCTTACAGCTGCACTCTGATATTTTCTTACCAAATGCTTTTCCAGCTGTGAAATCAAATCAAAGTGCTAGTCTTCACCTGATGACAAAAACAAAGCTCCTTCACTTCTCCTTTGCTCTCATACAACTGAATATTACCACAAGTAATTCAATTATTGGGAGCAAAAGTCTTCTTTTCAAAAAATGGTGATTAAAACCCTTGTGATCTTAATTTGATTTGAAGTGACTGTTGCTTTGTTCTATCAAGGCAGTTTTTGACTTTGATCAATTAAAAAGATCACAGTACTAGTCATACATTTTATGTGTTACAAGCTACAACGCAACACATATCTTTAGAGTTCAAACTCAAGTCCTTATCAAAGGAGAAATTCACTTCAGACAGAGTTTGAAATGTGAATAGACAAAGGCTCTCAGTGATTGTCCTTAGCAAAATGAAGACACCTCTTTGAATTTTGTGCGAGGCTATCATCGTCTTTGGTCTGTGTTTACAAATCATTACAGTGGTTGACATTTATGCCTTTCTACAGTAGTTACAATGACATGCATTATAACTGCAAGCTTTTATCAGAAGCTAAATTGACTGCAGACCATCTCATTTTGAAAAGCCATTGTTTGAGGCTTGACACCATTGAATGGGTGAATATTTCGGATACCATATTTGTTTTTCCCTATATAGTGCATGAATGTCTGAACTTTAATTGTGGGGAAAGACAGTGATGGCATGCTTTTTGCAACCTGTGTTAAAAAATAAAGGTGTGCTTTGTGCATCAGCGAGGAGTCCTCAAAACCGGTTAACAGCACTTTGAGCTGTCGGTCGATTTTTGCCCCGGTGAGCCTCCAGCCCGGCGTGACAGAGAAGATTGGACGTCATTAAGGTCTACACTCTTTCCGCTGTCTGGGGGTGTGTGAAATGGGCTCTGCTGCTGCCAAAAGCATGGACTGTTATTGTGCATCTCCATCGGTCATGTGAAATCTAAGAGAAGGTTTTGCGGCACATAGGACCAGAGCTGCATATTCATCTTGCGGTGTCATTTACCTGCTCTGTATTGGTTTTCCAGATGTTTTTTTGTGTTTTTTTTTTCCTCCTCAATTTTTATGTGGCTCTCTGTTTTACTTGATAGGTGATGTGGAAGTCACATCTTTGGAAGTCACAAGAAGATTCTCCTTGTGTCACTGTCAAGACTCATTCATGCCATATTAAAAAAACCTTCTGAGAAATATGATCGCCCCTGTAAAAGGGACCAATTACTCCCCATTGACAACCTTCAAAGCCCACTTTTATTGGCCGATTCAGCCAAATAAAACTTTATGGCACGAGCGGAAAGGGACGGCGTCATTTTTGCATAGCTTTTCCAAGCCCAGCGTTTATATGATCCCCGTTATTACACCTCTGTGACATTTAAACTTTATTGAACAAGACTTTAAAATCTGTAGGCAGTATATAAAATATCGAGGAATTTATTTCTTTCAGATGGGAGGAGAGTCCCTCAACAGTTGAGACCTGACTGGAACAGATTGACGTGGTTTTGTTTGATCAAATAATTTGTAAAAGAAACTGTATTTTAGAATAAATAAAGTCAATTAGCAGCTACGATTAGCAATTGTTGTCATTATGCTACAAAAACACTGAAATGCATTCATCACAATTTCTTTATATATATATATATATATATATATATATATATATGTGTGTGTGTGTGTGTGTGTGTGTGTGTGTGTGTGTTGGATCATAGTGACACAGGAGAATACAAAATTATTATTATTATTATTTTGATAAATCAGTTTATAAATTAGAGAAAAAACTGCCCCAAACCCAAAGACACCCAGTATAATATCACATATAACAAAGTAATTTTCACAATTTAGAATTTTGAACATTTATGCTCAAAAATGACTCAAACAACGAAACACTCATGAAATGAATAGTTACAGATTTTTGCTGTTGATCAGTCGTTTATCTACAATACCTGATCTGTTAATATGATTCAGTGTGGTTAAGATTTGTCTTTACGTGTCACTACAGACAAACTTCCTTCTTAGCGAATAAATGTGTTTCCTAGACATCCAGACTGAGGGAAACTAAAGCAAAAAAAAAAAAAAAGCGCGGGGAGAAAGATCCTGCCCCCCTCCTCGGTGTAATTAAAAGGGGGTGTCTGTCAGGGGCTGCGCCTGCTTTGTGTGGCCCCATATGTTTGGGCGCTGATACAGGGAGGATTATTCTGTTTGGAAGCCTGATAACAGCCTGTTTATAACCTTGGCACAGGCTGCAGCCTAATCTGGCAGCAACACACCCACCCATCCCAGCACCTCCACCCTCTTTTTCCTAAAATTTCACAGAAAAACCGTATTGGCTATTTTTTTTTTCTTCTACAAAAGGGGGAAACAGTCACAACCCAGAAATAGTTAAAGTGTTTTACCCATATCTGTCCTTTACATGTATGTTTCTTCTCATCTTAAATATAGTCTGATGTTGATATTTATGCCTAATTACCAGATTCAAGATAACTGAGGCTGTGTGAAATTATTCCTACTTTGGTTGAGCATCTATCACCACACACTCAACAAGAACTAAGTGTAGTCTTTGCTCTCATTTCAAGGTTTTCTTAAGGCTGCAGATTATAATCAACTGAATACCTCTTCCTTCATCCCTCCCATACCTAAGCATGCTGAAGAATGGCTTTTAGGAAACATTAAAAACTGAAACACCGTCTCTAGAGCCGACGTCATGTTTGTCCGTTGTGAGCCACTGTAGAAACATGGAGGTGCAACATGGAGGTCTCCATTAAAGAGAATCTGCTCCTGACGTAGATACAAAGAGCTCATTCTAATGTAATAAAAACACACACCATTGAACAATAATTATGAAAATTATATTCAATTTCTACCAACAGATCCCTACAACCCCCCCGCCACACACACACACACACACACACTAGACCTTTAAGTTGTATGTAAAATCATTTCTACACCTCTAAACGTCACCCCTCTTTGTTGCAAACTCCATTTCATTTTTTTTTTTAATCTGTAGGCTGATTAGTTCAGTCTTTTGTTCTCTGAGTTTATTGCCACTGTACTGCCTTTCACATGACTGAGTGTGTCATGATTTTTTTTTTTTCAAAATCTGCTCCTGCAAACTGCTTTGTGATTTTAAGTCCATTGTGCCGTTCAAATAATAGCTTCAAATTGTTTCTTTTGAAATGCCTAAATTATGCCTTTCCTTTACTAATTGCTACATGATTTATTTTATGAAATTAACTGAACACTAGTTGCCCAGGATGGAGGCTGTACTCTTCAGACAATATGAAAATATTCTGCTGGTAGGTGGTGGATCAATATGATGTGGTATTCTGGCTTTTTTCAATGTGAAATGACTATAGTGGTGGAAGGCAGCTACTTGTCCTTTCCTCAAGTGAAAGGCACCTTTACTATCATGCTGCTTTACTGGGCAACATTTCAAATGGAAATGTACTTTTTTTACTCCACTACATTTATTTAACAACTGGACAGTGAATATTTTAAATTTAAAAAATATGATCACTTTATATGAAATGTGATGCGTTATCATTGATTAAATTACCCAACAGCATGGTTTACATAGCAATACGTCAATGATAATTGTTGTAAAATGTGTTAATTCTGACATTTTCCTTATTTAAATAGCCTTAGATTTGTTTTTAAAACTAAATTTCAGCATTTTAACCAAAGTAAAAGAATATTAACTGCACTACTTCAGCTCACAGAAGAGTGTTTTACATTGTGGTATTGCTATTTTTAATTAAATAGATGATCTGAATACTCCTTCCACCACTGGAGATTGCTGTGTGTGAATATGAGCAAGACTGTATTTTGCTTTTTGGCATTTAAATCAGGTTTGGGAAATGCTGTAATTCAGCTCCAAAATTGGCTAATTCTCTGCAATTCATGCTTTAAATGTCCACATTAATAAAAAAAAAGGGCTTTAACCCTGCTGATGAGTTTCTAGCACGCTGAATAAAAGTCACTCTCGGTAAAGCACTGTTCTATAGCGAGGACCCTTAACCGGCACACTGCAGGGAGAGGGAGTGCTCGGAGTGGCAGGCAAAGAGAACTGTCAACCTGTCACATTTCTCCCTCCTCTTCCCCCTGATAAATTAAAGTTACACAGTGTGCGTGTTGTAGCAGCGGAAGGCTGTGCAGAAAGCCTGGCTCCTCAGGTCTCAGGAGATAGCTGGCAACTAGGTCAGACTGATAATGTAATCCGCTGACTGGATCCTCAGCCCACTACATCCAGAGAGAAAAGCATGACAGGAAAAAAAAAAAAACGGAAATGTAGGAGGAAAATAGGAACTTTTATATGTTCTTGCGCTTACTTAGCATTACCTGGCTGCCTCTAGTTAATGAATGTTACAAGGGGAGTAATGTCCATGCAGTCTATTGTGAGGAAATGCAATATATCCAGCTGGTCGTACATCTGTGTGTGTGTGTGTGTGTGTGTGTGTGTGTGTGTGTGTGTGTGTGTGTGTGTGTGTGTGTGTGTGTGTGTGTGTGTGTGTCTGTCTGTGGCTGCACATGTGATTATTCAAAAAAGTGTAATCCATGTCAATATACCTCACAATCCTCACACGGGAATCTTATTTACACAGATCCCTTTTTATGTGTTATCTTTGCACTGCATACTGCACTGCACATCCACAACAAAACAGTATCATGCAAGTCCACGGGGAGAGAGAGAGAGTGACAAGAATAAGTTCCTGCATCAGCAAGGTGCATTTTCATTCCCATGCAGTATTCCAGAGAGGCTCTGTGGGCCCACTGTGACAACTCTGCCTCCCTGCAGGTGTGGAAATGAAACAGGGCCTATAAATAGCCCAGGCAGCTGGGAGTAGAGCACTGTAGAGCAGGGAGGGAGGAAAAGAGGAGGGGGTGGGGATTAGAGGTCCAGCTGGGGATGCAGGTGTGTAGAGGCTGACCGACAGAATACGACTGCTGTCTAACCCAGGGGGCCGGGAGGGAGGAGAAGCTGTGGAGCTGCAGCTCACTCCACTTCCAGAAGTGGAGAGTACGATATATTATAAAGTCAAATTCATGAGCTGTTCATGTGAAAACACCGAAATACCACAGAAACCTAGAAAAAAAAAAAAAAAAACAGTCAGTCGTCGTTTGCATGTTTTTAATAAGTTTGTGGCCAGATTTGAACAGGTAACTTTATTGTGACCTATACACAAAATACACAGATTAGAGCTTCGCAATTACTTTTATCTTTTTGTGTTTACTTCAATTTAAGACGTACTGCTTTTGTTTGTTTTCACCTTCTT